>CM041298.1:111119415-111451376 GCA_023052935.1 Piezodorus guildinii | reverse complement strand
GGAATACCTCAGCCATGGCAGAAACTCAACAAATAAACAAATTAGTTTAAGTTTTAGTTGTAAGGCCGAAACAACTAGAAGGTGAGCCCCATCACCTGAATTATTATTCATAATGTTATTACTCTCCAGAAGTTACGTTAAAGATTTGCAACTCCTTAAAATGCACGATTGCAGAAAAAGGAGAACTTACATTACATAGCATTGCAGGAGCTTAAAAGAGAAAATAAAGGGCTAAGAAAAAAAAAAATATATTTTATCATTTTCCGTTTTTTAAATATAATAAACTTTAAGATAAGGACTTGTTTATATATTATATTACAAATGTTTTCATTGCTTAGAATAAATCATAAAAAAGAATAATATTAAATGTTTTTAATAATATCAGGTGTTTATTCAATTTTATAAGCATCCTTCCGTTCACTACCTATATAAAATAGGCTGGATTAACGTATTTTACAAGAATAAACCATTCTAGATGTTTCAGGATTTAGGAAAAAAAAAAATAGGTCTAGGGTCTGAGAGACCCCACCTCACCAATTTTGACTATAAATGTCACCTCACCTATAGCATTTCATAGCTCAACTAATTAAATTCCTTAATAACTTCAGCTCTACATTTTTATGCTATTTTACATTACTTAATTAATCTGCGCCAACCTCTGCCATTTAAATAATCTATTAATTCGTCATTCCCTAAATAGTTTTTATCAAAACAGCATCCACGAATTTCAGATAATATTGGACACGAGGCTATGAAGTGTTCTGCATTTTCAATTTCATTGATATTACGCAGATGACATATTTTAGTTTCGTCTTCTTTATAAATTTTATAATTCCAATCTAAGAGTTCTCCTCTGGCTTTTATGATCCATTTAATATCAGTCATGTTTGTAAACCTACATAAGTAACTCTCGTCTAAAGTATATGATAGTTGTTTATATAGTAGGTATTTCGTCAAATTATTCGCCTTTTCAATTATGTTGTTATTAAAAGATTATTTTAACTTACTTCTGAGCTGTAAAAATATATCTTTTTAACTATCAGTATTATCTTTATTAACATTATGTTCCAGATTGCACATATTTGTCAACTGCTTTAACTCATGGCTCCAAAAGACATTGTTTTTAAAAACCCGTTTCGCTAAGATATTACTATATTTTCATTCGTAGGGTTTGAGTTAGTAAGTGTACGTATTTAGGTTCTGTTTCAGTTTTGATAGTAGGTAGTAGATAAGTGAATAGAGTAGTTTGTTGAGCGTCTGTCGTTTCATTTTTACATGTGAACCCCATGTCACTCTTCTATCGGGATTGAGCCCGACATAAATAACTGCTTTCCGCTTGAGAAATAGAGTTGTACTCGATTCAAGTGTTCTTGCTTTTTTATGATTTATAAAAAAGTCTAAAAATATTTTTGAAATTACACTTTGAATTATGTAAAAAAAAGCATGTCTCTATAGCAATCTACACAAGAAACGTGCATACGATGACAAATATATTTGTTATAAATTATAAAATATTAAATTTGCTTGTACTGGTTCGGTCAAGATAGTTTTTTATTATTTTTTTTTTTTGGTTAGAAATTATTTTAATGTTTAAATGAGGACTTATAATTTTTAAGGAGATGTATAGTTTTTGAGGTATACAACAACTGATTTTGATTCACGTTTTTAAATTTTGTTTTTTTATTGCACTTCTGGGTATTAAGATAGATGAACCTCAATGAAAAATTCAACTTTAAAGCCATAGTAATTTTTTAAAATATTGCGATGACCAGAAAAGTTGGTCAAATGGAACTTTCTTTTATAAATATAGATAATACCAACTTACAGCAGTTGAGGAAAAAGAGAAAGTCATCGTAGGCTCTAAAAAAAAGGAATATAGATTCCTGCTACGTATAAAGTTCGGAGAAACCAATCATGGAGATAAACCGCTTTGGAAAATATCTCTGGGATTCTGGGAAGCAAAAAATAAATATCTATACGGAAAAAAAGGAAAAAAAAAAGAAGCATATTTCCCTTTTTTTATTTTTATAGAAAACTTCAACTTCTAGAAAAAAAAATTTTATTAATTTTTTTTATTTTTTATTCGTATTTATTACAATTTGTCATAATAGACAATAATAATAGTGCTACAGGATCTCGTTCATACAATATTTACAATATAAACAAAAGAAAGTCAAATTACATAAAATAAAATCAAAATAAATAAACGTATACAATAACAAAATTTATAGACAAAATAAATAATTGAAGTTAACAAATAAATAAACAAAACATGTCACATTCATACCTATGTACAATATTTACAATCAGCTCGGGAACCCCGGACGGGGCCTGTCCCCCACTTGTGGAAGGACAAGCAGAGTCCAAAGGATCCCAGCGCCTCCCTCTCAGCCGCATCACTGGTGAGAGCCAGCGGAAGCCAAGTGAGGGCGCCAGAGAGGAGAATCTGACCATGTCAGAACTCCAGAATAGATGTTTACAATATGTCTCGGGGCCACTGCCGTTTCAACCTTCTAGGAGGATTGTATGGATGAGTGGAGCTGGATAGGGATTGTGCTAGAGGATTAGGATGATGAATGAAGTTCTGGTGGAATTTGGAAAATTTAGATGGAATCAGGTCTGAAATAAATGGAACATTAAGGTCGTGGTGTAAGGTATAGTTGGAGACATAATAAGGAGCATTTACTATTGTTCGGAGGACTTTGGATTGAAAGGATTGAATGCGTTTGATGTTAGAACGTTTAGCTGTCCCCCACAGTTCAAGTCCGTAGGTCCAGATTGGCTTCAGTATTGTCTTGTAAAGTAATAATTTGTTGTCGACTGTAAGCTTAGATTTTTGTTTAGTAGTCTGTATAACTGTCCGAATCGTCTGTTGAGTTCTTTTCGTTTAAGTCTTGTATGTGGGTTCCACGTCAATCTTTTGTCTAGTAGTAAGCCAAGATACCGGACTGTGTCTGAGGAAGGAAGTGGTATGGAATTGAAATGAACCATTGGACAGGATTTGCGTCGAAGGGTGAAGGTGACGTGGGTGCATTTGCTTTCATTAACCTTAATACGCCAAGCATTACACCAGTCCTCGATAAGACAAAGGTGTCTTTGCAGGATTAAGGATGCTATTTCAGGATCGGAATTGGATGATAGGATGGCGGTGTCATCTGGAAATGTTGCCAGAAAGGTGTCAGGATGATTAGGAATATCAGCAGTGTATCGGATGTAGAGGACGGGTCCCAAGACGCTGCCTTGAGGAACACCGGCCTCAATGGGATAAAAGTTAGAAAATTCTACACCACAGCGAACTCAGAAGGAGCGGTTTGAGAGATAGGATCGGAGAATGAGGTATAGAGACTGGGGTAAATGCGTTTTAAGCTTGAAAAGTAATCCGGTGTGCCATACCCGGTCAAAACCTTGCGCTATGTCCAGAAACGCACCAGAACAATACTCTTTGCATTCAAGGGCTGAGGAAATATGGTCTACAACTCGGAGTCCTTGTTGAACAGTGGAATAATGAGCACGGAAACCAAACTGATGGGAAGGAAGATTTTGTGATTCTAATATAGGCAGGATTCGTTTTAGAAGGAGTTTTTCAAAGACTTTTGAGAGGATAGGGAGTAGACTAATAAGTCTGTAGGATGAAGTGTTGCTGGAAGGTTTACCTGGTTTTAGGAAGAGAATGATTGTGGAATGTTTGCACAAGAGAGGAAAATAGGTGGTGCGTAGGATGCAGTTGTAGATATAGGTAAGGAATATAATAGCTTTCTGTGGAAGTTGACGGAGGATCTGGGGGGTAAGGAGATCATGTCCAGGAGATTTACGGAGGGTCAGTTTCTGGAGAAGATATTTAACCTCAGAGGGATTAATAGCTTTAGGAGGAAGGGAAAGAGGTATTGGTGACAAAAGGAAGTCTTGTACTGCTGCGGTATGATTGCTTTGGGATTCCGGGTGAGGAGTGAATACTTTGGAGAGGTGTGTGGCGAATTCCTCGGCTTTATCTTCATCAGACGCAGCCCAGGAGTCATCACCACGCCGGAGAGGATGGGAAACTTGATGGGATTTTAAAATCTTCTTCGTGACATTCCAAAGGGAATTGTCACTAGCTGACAGAGAGCAGAGGTAGGAATCAAAGGACTGGGAACGGAAGGTCGCCAACTCCTACTTCAATTGTCTACAATAGAAGTTATAGGAGCGGCGATCTGTTGGGTGTCGGGTGCGCTGCCATAACGATCTGGCACGGCGTTTTGCATGGATTAGGTCTGTAAGGTGTTGAGGCAAATGGTTTTGGTGAGGAGTTATATTGGAGTGCTTAGGAGAGGAGGCAGTCCAGACAGCTTGCTGAATGGCGGTGGTGAAGGAGTAGACGGAATCGTCAAGGTCTTCTGGGGTTTTGAGGGTCGCTCTGAGGTTAATATTATCGGTCAGGATTCGGCGAAATAGGTTCCAGTTGACAGGGCCTCGGATAAATGACGGTGAGATAGGTTTTAGAATTGGAGTGAGAGATACTTTTAGGATCAGTGGACTATGGTCTGAGGATAGTTCATCAAGTCGAGTTACAGATAAGTTGAGGGAGCCTAATCCGCTGTGGATAAAGAAGTCAAGGATGTCAGGATTACGGTTGGGATCGGTTGGCCAGTAGGTAGGGGAATCAGGAGGTAGGAGATTGAAATGACGGGAGTTGAGTGCAGACAGCAAATTTCGTCCACGAGAATTCGTGGTTCTCGAACCCCACTGTTGATGCTTAGCATTTAAGTCTGCACCCAGAATGAAATGATTTCCTAAGGAATTTAGAAAGGATACAAATTCGGTGTTGGAAATGGAATGTTTGGGAGGGCAATATGCTGATGTAAGGGTTACCGGAAAGGAAAAAGTTTTGATTACTATGGCTGTGGTTTGTAGGAAATCATAGGTAGGAAGTGGGAGTAAGTGATGAGAGAGGGACTGGTGCACAATGACAGCAGTACCGGCATGGGCTTTGCTGTCTGGGTGGTCCGTACGGTATGTTACGTATTGAGGTATTTTGAAGAACTGTTTAGTGGTTAGTCTAGTTTCAGTAATAAGTGCTACGTCAACGTTTTTGTCTTCCAATAAAGCTGTAAGTTCGTCAGTATGATTTCTAACACCATTCGCATTCCATAGGAGAATGGATAAATAGTTAGGTGAAGTCATTAAAGGATTTTTTAAGGAAGGGATTAAGTTTGATACAAGATTAGTAAGTAGTGATATTAGCGGCATAACGAGGGATTTGATTTCAGTGATGAAGGATGTCATCAAACTTGTAAGGTCTGAGACATTTGATGGAGGAGGAATATGAGAAATTTGATGCGGATGAGGTTTTTGAGGGTTGGGTAAATTTTGAGGAATAGCTGGTTGTGGAACGGGTTGAGGATTTTGAAGTGTGCGTTGTTCCGGCAGGGCCTCGGCCTCTTTGTTCTGGTTCCCACCTTTAAGTAGATGGGCAAATGTTACATTGGAATCAATTGTTTTTGAAGGTTGTCTTCTGCTTCTGATCGGTTCAGCTGTTTCATCCAGATTCTGAGGTTTTTGGTATCTGCTTTTGAGGTTCTTGTAGATACAGCCGGGTGGTCCTTGAGGCACAGAGCACAACCAGCGGGTGTTGATCTTGGTCTTGTACATTCTTCTGACTTATGTTGTTCACCGCATTTCACACAGCGTGGTATGTGGTGACAATAACTTCTGGTATGACCATATGCCTGACAATTGTGGCACTGAACTATTTCTTTCTTAGTGTAAGGTTTTTCAAATCTTACACTAGTATAGTATAATCTATTGAGGTCATAAATTTTTTCAACTCCTGCTGATAGTTCCAAGTCCACAAAGAATAGAGGCAGTGGAATTTTATCTTTTAGGACGTTGGTGACTTGTCGCACTTTATAGCCTATCTCCGTCAGTTCTTCTTGGATAGCTGCTGCTGGTGTCGAAGGGTGTAAGCTTCTAATTACAATCCTTAAAGCTCTCTCCTGGCGTAACTGATATGTATGAAAATCAGCTTGGTCTCAGTAGATATCTTACTATTTTTCTGTAGGTTTCGGCGGTAGTCGGGGATATTTTAGTATCACTGGTTCTACTTATACAATAATAACTGTTATGATCGGTTAATTTGTTTAAATGCGCACACAGTAGCTGAAAGTTTTTAATATTTTTAACAAATATTGGTGGAGGTTGTGGTTCTTTTGGTATAGGAGAAGATTCAATTGTTTCCTTTTCAATTTGAAGGATCTGAAATGGGTTCGGTGTAAAAAACGGCGATTCTTCAGTTAATCCTTGTGATGTGCTAGGCTGTGGTTCAGATCCTAAAGAGGTAGCTGAAGCAGTCGCTGGTGGAATCATTTTTTTATTATTATCACGGCGAGGTCTCTGTTTTGTGGGAGACGAGTTTGAACCTGCAGATCTAGATCTTTTATTTGTAACTTTCGAAGACATCACTTGATGAAAATATCGCATTGATTAAAAAAAAATAAATAGGAATAAATATATAATGGAATAAGAATAAGAAGGAAAAAAAAATAAATAAAAGAAAGATAAGGAAAAGAAAATCAGCTGATCAGTGACCCTCCTTTCACTTTTTCGTGATTGTACAAAGTAAATTATAACTTTGCTTACCGAAATTTCTCCAATATTCACTTCTGTAGTATTCCTGAGTCTAGTGATGTTTTCCAGACTGAACTCAAGCGAATTCCTACTGAAAAAAGCAAAAATCTGAGAGACGAAGTAACGTACGACTGTTATCATCGAGCGCATCAGCTGATCTCTCTAGAAAAATTTAAAAAAAAATTTAAAAAAAGAAAGAAAATCATATAACATAGTTAAGAATTTGGCCGTATTAAATGATGTGAGTATTGATGGTTTTTACGTAATTCTTGCGAAACCCCACGTAATAGACCAGAAATCATTATTTATTTTTGTCACAGAAAATCTTAAAATAAGATTTCAACATCTTTCTTCTCAGAATGTTAATCACTCTTAAATGTTTCGGGATTTGTTAGTAATTTGTAGGGATTAAGTATTTGCTTTAGTAGTATTATTTTTACATTACTAATTGATATTATTATATTTAATTTATGTTATTTATGTATATGTTGGATGAAATTAATCATAAAGATAGCAGCACCTTTATGCTTATTGCAGTAAATGTGTTTTGTTGTTTTTATTTTAAATATTTATTCGAATTGTAATTAATAATGTATACTTGCTGGTGATAAATTTATTAATTGTGCTGTGCCAGCCAGCTCTATTTGTATGGGGTTTGCCCTAAAGACAAATAAATAAAGTTATTACTCTCTGTATTTTTTATCGGGTCAGAATAGTAAAGAATATACCAGAACGTGAGGAGAACTAAACGTTTTTTTCTTCATTAGTTTAAGTCAGAAGCCATCGGGCTGTAAGCAAATGTGCTGTATAAAAAGTGAGATCAGACATGATAGGCATGGGGAAGGAAAGTGCCCACCAGCACCCCTTCCTTGGCTTTAGTTTAGGTAGAGGAGGTCCCTCATCCAGCTTCTCTTTGGCCTTCTTCTGACTGGCATTTTAGCTATTGACATGACGTTAGGAAGTTTATTATCCTATCTATATACCAGTATATAGACGATCCTTGATTATAGGGACCCTCCTGGGGCAGACAACAGCCTCTATAAAGTGGGTACCTAAAAATTGGGAAAAACCTGGCGCCTGAGCGTGATCTCGGCCGAATCACCTCATTGCACGGCCGTTGGCCTTGAAACAGTAAAAATCTCTCTCTATATATATATGGTATGTGAAAATGAGATTACGGAGTTCGTATGAATTGGTCAACTGTTGCTTGTTGTTAGTCCGTATGTTAAATTATTCTCATATAAGATCCCACTATACCTGATTCATATCATTCACTCATATTTATCAAATATACAGTTTTATATTCAAGTGGGCAAATCTATCTCTCATGCTGATGATCTTGTCAGATTTTCCTGGTTTGTGAGATTTGGAAATTTAGACTTTTTAAAAATATGTGCAAGTACTTATTATTAGTTTCAGAAGAATTTTAGCTTTGATCGTTACGAAAAAAAAATGCATGGCTTTTACTCGACATTAAATAGTGCCTTTTAGCCGCTAATTAAGATTCTATCTATTCTTTTCGAAGAGCGGGTCTTCAGTTTTAGGCCATCCATCCGTCGAATGTTTTATCGGTTTTTCATCACTCCCCGTTAACTTTTATAATAGTATTTATAAGATAATATTTTTTCTAAAATCTTTTACATTCCAACGGTATATTATACGATACATGTATATTACTGTTGTTAATTTAAAAAAAAAAATATTTTAGGAGTTTTCTCGTTTAGTTGGATATCAAATTCGTTCAACTTATATATTTACCTCTTTTTTAGCAATGCTAATCAGACGATATGGTTAATTTTTCAAATCTACATGATTAAAGGTACTTTAGTGAAAGGAATTTTGAAATTTGGCATTAAGCTGTAGACTATTTCAATCAAATGAAACCTACATGATACTAACTAAAGCCCGTTCATCTCATCGACAAAGTGGTTAATCAATCTAGAGCTTTTAAGGAAAACCGTAAAAAGGTTCAAAATGCATATTATAAAGTGGCTGCTTTGCTTAGCTGATTTTGATGAAAAAGTTTTCTAACATCTCGGGCGTATAGTTGTCTTAAATATGAAATTTCAGTTTCATCCTGGTTCGTGCGATTTGAAAATTTAAACTTTTTTTAATAATATGTGTAAGTACTTATTGATAGTTTCAACAGAATTTAAGCTTTAATGATTCCGGAAAAAAAAAATGTATGCTTTAGTCGTCAAAAAATGCATGCCTTTTAGCGGCTTATTAAAATTCTATCTATTCTTTTCGAAGAGCGGGTTTTCAGGTTTAGACCATGCATCCGTCGAATGTTATTTTATAGTTCGTTAGTGTTTTGATAGTTGTAAATTATTAATATGTTTAAGCTAACTCAATTTGTGTGACGAAACTTTCCGAAAGCATATATTTTTTTTTTCCGCTTAATTTATTGATTTGGACCTGTCAGCAGTATTGTGACAACCAGCGAATAGGATGAAATAATAAACAAAATAATGACATGCCAGCCATGAGGAAGGACAGTACCCAGCAGCACGTTTCTCGCAAGTTTTTTTTTTTTTATGTATGACATCCAGCATTATTTAAATAATTGAAATATTTATTTTATTTCAGAGTGTTAATAAGGCTATCATTATACGATTAGTGGACATTTGGAACGTTCATAGCTTGAGTGAAGTAAGCGAGCTCTTAGAGAAGGCTCAAAAGGGGCTGGATAAGATTATTCAACCCTCTAATTATTTCTGAAATTTGGGATTGATTGTCATGTTAGATTTATAATAATAAAGTTATATTTAATGAACTAATTTACAACAATACCCTAAAATAAACCTCATTTCTTCCGATAGAGTTGTTTGACCATGGAATTTCCTTTTCCACACAATCACGTAGACACACTTAGTCTTGGCCGCCGCACTGTTAGAGTTGCCTATCTTGAATTCCTTCACGTACGAACTCTTGTCGGAATTTAATCAAACATTCAATAATTTCCTGGTCCAGACTTTTATTAGGACGTTCATTCATTAACTCGTCCTTACTAAATCAATGAGTATTGTGGTAATATCTCTTTGTTTATAAAAAGTTAGAAAATCATTAGGACATTCATTTCCTTTTTTAACGAATTATGGATAAACGATACATTTAAAATTTATGAAAATGGTACGTTTCACTTCGTATATCTTGATTAAATTAAACCCGATGACGTATAAGGAAACAATCCGATTTCTAGGAATGTTCCATTGAATTAAATTACCTGTTTTATACACTCGCTCAAGTCTATATGGTTTTAGTTTCATTTATCTATATACGAAGTAAATAGTTAGAGAAAGTATTGTGATAGTGAAAATTTTCGATATTGAAAGAAATTAGAAAAAATATTATCTTATACAAAAAATTTTAAAGGTTTCGTACAGATTGAAATAGTCCTACAAGGCTAAAATTCTTAACTTTTTTTTATCTTCCACTAAATTACCTTTAATTTTACAGATTTGAAAAAGATAGGCATATTGCCATATTACCATTGATAAATAACGGCTGAATATGCATGTTAAGCGAATATGATATAAAAATTAAGTAGAAAAGTGCAAAAATGTATTTTTATGCAATTTAATAATAATATTAATATAGATCTTATACAAAAAAATTTAAGTTTAAATTTAAAAATTTAATAGAGACTAATGAAAAGTCGATAAAACTAACTGATTGTCAGAGATAATAATATAATAGATTATTTAATGAAACACATTTTTCTATAGATTTTTCATATCGTAAAGTGAATTTAAAAATCCTTAAATTAATTTTAACAACGCAGGTACGTGAAAGTTGTGTGTTGTGCGCACCAGATATTAAATACATAAAATAATATAAAAGATTATTTAAGAAAACACATCTTTCCATTAAAACTCAATGTAATCAATTCTTTAACAATTTTTTTATCTCTAGCAACATTTGAAAATTCTTAAATGGATTTTAAAAACCGAGGTAAGCGAAATTCCTGTGTCTCGCGCAACTGATTTTCTTTATTATTAATTATTTTAAATGAGTTACTACATCATACTTAAAAACATGACATAATATTGCCTTAAAATTAAATTCGCTGCTATCGATAAAGTTGTTCTACCATAGAGCCCTCCCATTTATCCATTAAGTCGTCATTACTAATACAATGAGTAATCATTCATTGATAAAGATATAAAAGGCTATATCCTACTATTCATAAAAAATTACTAATTTAATAGGACCATTTAAAAAATTTTCGCCCTAGATGAAGCATGAATAAGCGATAAATTTATGATTAATTCATTAATTAATCCACTTCGTATATCTTGATTAAATTAAACCCAATGACGTAAAAGGAAACAATCCGATTTCTCGAAATGTTTCATTGAATTATATTAACTTGTTTAATATACTCAGATTTACTGGTTTTTACTTCCACTTACCTATATATGAAATATATAGTAAGGAAAAGTATTGCGACCGTGAAAATTTTCAAATTCCAGTTTTCACCGGAAATACAAGTTCTAGGGTCCCCAGAATTCAAATGACCAAGTCCCGTAAAAAAGTCCGTGGTAAGTCTAAACACAAAAACTCGCCGGAAACTGAAATTTTATAATTAAGACAACTATACGCCGGAAATGTTACAGCAACTTCTTCATCAAAATACTTTATCCCGTGCATTTTGGACCTTTCTACATTTTTCACAAGAACGACACTTATTTTGATTAAATAGGTTTCATACTGATTGAATTAATCCGAAAGGGCTTTAAATACTGAATTTTTTTTCTTCCACTAAAGTACCTTTAATTTTGTATTTTTAAAAAATATATTCATTTCATTATATCAGTTTTAATAAATAACGGATAAATATTCATGTCGAGTGAATTTTATGTGGAGAAAAGTGCAAAAATATTTTTTATTGAAATTTGTTTGTTTTTAAACACAATGTTTTTTTTTTTTATCAGCATTCATAAAAACAAATTCATAAGTTCCTTTGTATGTAAATTTAAACCTGCAAAGCAGTTGGGTATTGCGGCACTGTATAGTCTCAGTCCCTTGGACGATACTTGAAACTCATTGCTTGTTCACTTCCTCAGCAGCTCTCCCATGAGATAATAATTAGAACGATTCCTGGACAAAGGAGAAATGTGGGTGCTTGAAAGGCAATGAAAATATTTTAAAACTTGGTCCCTCAATGACGAGCCATTCAGTACCTCACCACACCTCCGCTGTAGTTTAATAGACCAATATACCAATAAGCAATGCAAGCTAAGAATCACGCCAATGACATCGCACAACTACTCCAATACCCTCCAGAATCTCTAAAAAAAATCGCACGAGAATGCGTATCCTACATCGATTCTGGGATAGAAAATACTACCAACTGTCAAAGGGGTATCGCAATTCTTAATATCCAGGAAACATTATCTGGAAAACTTAAACCACTCTGTCCAATTCTCATGCAGATAGAAAACAAAAAAATGGGTGTAGGTTCGTACAGTGAGGAAGAGGAAAGAAATATACCGAAGAGTTGGGGTGAAGCTGCGGAAAGGTTTGTCAGTTCAAGTTCTCCCTTGTTTAAGACCATGATGCTCTACGCCGTTCTGAGAAGTATTGAAAAAACAAGACCGGTTCACGAGAGAAAGCATTGCTGTTAGATTATAATTGCCTATACACAAATATTGTAAGAAGCCTATGTGATACAATGATAATAATTGCTTGTTTATTTATTTAATGCCACTTTATGCTACTGTAGCTAATCATAAGATGCTAAAGTGGGTGACCTATTTTTTCCCTGTTCATGTTTATAAGATAAGGTACTTCAACAAGAACCTGTTATGGTACAGACTAACATATTGTATCCTCCGAAGGACGTCATAACCAAGGCTTTTTCATTTAATTCGATAAACATCCTGGGGTCTTCTGCCAGCTTTGAAACTGCAACTTAAGCACTAAGGCGCTATAAATAATAAAGTTTTGATTGTTATTATTTTATTATTATGACTCCAAAATTAGGAATCATTTGGACTCATGGGACCCTAAAACAAAAATTTTCACAATCACTATACTTACCCTCAATATATATTAAATATATGTGCAGGTATAACGAAATATATTTGTTTGTCAATAGCTGTTTGTTGTAAGTTGTTATGTACAGTATTGTGGGATAGATTTTTAGTAATTATCTTTGTATAACTGCTTTAAAATTACCAACAAATGTTAAATCATTTACGACATAATTAGTTGTTTTTAATGAATATTTATACCAGTATTTTATCAATTTAAGTATATAATAGTATATAATTTAAGTATATAATTTAAGTAGATAAGTGATCTGTTGATACCCCGAAACGTAGAGTGATTTTTTTCTTTTTTATAAAATTCTTTTTTTAAACAGATATAAAATGAGCTTTTAAAATTCTGCTTCTTTCGACTTAATCATTAATACTAATTTATTGCCTGATAGACAGACCTTTCAATCTTAAACGAAGGAGAGGTATGAAACCTGTTGAATCAGAAGTTTCATTGGGTAGTGTACGCAGGCCATAGTTATTAAATATCTACTCATTAAACCTTCCTGAGAATGATCACAACAGATGACTCAACACTCTTGAAATTCCACTAAAACCCTGTTCTACTATTTTTTATATTGCAAAACCACCTCAACGATATCTTTAGTTGAACTTAAAGATGGAAACTAAAAATGAATAAAACAAATAGTGTGCTACTGTCTTAATGCTGGATTATGGTATACTTCCACAAGAAGTACGATACCTGGAACTTTATTTAGACAAAAGTCTGACATAGAAGAACCATAATGGACTTGGACTAACATCCGGGTTTCTTGACAAATTACTATAAATAAAATACTCAAATATAAAACATACGGGATAGAGCTATGGGACTCTGCTAAAACCTCCAACATCCAAGTCTTTACAATTTAAAGTTTTACGAAAAATTGCGAATGCACCATTTTATGAGACAAATGAATTACATCACAAGGACTTGGATCTGATTACACAGTTTAAGATACTGCTACAGAATATTATAAAAATTTCCACGACAGACTGACTTACAACATGAATCCAGTGACCCAAATAGTTGAAGCCATCATCACTCGTGCAACCCACCTCGACGACTCCTAAGGCGGTGGCCTAGAGATGGTTTGAATTAACCTATTATTCTATTCTATTATTAACCTATTATTATTTAAATTGATTTTGTTTATCAACCAATTAACAATAGTACAAAATAATGCTCTAAAATAAACCTCACCTCTGTCGACAAAGTTCTTTGACTATCGAATTCCACTTTCCACACGATCACTTGAACACACTTAGTTTTTTCCGTCGAAGTGTTTGAGTTGACTATCTTTGATTCCCTTCACGTACAAATAGAGATTCGCTAAATTAACTAAATTAAAGGAAGAAAATATATTGCTTATTGTACATATTATTTAATTTTTGCAAACGACAAATAAAATAAATTTGTCAGAAAATTTATGTATAAACTAGCTTTAACCCGCAGTTTTACAGTGATGTTTTATTTTTTATTAATTTATATATTTTATGGAAAGATTAACTATGCTGTTAATATACGGAAATTAACTATACGGAAATATTAACATCGTGATAGTCGTAATTCACGTTTTCTACTATTTAGGTAGTTTACAGCTTCGCTCAATAATGAACTATGTAATGTTTAATGAAACGAAACTTATAAACTGGAATAGATTTAAATATGTAGAGCGAATTTAGACAGTGATAAAGAAAAAAAAACAAAAGAGAAATAAGTAAAATAATTTGTATTCATAATCAAAGTTTTAAAAGTGATATTTCTCAATTTTGTCTAGATTTTACGAACCAGAAACCAACACGAGAAATTCCGTGGGTAGAAACTATTTCCTTAAGAACCTCTAGAGGCTCGCATAGTTTCTAGTCGGAAACAAGGGACAAGAATGTCATCATTCCGATATAATGGAAAACCTTAGAGAGGTGGAGGTAGGAGGGAGGGATGGAGTAGGCGAAGGGGGGTGAGACGGCGAGGAGGGGGAGGGGGTCAATGGGTCGTGGAAATAGGGGAGTGGGGAAGGGGTGAACCCGGGTCACCTATTTCCAGGCGGTCACCGCGACCCGCCCAATTTCCTGACCCTGCTTGACAAGTCACTAATGAAAGGCAGGGCCAATTCTGGCATCCATAGCTGTCAGCAGAAATTTCGCTTCGTCAATTCCATTTTTGTATTAATAATAAACTAAATGCTTATAATACATAATTATGTAGGTGAGCAGTGGTCATCAAAAGGTTTTATGGGGAAAAATACACATGTATGCAGATAAATCTCTCTACAGTCAATGCCCCGAATAATTTCTTCCGTGAAGTGAGGTCTTCGCAAGATCATGAAAAAATATTTAGTTAGCTCAACATACAAGTACAACATTAACTTATCCTATTCTACAAATCAATTTAAAATAAGCTGAGAATAAACAAAGAATTTTAAAGATTTTTTTTTATCATTTCTATATGTTTTTAATCCTGAAACAGCATCCTCAAACCTTCAGAGACACCTTTTTCTTATCGAACACTGGTGTAATAACTGGCGTGTAAAGGTGAACGAAGCCAAATGTATACACATAACCTTCACTCTTAGACGAAAATCCTGATCGCCAGTTTATTTCAACTCATTACCAATTGGCACTTCATTTTTCAATGGGTTTTTCTGTTCATTTTGATGCGTTGGCCCCAGATTTATGATGTAGGATGTTTGTCCTAGGTAATGTACTGTATCGCCGACTATTTTTGGACTAGTGACTCTATGAAGTCTTAACTTTACATTTTTTTAATTTGTAGCTGAGTTGCGTTTATTTTTTATCTGGATATAACTTTTGGCTTTAAATCTATATTTTTTAAAGTTTAACGGTTTTTGGTGCTTCAGAAATACGTTTGATACGTACTAGCTCTGTTTTTATTACTGGGATTAAAAATTTAACATCTTGCCAAATGTAAATGGGGAAAATGATTTATATGACATTTGTCTCAAGGAATTTTGGCAGATATATATTGGATTGAAAGACAAAATCAAATTTTGCCAAAATGTTGTAGGATTGTTTCTTCTATATGAATGTTATATAATTTTCAATTATGACTAGTGATCTTAACTAGCACTAGCTGTAGGCCTTGTTCCATCATCTTTCGTGGGGCTCAGTCCTGGTTTATCTTGCATACATGTCCGAACCACTGCAGCTGGCGTCTCTGTAGGGCATCTTTTATTAAAGAGATTCCTAAGTCTTCTCTTATCCTTTCATTTTTAATACAACCTCTGCGTAGATATTCACGCATATTCAAAGTGGTCCCGAGCACTTTTTTACGTACCACTCAAAGGATGGTAAAAAAAATTTATATTCTAATTAAGAAATTCTGGGCTTTCTAGTAAGACTTTGCACATAGAATGCTGTAATGCTGTAATGGCCTTGATACTACACCACATTTGACCCCGATATATTGTTTTTTTTTCTCTTTATATCTATATTCACGCCTGTCAGAATGTATCTGACAATCAGCAAATGTGCTGTACAAATTGAGATCAGACATGGTAGGCATAAAGAAGGAAAATGCCCAGCAGCACCCCTTCCATGGCTTTATTTTATCCGAGGAGGTCTCTCATCCAGCTTCTCTTTAGCCTTCTTCTGATTGGCATTTTAGCTATTGACATTTCATTAATCAGTCTATTGTCATGTCCGTTAAGTTTACTGAGAAAACAAGTATAGAGTGTTCGTATATGTTGGTCAACTGTTGGTTGTTGTAAGTCCGTATGTAGGGTTCTGTTGTTTACGTACCAAGGAGCTGTCGTTAATAGTCTTAAGAATTTGGATTGAAATAATTGCAGTTTTTCTATGTGAGTCTTTATTGCTGAACCAAAAATCTGTGAAGCGTAAGTCCATATTGGCTTAGGAAGGTACGTGCATGTATTCAGTTTCTGTTTAATATTTAATTTTGAAGATTTAGATAAAAGTGAGTATAGTACTTTCAGACGGTGGTTAAGAGTCTGTCTTTTCATCTTGACATGTAAGCCCCAAGTCATCCTTCGATCGAGTGTAATGTACATAGTTGGTCTGAGGAAATTGGTTGTTGCCGATAAAAATTGGTGGGAAAGTGTTTTCTCGTAGTGTGAACGTTACGTGTTTTGGTTTGTCGTGATTTAAACGAATGTTCCATAGCTTGTACCAATTTTGTATTATCATCAAGTGATTTTTTAGAGTCAGTGAGGCGAGTATAGGATCGTCGTTTGATGTTAAAATTGCAGTGTCGTCCGCGTAAGTAGCAGTCAATGTGGTGGGGTGAGTTGGTATGTCATTTGTGTATATAATGTATAGGAGCAGAGCAAGTATCGATCCTTGCGGTACACCTCCCAAGACTGGTCGGATTGAAGAAGTTTCTGAGCCCTGCCGAACAGAGAAAAACCTATCAGAGAGAAAAGAGTGTATAATAAGATAGTATGTGTAAGGTAGTACGTTCTTGAGTTTAAAGAGAAGCCCCTCGTGCCAGACTTTATCAAACGCTTGGGCAACATCCAAAAATACCCCAGTTGCGTATTGCTTTTTTTCTAGTGCTCCTGCAATGAATATATATTGGTTAAAATGAAAAAAAGTTACCCAAGTACTAATTTCTAAATGTTCATAATTTTTTTTTAACTTCATTTATTAATTTGCACCTGTCAGCAATATTGTGACAACGAGAAAATGGGATAAAAGAAAAATGAACAAAATAATAATATGTCAGGCATGAGAAATGACAGTACAATTAAAAATGTTGTTAATAGATTATTATTTTCTTTCTTTATATTCTATACTTCCATAATCCGCCCAATCGTTCGCGATTTCAGTTTCTCTTTGAATGAAAAAGATTGTAGATAGAAAAATCCATCATATGTTCGACATTTTTAGTCCCCTTCCTTTCTAGAAAATCCTAAAATATTTTTTCTACCTTATTATGCAAAATATGAATAATAAATGTAACTAATTTATATTATTACTATAATCACTAAGCAGGGAAATAATATTAGCTCAAGTGAGGAAAGAAACAAGCAATAGAAAAGTTAAGAGGGTATAAATTCAGAATAATTAAAATTACGGTCTGTTGAAAACCGTGTTCTTCTACAAGCTAGCTGTAAGATGAAACTAAGAAGTTTTAATTGTGTTTCGCCGCCGTTCTCGAGGTAATAAAGGTCTAGCTTGTCTAGCCAACCTTTCATCGCTTATTATATTTTAAATAACTCTTATTTTAACTTAGATTTAATTTTTTCCAAAAAATAATAACAATCTTTTTTAGAAAAAAAAATGTTATTAATTATTATGAAAAATATTTATTTTCTTTTTAATTAAAAAAGTAGGGGAAATAGGATATACACATGCAAAACTGTGCTTCATTATTTTTAATTTGTTTATATTTATTTATTGGTCGAGGAATATATTATGGAACTTATAAATTACATATTACTTGATTTGCTTCAACACTTTTCTATTTCTATGATACGGTTTACCCTAAATAATATATATATATATATATATATATATATATATATATATATATATATATATATATATATATATATCATTATTTCATAGACAAAAAATTACGTTTATATTAATCTTTCTTTCATTCTCAGCTACAGTGTTATTATTTGAAACTGCATTGCTTGTTTATTTATTTAACATCACTTAATGCTACTGTGGCTAATGGGACGATGCTACAGTAGGGTGTCCTATACTTTGTGTATCTAGATTTATTTGGGATAAGCGTGTTTAACGAGTATATAACATTCCACATGTAATGCTTAAAACTTTTTATGAACTCTGACTACCTTTAAAAGTTCTTTGATTGATTTTGAAAATCTTGGAGTTAAGCGCACCATATCTATTACTATGTACTAAGAGAAAAATACAATGAAATTATATGTGATCATTCAGATCACACAAAAATATTCACAGATGGGTCCAAAATAAATGATCTAGTTGGTTTGTCTATTGTTACACCCGTAAGTACCCTTAAGTCCAAACTTGCCTAACCTAAGTAGCATATACACTGCGGAACTTGTAGCAATATCAAATGCACTTGAATTCATTAGGTCACGTTATGAGTCAAAGTTCATTATATGCACCGATTCCCTATCCGCCCTTAAGAGCCTTCATAATATTTGCACTGATAACCCACTAATTAATAAGATCAGAAAATATGTGGGAGATTTAAAAATACTGAAAAAAGAACTTGTGTTCTTGTGGATTCCATCCCACGTGGGCATTGAAGGTAATGAAGAAGCGGATCGGGCTGCGAAAGAAGCTGCATTGTCAAACGTCCAAATCAACCCAACTTACATCAAGGAAGACGTAAAAAATTACCTTAAGGTAAAAATATATCAGGCATGGGTTCCCATCTGTTCAGATGTGGTCGGAACTTGACAACACCAATAAATTAAGAAATATCAAGCAATCGCCTGATCCATGGAATACATCATTGCGAAGTAATCGCCGCGAGGGCACTGCTTTGGCGAGACTTCGCATAGGACATAGCAGGCTCACACATCTCTATCTCATCCTCAGGCAGCCCGTACCAATGTGTGACTTGTGTCGAGTGCCTCTCTCAATAAAACATATAATTGAGAACTGCCCCAAATTCCATGTACAAATGGATAAACTTAACCTAGCTAGATCGTTGAGTGAGAGCTTGAAGGACTCTAGTGAAACGGTTAGTTCATTGATTAGGTTCGTCAAAGAATGTTCTATGCTCCCGGAACTATAAGAAAAAAAATAAATAAAAAAAATAATAAAAAAATAAAAAATAAAATAAAATAATAGTAATAATAAAAATAAATAAAATAATAAAAATTGGAATAAATTCACTAATTCAGAATGTGTCAAAAAAAAAAAAAATACACAATAAAAAATGATTAATTTATCAGTTTATATTAATTAGTTTTATTTACCAGTTATTATTATACAATTTTTTATATTCTGTAACTTAATGTTCTGTAACTTAATTTATATTATGTAATAAAAATACGCGTTGTATCGCAAGATGGTACGCGTATAAATAAATGCACCCATTGCAGGGTTACTGTAATGAGGAAAACCGTAAATAAACAATAAAAAAAAACAAAATAGAAGGAAAAATAAATAAATAAAAAGAAGAAAAAAGAGCAAAGCAAATCTGTTACTACAAATTTATTCGGTGCTAATAACCAAGAGGTTGAGCACCTATTCTAATACCCTAACACTAACCATATTTATTATAATATTATTTGATACACTAAAGTATGAATGTATTCCGCGAAGCTAGTCTATTAATTCATTCATACAAACTGTTCACGCCATATGTTATGGCCTGATAACGTTTTTCATGGATGTTAAATTGAAAATTAAAAACTCTACAATTTTTATGATATTTATCATAAGATCATTTTTTCGGTATTAATATTTATTTTTTATTAGTTTTAAAAATAGTGATTTTAAATATAATTAAAAGTTTTTGAAACGAAAGTGAAAAACAGCAGACGATCGTACTTCAATTGTTTTTAAGACCGCCTCGTGGCGAGTCGAGTCTTAATGCAGAGTCTGAACGGTGAAGATGTGCCGTATATAGACCCAAGTCTCCTCTCAAGAAAGTTTGAACGTTTGCAAACGAAACGTATTTCTTCATCTTCTCATCGTTCCCCTTGGAACTTGGAAGAGCCACCCTGCGGTCATTTTCAACCCTCAAGAGGACTTCGTTCAAGCCGCCCTGCGGTCGTTTTCTTCAATACTCAAGACGACTTCGTTCAAGCCGCTCTGCGGTCGTTTTCTTCAACACTCAACTGGACATCTTTACGTGAATATAACCTATCAATATCCATTTGGAGCATTTGATTTCCTAATTTTCATTCTTGAAAACTGTTTAATTTTGATTCCTATATTTTTTACATCTTTAAGCATATAATTAGATTAATTTGTTCTTATCTTTTCTTATAACAATTTATTAGGTTAATTTTGTTTCTTCTCTTGTTTATATGTATTTTAGTTCAATAAATGAATTGTGATTCGTCGTTTGCTTCCATTATTTTTATATTTTAAATCTATACAGTCCACTAATTTTTTTTTAATAGAACCACCCTCGATTTTGGGTTATCATTGAAAGTACTGTTCTTTCACGGATTGCTCAGCGTATACACAAACACACACATAGATATTATTTAGTTTATCTTATTTTTTTAAATATGCAGAAACTAATCGATTGTTACTACAGGAAACTAATTTGTGATACAACTAGGCAAAGACAATCTGTTTCTGAATTAATTCTATTTATAAGATAACAATTAGATCGAAAACTGACCAATAGGTTTTGGTAATGAATGAATGAATTAGCAAAGTAATAAATTACTAAAATAATCAAATGCTTTCTAAATCCATTGTAATGTACCAAAAAAATGTTTGATAAAAAGAAAAGAAAACCTCCATAATAATTTTTTTTATTTTAATTCTTTTATTGAAATTTATAACTATACAATTTACATAGTAGAATAAGTAAATGTGCTAAAAACTGACAATTGGCTTGAAAAAGACATGTGAAGAATCTACCCAGCGGTAGCACTTCAATGTTTATTTGTTCAGCAGGTCTAGAGGCCACCAGATTTTCAGACGCCTCGGGGGATTATCGGAAATAGAAGTCGATGAGAGGATATGTGATACGATATATGAAAGGAGGTGTATCTTTTTTGGGCAATTTATGCAACTAGTGGGATATTCTGGTCTCTATGGATGAGTTTGTTGGTAACAAAGTAAGGATTTGTCGAAGGATTTTGGATTGCAAGGATTGGATGCGGGAGGAATTCGATGGTTTAGTGGATCCCCATAGCTCAATACCATAAGTCCAAATTAGTCTAATAATCGTTGTGTAAATGAGTTTTTTAAAGTAGAGAGGGAATTTTGATCGTTTGTCAAGTAAGTGTTTTAATAGTCGATATCTACGAGCAGTTTCTTGTCGTTTAAGTCTTGTATGAGGATTCCATGTAAGACGTTTGTCAAGATGAAGTCGAAGGTATCGTATTTGTTCTACAGTGACGAGTGGGGTATGATTAAAGGAAACAACTGGACAGGAAGTCATAGGTTTACGTCGTAGAATGAAGGTGATTTGGTGGGATTTATTAGGATTTATTTTGATTCTCCAATTGTAACACCATTCTGCAATGGCGGATACATGGCTCTGTAGGATTTGGGAAGCAACAATAGGATCATTATTCACGGATAGCACACAGGTGTCATCAGCGTAAGTAGAGAGGACTGTGCTTGGATCTCTATAATAATAATTTTTAAAAAATGGTGAATAACCAGTAGTAATATAAGCGATGAAAAAATAAAATAATAATCAACTATTTACTTAACACGCATGCAAAATATTTTATTACTCTTAAGTGACATAACATACTTTTGCATTGAACCAGGAACCATTCAGGAATAAAATTTACCTGTAAAAAAAGAAAAAAATTTATTAATAAAATATTTTGTCTTATTAAACAGATAGTTTATAGTTCAAAAAATATATTTTAAGTAAAATTATTTAATATAATAAATAAAGGATTAATAACATTAACCTTTGTATTAAAAAAATGTAAACATAGTAAGAAAATAAGGTCTATCGTTCAGTAAAATGTTTGGAGAATTGTTACTATCATTAAATTATCTATTATTAAATTAAAGACGCTGAAGATCTATATAGATTTTAAAACTGATTACTTCACATTTGATAAATAAATAAACTTAATCTTAATATTGGTCCATTTTATGGTGGTCTAAGCATTTTGACTGTGCGTGGAGAGCCAATAAATTTTATTACTCTGATAATAAAAGAAGTTTTTAATGTTCCTAAACTTTTTAATAAACAAATTTCATGATAAACATAGTATTTTTAGAGATATTAACAGAAACATTATAAAAAATCAGTTTTATCAAGTCTTCTCCTCCTCACGAACAATATTGATATAACAATAAAATATCTATTTAAAATACTGTACTAAAACGTTTCGAAATTAACATTCAATAATTCAAAAATCAGGCATAATAAAAAAAATTACCAAAAAATGTTCTCGTATATTATTATATATATATATATATATATATGGAGAGCCCGTGGCTGAGTGGCTAGCGCGCTAGTCTCTCATGCAATAGGTTCTGAGTTCGAATCCCAGTCCCGGCGGGACTTTTATAAAGATGTAAAAAAAAGGGGATTCACTCACAACCTCTCCCCCGGGTATGTGAGACCCGACAGCCAAAGGGTGGCCACTCACAAAATGAGTCGTAGGGAATGATCACCCTACACTAAAAATTGCATCGTGTAACGTGAGTGTAAACTCGCAAGAGTTTACACCGTGGGACCCAGGGCCTACACGGCCTGTCGCGCCACTGGAAGAATATATATATATATATATATATATATATATATATATATATATATATATATATGTAATGTATTTTGTTATAAAACCGACAAATACATTGAATATTCCTTTAATATATATTATATATTACATATAATTCAGTTGTAAATTTCGATAATGAATAAATATAAAATAAGGCTTACTTCATTCCCGCTGATATATATTGAATTTAAGATATCAAATATTAAATAATATTAATTTCTAGTTATATAAGAACAATACCTACTTTAAAGTTAAATTTTTCATATAGAGACTGCCCGTAGATACCGATTACAACACTTACTCGACAAACGTCCAAAACTTCCGATTCATTACAAAAAGCTCATTTATGTTACCGTCATCAGACCCATCTGGACATATGGAATCAAGCTTTGGGGCTCTACTAAGCCATCTAATTCCTCCCGTATCCAATCCTTACAACCTATAATCCTTCGCAAAATCCTAAATGCTCCTTATTTTGTCACTAATAAAATCATCCATAACAGCCTTAATATCCCATTTGTTGCAGGCCTTTCTCGTACCAGATATACCACTTTTAATTCCAAACTCCCAGCCCATATAAACCCTCTTGTCCGCAACCTATCAACCTCACATATTCCTGACAACCATCCGTGGCGATTGAAAAGAAGATGGCCTCGGGATCTACTTACTTAAATAAAAATCGAAGTTCTATCGCTGGGTAGTTTCTTCACAAGTCTTTCATGCCCTTTATTCTAACTCAACAGTTTTACTTATTGTATTTATGTTAATACAGTTGTAAAATTCAATAAAATATGAATACAAAAAAAAAAAAAATTATATCAAAATTATATGCTCTTGGAATTGTGCGCCGTTGGTTTTGACCCGCATTACAGAAAGGTCACGCGGGTAACGTATATTAACTTGAATGATTAGTAATAATTGATTATAATAATTATTATATTACTTATGTATTAAAAAATACATTAGTTATATAAATATAAAACTTATTAATTAGAT
Source organism: Piezodorus guildinii (assembly GCA_023052935.1). Lineage (NCBI taxonomy): Eukaryota > Metazoa > Arthropoda > Insecta > Hemiptera > Pentatomidae > Piezodorus > Piezodorus guildinii. The sequence continues at coordinate 111,427,363 of CM041298.1, read as the reverse complement.
AATTTTAATTATATTATATAGTATTTAATATATTATTGGTAATTATATTATATTAGTAATTTAATATAATATTAGTAATTTATATTATATTAGTAATTAACATTATATTAGTAATAATTATATATTAGTAATTAAATTATATTAGTAATTATATATATTATAATTAATTATATTATATTATATATATAATTATATCATATAGTAATTAATATTATATTAGTAATTTATATCATATTAGTAATTTATATTATATTATATATAATAGTATAAGTATATATTAACATCATAAACATTATATCATTTTGTAAAGCAGACGGAAGTCTTATTATTATTTATTTGTTTTAAAGGAAGAACTTTTTAAAAATAAGTTCTATTGTTTATTTTTCTATGAATTATTTTTCTTTAAAAATCATCTAAAATTGTTCATAAACAGCCACTTAACTAATTCATAAATATAAACAGATTAAGATTAAATGATGGCAGATATTATTAAAATTAATATATATTTTTTAATGGTAACTTTACATAAGCACCTACAACATTATATTAAATGTTTATGTAAAATTTATCTGTTAATCAATAAAAGCCAAGATACTAAAACAATATGTTAAGGAGTGGTAAATTTTGAAGAAAAATTAAAATCACAATAATATAACGCATATACAATCATACCAGAAACCTAACCGAACAATTCTCTGTGATTTGCCACACCACCTATAACTTTTTTTTTTTTTTTTTATTCAAGGAAAGAAGGTCTTAGCAGTTTGGGAAGATTGGACGAATTATATAAGAAGAAGAATGTATTCCTAATTGGATCTGCTGCTCAACCTCGCTGAGTTGCTATTAGTACACAGACACTAGAAAGACATTTTCAAAGAAAAAAGATAGAGGGAGATTCTGCCAAATAAAAATACATAGACTTTACTGAGCTCAAAATTTCTCATGGACATATATAAGTCCAGCCTAGCCTCAACATATGTGGTGATGCAGGATTCCCAGTGAGTCCAAGATTATGGTCTCCGCTATGTTTTTCAACTGATTTCTTTCGAGTATATAATTCTCTAAAAATGATCCAGTATCTACTGAGATGGTCCCCTTGCTTTCGAACTGAAGTCCTACGACCGCAAACTCCATTTCGCCGTACTCCTCAAGAATTTTTTCTTTCAGGAATGGAATACATTTCGTATATATGTTTTATTTCTCCTCTTGAATCTGTTTGCCTATATATTTTTTTTTTCTTAAATACAAATATTAATTATTATCTTAATTAAAATTCGAAATGGAGTATTTGAATGAGTGAGGTTCACTACTATCAATCTGTGAGTCCCGGGTTCAAGTTCGAAAATGGAAAATGATTATTTATTCAGTTATTTCAGGGATCGCGTGCTTCCCTGGGGCTTTCCAAACTTATATGAAGCGGAATTCCTTAATTAGTTTTAAAACCTTAAGGCCGAGCGTGATCTGGGTCAAATCACCTCCATACACAGCCGTTGGCTTTCGGATTCTAAAAACATATCGAACATATACATCCAAGACCCTTCATGGGTTTTTGTGTTATTATTATTACTTTTTTTTTTTTTTTGTTATGGGTGACATATTAGATAAGATGAGCTTTTATTTACACATATTTACAATTCGGTTGATACATAAAGTTTATATATGTTTATTTTTAAACCCTTCAATAGTTGATATATATAAAAAAGAAATAATGTTTGACCAAATATTGTATACAACCTTTTAAATATAATTACTAAGAACTTTTTAATATAATTGCCAAAAAAAAAATTTTGTTTAGATAAAAATAAAATGATTTTCTACTGATGTGTAGACATATTACAAAGAGAAATATTTTTGTACCTTTGTATTCATTCTTGTAATTAACAGCTGTATTAAAGAAGTAAAACGGGTAAATTTGTAGTAAGAATACATAAAAATAGCTTATGAAAAAATTATCAATTGATATTATTTCAATAACAAGTTTTAGTAAGTAGGTCCCGAGACACCTTTTTTTTTCAATTGACTCAAAGGGTTATCAGAATATGTAAAGAAGAAAGATTACAGACAACACTAAACACGTCATTCAAACGTTACACCACCTAAAACAACTTCACGATTGGTGCAAATTTGGAAAATGCAACTAAACCAAGCTAAATCACATCATATCACTTTAACTCTCCGACACGAAAGCTGCCCACCAGTATATCTTGTACACATCCAAATTCTACTGATAAACTAAAATATCTTGGCTGTACATTCGACAGGATAGAGACGTGCGGCCCATACATTAAGAACAGACAGATATCGCTAAAGAAAAATCTAAAACTTATATACTCATTACTTTCAAGTAGTTCAAACTCATAACATTACTTTCAAGTAGTTCAAACTCATAACATTACTTTCAAGTAGTTCAAACTCATAACATTACTTTCAAGTAGTTCAAACTCATAACATTACTTTCAAGTAGTTCAAACTCATAACATAATGATTTTGGATATAATTAGTTGACCGTTGAGAATTACTAGAAGGAATTAGTCCGGGTAGCGGTCGATGGATGAAGCTATTAGGTAGTTTCAACTATTTATTGTTTGTGTGTGCTCTAGCGCCCTCACTCAGCCTCCACTGGACTAGTGACGCGGCTGACAGAGAGGCGCTGGGATCTCCTGACAGTGCGCCTCGGCATACATTTATCCATTTTTGGATGCAGAGGTTCGATTCAGAGTTCCCAGGGGCAGTATGTAAATATTGTATATAGGTATGAATGTGGCCAAGATTATAATTATTTTATTTTATTTCTTATACTTTATTTTATTTTTTTATTATTTATTTATTTTTCATTTGTTATTTAGGTTAACTTATTTAGGTTATTTTATTATTTGTTTGTTTTACTTTGTATATATGGAATGAATGACTTCTTTTATCTCTAATACTTATTGCCCGAGATAGTGGCAGATTGTATTATTTCTCAATAAAGCAATATTAAAAATGTATTGTTTGCCAACGTATCGACCCCTATTCTGGGTCATCATCAGGGCGTATTGGAGGCGAGTGGAAACCAGTTTATCTGATGATGATCCACAATGGGGATCAAAACGCACTAATTGTAAACATGCCGGGAAATACACGCCCAACGCTGAACAGAAGTTAGATGAGGGACCTTCTCACCTAAAGGTGTAATATGAAGCAAGGCAGGAAGAGCATCTTCTCTCCATTGGCTCTCTGGCAAAAACGAGGTTATTAAAATATTGAAAATTTGAATTAAAAGATTTATCGGGGGTTACCCGTAGCATGATAGTTAGCATAGCAGCCTTCTATGCCCAAGGTCTCGGATTCAAACCAAAACAAAGGGAGTAAAAAATCCTTAAGTATGCCGTCCTTCGGAGGGAGCGTTGAAAGGTGGTCTCGGGCCTGTGCGATGTCAGGTACTCGTTAAAAATCCCTATCCTAATTAAACCTGGATGGGTAAAATTTAGGAACTCCACTGTAGCATCGTCCGATTACCCATAGCAGCTTGGAGGGACGTTAAATAAATAAACAAAAGATTTTAAAATTGTAATAATTTTCATAGCAACATTCAAAGGTAAGATACATTACAACTAATTTAATGTAAAGTATGGAAACACTTAAGTGATTCTACTTGATAGTATTTTTTTATTACAACCGTTGTAATCTACAGTGAAAATCAGCAATAGAAGTAGACAATATAAACAAATATTAAAAGTTCTAATTTAACTTAATGAGTTATTTATCAGTCTTGACCGACTGACTTTCAGCCAGAATCCGGCTTTTATGGAGGGGTCGTCTACACGAAAGCAGTAAAACGTTTTATGCTCCCTATTTCAGGAGTTTTATGCTTCTCTGATATTCCGGGGAGTCTTCTGCGGGAGAGCTTTTTTGAGTTTCTGGAATAATTTCCGGAGTTGGGTATTCGCACATGAAAGCTTCAATGCAAAGAATATTGATAGGAATGAATAAGATATTTACAAACATCCATCGCATTTGTTTTGTGGATGAAAATGCTGAGGAAAGATATATGCATTATTAAACAATTGTGATGTTAATAGAAATTAAAATGCAGGCAGTCATAGGGAGTGCCGATAGAGGATAAAACGTTTCGGAAATTCTCAATTTGCACTGGAATGTTATTGGAAAGAAGAGTACTTTTGTACAAGTATATTTTGTTGAGGATGCATGTATTATTATTATTTTTTTATTTCATTTAATTTTAAAACATCATCACCTTGTAGAGATATATCATCTTGAATTACGTCATCGTTATGTGAATGTGACTGTAGACTGCCATTAGTGTCGCCAGCCAGCTAAGTGTCTTAATGCCAAGTACTACTTTTTGTAATATTGTTCAGCTAAGTTAAAAGTAATCAGTCCCTCAGTATTCTCGGCCATTTTCACTTTCAAATACCTATATATGAAATATATATTGCCATCGTAAACATTTTTCAAATCCAGTTTTAAACGGAAATACACGCTTTAGAGTCTCCTCAGCCTAAATAACCAAGTCCCGCGAAAAACTGTGTGTGTGCATGGGGGGGGGGGTCCGTGTGTGGTAAGTCTAGCGGAAAAACTAAATGCCCGAGATATTACATAAACATCTTCATCAAATCTGCTAACCAGCAAAGGAACTTTATAAAATGCATTTTGGACCTATTTATGATTTTCTCGAAAACGTCTCAAACGATCAAAATTATAATGGTGTAAAATTTAATAGGCTCTAATATGATGTATGATTCATTCTTATTGAAATATTCTGATGGGGTTTAAATGCCGATATTATATTTTTTTTTTTACTTGATACGGAAGTATTGCGATCGTGAAAATTTTCGAATACAAGTTTTCAACGGAAATACACGTTTTAGAGTCCCCTGAGTCCAAAAAACCAAGTCCCGCAAAAAGGTCTGTGTGTGTGTGTGTGTGTGTGTGTGTGTGTGTGTGTGTGTGTGTGGTAACTCCCGGGCGGAAACGGTAAGTCCTATGAAACTGAAATTTCATATTTAAGACAACAATACGCCCGAGACGTGACAAAACTTTTTTCATTAAAATGAGCTTACCAGAAGAGGCATTTTATACCATGCATTTTGCACCTTTTTTCGATTTTCTCGAAAACGGTTTCGACGATTTTGATTAAACTCGCTATATCGATTGAAAATTTAATGGGCTTTAATATCATTTAGGTTTCATTTGGATTAAAATGGTCTGACAGGGCTCAAATGCCGATATTTTAAATTTTCTTTCTCCAAAGTACCTTTAATTTTGTAGATTCAATAAAAATAACTATATTATCTTGTTAATGCTGATGAAAAACAGGTAAATATATAAATTGAATAAATTAGATACCCAACTAAAGAAGAAAACAAAAAAAATATTTTTTAAATGCAATTTTTCGTAGCATGGGAGCAGTAATATACATGTATGATATACCGTTAGAAAGCTAAAGATTTTAGAAAAAAATATCTTATACACAAGCTTGTATGAGTTAATAAAGAGTGATGAAAATTCGATAAATCTAACTGATTATTTTAGATAATGATATAATAGATTTTTTAATAAAATAGATGTTTCTATAGGAATTCAATTTAATTAATTCACTAATGGTTTCAATAATTTTTATCTCTAACTGTATATGAAAATTCTTTAATCGATTTTAAAAACGGATGTAAGTGATAGTCGTGTGTTATCCGAAACAGATTTTTTTTTTTTTAAAGTCTACAATTAATTTCAATAACGGAGGTAATTGAATGTCGTGTATTATCTGCACAAGATTTTTTTAATACATAAATTACAAAATTTTCGAAATGCACCCATCCAAAAAATAGAGGGTTAGTATTAGTAATTAAGTGTTCATTCCAATGATTATCCTTGAATACTATTGAATAATGTAAACAATATGCCATGACCATTTGATTCCTAATATATTATTTTCCTATGACTTGTGTGTAAATATGTAAATCGTATTGTATACATTAGACAGAAATGTATACAGAGGAATCGTAGGCCGGGAGCTGGGAGGGGACTGCACTCAGTCCCATCGATCCGCCTCAGTCCTTTGTAACCAGCTTCCTGCTCAGTCCAGCGATGCGTTTGAAACCTCTGTCTCTATCTTCATCAAAATATCTCTATACAACTCAGTCTAGTTGACAATTATAATTGTCTACAAGGCTAGTTTATTAGGTTTATCCGCAATATTATGTAACAAGCTATTCAGTTATTAATAAAGGCAAAATTTCTATGAAAGTTATTGTATAAGTTTTCACTTGTTGAATGTTGTTAACAATACTATGTTATGTTTCTTTATAATTGCTTATTATGAAATTCGATCTCGTATTTACTTGCCTTAATTTTATATCTTGTACATATATGTATTTGTATTCTTTATTGCTTTTGGTTTAGTAAATTACTGTTTATTAATGTGTACTGTTTTAATTTTTCTTATAATTTTTTTTGTATTAATTAGGCGTAATATAATTCAATTTTGTATTTGCATGCCTTAATTTTATATCTTTGTATATATGTATATGTATTCCTTATAGCTTTTTAGCTTAGTCAATTACTGCTTCATACTGTGTACTGTGTTACTGTTTCTTTATAATTGTACTTTTATTTTCCTTAAGTATTATAGAAATAGAAATAGAATTTTTTTTTATTATTCTGGGACAGGGTCCCTTAAGAAAAATTGATATGTAAAATTAAGATATACGATGTGTCTGGCTAAAAGACCAAAGGATTATAATTAATTTTTATTTACAATGATATCAGAAAAAAATGGATTAAAGTAAATAAAAGAGTAAACAAAAAATAAAAGAGTTATGTACATAACATCTTATAAATTAAAGTGTTGAATAAAATAAAACATTGCAACTGGTTCATAATAACATATTCATTAACTGAGTTTAATATAAACAATAAATAATAAATTTTCTTTATGAATTGAAATTTTATTTGAAATATCAGGCTTATTTAGCGTCTGTTTGGGATGACAGTAGGTACTGGAACAGCTGAGACTTGAATGATGGTAGGGATGAAGCATGGCGGATATGAGTAGGTAAGGAATTCCAGAGAGTACTAGGGCGGACAAGGAAGGAATGATCAAAAGTTTTTGTTCTATGGGTAGGAATATAAAGGTCGGAATGGCGTAATCTTGTTTCGAGGGAGTGGGTTGACGATTTAAATTGCAGAAGACTGTGGATATAGGGAGGTAGCTGGGAGTGGATGGTTTGGTAAAGGTATGATCCCAGGAAATATTGTCTGCGGATAGAGGGAAGGAGCCACTTTAACTCGCTGTATAAATGGGTCACATGAAACCTCTTCGGTGTGCCGAGGACAATTCTTAATAAAAAACTGTGTTATATTATTTAAGTATTGTATTGTATCATACTGTGTACTGTTACTGTTTGTTATTGTACTTTTATTGAATTGCCGCATGTGAACTCCTTTCCCACACACCGGTTCGCCTTAGTGGGATAGTGAGTTTTGCTTGCACTGTAATTTCAATGTCTGTATTTCCATTTAAATAAAGAAGTTATAAATAAAAAAAAAATACGTCGCTGCTGTCAGCTGAAACATTTATGTAAAGAAAGTCAAACAAACATAGTCTAACCGAAGTTTTTTTGTAAAAGTAAACATTAAATTATAAGATCTTGCAAAACTTTCACTCGTTGAGGGCCATACCGATTTACGTAGAAAGTCAAGCGCACTGCTTACAATGCTGCACTGTGGGAAAAAATAACCATTCAGTGGCCAAAATTCTAGATCTAATAAAGATATTTTTTTTTTAATTGATGAGTGTGGTATGTCATTTATCAGTGACAGCAAAAAAAAAACACTCAAATTACAACTTTCAATATTTTTAACTAAGAAGTATCTCGTTGGACCATATCATGCAGGAAAAGTAGAAAGGAAGAGTTAGTGCTAGGAAGGCTGAGGATAGGACATACAGCCTTATATTTAATGAGAGGCCTGGATGCGCCATTCTGTGATACATGTAACACAACACTGACCATAAAACACATTGTAACATCATGCACACTGTACACTGACACCAGAACAAGACATAACATACCTTCAAGCTTAAAAGAAGCATTAGGAAATGATGAGGACACAATTTTAAGACTTTTTGAGTTTTTTAGAGACATTGGTCTATTGAACTCAATATAATGACCCGCAAGGGCAGATGCGGAATAACAAATAAATAAAATAAAATAAATATTTTTAATTATTTTTCAAAGTTGTTGGTTTAATACATTTTTTTGTATTTGACCAATTTACTCTATATAGGAGCATTCAAATCGAAATTAATGAACCACTCTGCACTTTTTTTAAAGTTTTTAATTGCCTTACTAAAGAATGTAAGACGTAAACAGAATTGCTAATGAATTGCTGTTTAAAGGCGAAAAGTCGCCAAAATTAACTTAACAAAATATTTTTTTTTCCATACTTATATTGTGAATAATATTTTTTATTTCAATGCTACAAAAAAAAGACTAATTATTGAATATGAGGCATATTTTAATTAAATAAAAACTAAAACCAAATGTTTCCAATAAATTTCTTGATAAATTTTTATCATTATTATTTATTTTTTTTTAGGTAATATGCGTTTAATATTTTAATGTTTATATAATACATAAGGTGTAATAAAAGACAAAGCATGTAAATTTAAGATGAAATTTCTTTAATTCCTTAAAACAGTACAAATTTTACAGTGTTAGCTATCAGTGGCTGAAGAGGCGCTCAACGTGTTATAGAGAAATGATTTCTAGGAGCAAAAAACATTTTTATTTAATTCTGATTCTGATAAAGATAGAAAAATTAGTTTGGTATCTAAATTACCCAATTTTTAAACAGGTCACGAAATAAGTTATTGAAAAAAATAGCATAGGTGAAGTTTATGCCTAAACATTGTAAACATACAACAGTTTTTTAAACGAAAATAGTGTAAAATCAATCACCGAAACCATCAATAAATATTTATACCCCATCAAATGGACCTAAGTCCTTTCACAAATCCTTTCTCGTTTGCTCCCTACTTGGAACCCTCAAACAAGACAAATACGACAAGGAACTGCACGACGTTTTCGACTACTTCAACATTTACTAGACAAACGTTTTAATCTTCCACTGAACTACAAAAGACTCATCTACATGACTATCATTAGGCCGATATGGATTTACAAAGTAGAGCTTTAGGGCTCTACCAAACCATAGAATTCTTCCCGTATCCAATCCCTACAATCCAAAATCCTGCGTAAAATCCTCAATGCAGTCCTGTATAAATGTTTTTAGTTTATTATTTGCAATAATTAACATTTGTAATCGACCAAAAAAAAATATTATCCTCTCTCATCCTCAAAATTTCAAGATGCGTAGAATCCGAATAACGAATAAAAAAAAAATCTGTTTGTCCTAATTAATAAATAAATACCAAATGCTTTTCATATAACTTGATTGCCTATCAACAGCTATTTAAACAGTAATATTCTAATATTGTTTTTTTTTTAAATAATAAACCATTGTGTAATAATTTACAGCGTTTTTTAATTCTATCTTCATTCAAGAGTTATTATTGGGTTGTTTTACTTGAAATGTCCGTTTTTATAGTTTCTGAAATACATAAAGGATTTTGCAGTTTCTGTTGTTTTCTTCCGAATGTTTATATATTTAAAGTAAGCAGTTACTAATCCTCTACCTTTGTACTATAAACATTAGCTTCCCAATCAATTACCCTCTCTTTAGTATACCTTCAAATATGAACATGGAAACACGCGATTTTCGAGTTTTATTTTTGTACGAGTGCAAACTCGGCGATTCAGCAGCTGAGACCGCTAGAAATATTTGCAAGGCGTTTGGGGAAGGGAGTGTTAATGAACGGACCATTAGCCGTTGGTTTTTTAAGTTTTCAGCTGGCGATGCCGACTTGGAAAACTTGCCCCGAGGAAACCCTTCTTCCGTAATAGACAACGGTGTCCTCAAACATACAGTAGAAGGAAACCCCTAACAAACAGTTAAAGGACCCTCAGCACAACTAAATTTAAGTGCATCTACCGTTTCCAGACATTTAAAGTGTATTGGAAAAGTAAATAAGCTCGATACATGGGTACCTCGAAACTGAGCGGCATGTTTCAAAACATACCGTGCAAAAATTGAATGGACTGGGCTACAAAGTTCTTCCACACCCACCATATTCTCCCGACTTGTCTTCAACAGATTACCACCTGTTAATGAATTTAGACAACTTCGTCAGAGGGAAACTTTTAAAAAATTATGATCAAGTGAAATGTGCGTTTTCAGGTTTTGTTTCACTTCAAAGCTCAGAGTTTTTCAGTTCGGGGATAAAAAAGTTGGTGTCACGTTGGGAAAATGTGTAGAAGAAGAAGGTAAATACTTCGAATAAAATTTTTAATAAAAATCCTTTACCTTGAAAACGGACATTTCATGTGACACAACCCAATAGTTTTATTTAATATAATAATTATTATTATTTCCACATGGATATTATTATGGTAGAGGTATCTTGAAGAAAAATATATATTTTTACAATATATGGAGTGTAACTATGACTTATGTATTCCCATTGATGAGGGGAACTGACCTTGGTTTGAAGCAGATAAAGGTTGCCTAGCCAGTACAATGTTATCGTGGTCTGCTTTGTTCAAGCGTCAGTCCCAAATGATTAAACTAACATTGAAAATGATCGGTTTTCGGCTTGTATTTTGTCTAGTATCGGAATAATGTATCCAGAGGCCCCACAATATATAGTGGGAAAAACTGTTGCACGCAACACACGACTTTTACTTACCTCCGTAGTTAAAATCAATTAAAAATACTGTGAGATGAACAATGGTTTAAGAGTTATTGATATTACGTTTCGATATAAACATGTATTTTATTAAATAATCTTTTATATTATTAGCTTCTACAATCAGTAAATTTCATGGGCTTTTCATTACTGTCCTTAAACATCCACAACATGCATGCATGCAAGATAATATTTTTTTCTAAAATTTCTAGCTTTCCAACGATACATTATACACATGGATTATTAACAAAAAATAATGTAAATTAATTTTTAGTGAAGTATATATATATATAATATACGTTAATTACGGGTGCAGTCATCAAAACAAATAATTGAGTAGAAAACTTAATTTATTTTTCCAACGTTTCGGCCTAAATTGTGGGCTTCGTTTAGGGTGATTAAAGGAGGGAGATCACAAAAACGACATATTATGAAATTATCTTAATATAGCATGATTTCTTAATTGGTTATTGGTTGTGATCTTCCTCCTTCAAGCACCTTGAAGAAGAACTAAAATTTAGGCCAAAACGTTGGCACAAATAAATTAAGTTATAAAATAAGTTAAATACTCAATTAATTGTGTAGCGGAGTGCACAGTCCGCAGACATAAATTGCGTTAGCAACTTGGTCACATAATTTGTACATTTCATATTTATGTTAGTAACTATTTTCGATATTTTCACTAAATTTATTTATATAAAATTTATAAAATGTGTACCAGGTGGCTAACCAAAAAGTAACCTTCTTGTAAAAAACGGCTGTTAATTTTGTTGATAAAGAAGTTGTATTAATATAAATGCACTTCGTTTTGGCTAGAAAACTTTCTATTACTAAATAATATTTGAATTTAACGAAACTCGTTAAAAGTGTTTTTATGATTGCACCCCGAATAACCTTCTATTCCCCAAAAATCGCAAGATAAATTTTTACTTGTTAATTTGAAATATATATATATATATATATATATATATATATATATATATATATATATATATATATATATTATATATATATATATATATATATATATATATATATATATAAACATAGGTACTTCGATTTGTTACAATATATTATTAAAATCTCGTGTTACTCCGCATCAGTAATATTAAATTATTAATTGACAAGGATATAGTGTTACTTTATGTATGTAACACATGAGAAACATGAGATAAGTGTTACATAACAGTCAATTTCAGGTAGATGTCAAATTCTAACTAAACTGGTTACCGCATCCACTTGAAACCGCCACGCTCGACATCCTATAGCTAATAATGAAATACCAAATAATGAGAGGAGAGATGGATTCTCTGCAAGAGCTCGTTACGTAAGGCTACTGTGTATTGGCACAGAGTTCCAGTTTTCCGAACCAATTTATGTTTCCAGCGATAACAAGGGACGGCTGGAGATTTTTATCATTATTATGTGCTTTTCCAAGAGCAGATTCAAGGTTTTTTATTTTATTTTTTTAGCATGGTAATTGTATTTTTACTTTCTCTTACCTACATGTGAAATATAAAGTATGAAGAAGTATCGAGATCGTGAAACTTTTCGAATTCGATTTTCCAACGGAAATACATTTAAGGTCCCCTGAGTCAAATTAACCAAGTCCCGAAAAATGGTCTGTGTGTGTGGTAAGCCTAGTTTAGAATTTTATATTAAAGAAAACTATACGGATGAGGTTTATAGCATAAAATTTAATAGCTTTTAGTACGATTTGGTTTCGTTTTGATTAAAATAGTCTGACTGGGCTTAAATGCCGATATTTTTAATTTTCCATATCTAAAGTAACTTTAATTTTATAGATTTAAAAAAATTAGGCATATTATCTTGTAAGCAATGATAAATAATAGATTAATATGCAATTTGATTAACAACTAAAAGTGCAAACATATTTTTTACTTTCACTTACTATGTATAGTAAGGGAAAGTATTGCGATCGTGAAACTTTTCGAATTCGATTTTCCAACGGAAATACATTTAAGGTCTCCTGAGTCCATATAACCAAATCCCGCAAAAAGTGTGTGTGTGTGTGTGTGTGTGTGTGTGTTAGGTAACTCTAGGGGGGAAACAATAAGTCCTTTCAAACTGAAATTTCATATTTAAGACTAATATACGCCCGATACGTTACAAAATCTTTTTCATCAAAATGAGCTTACCAGAAGAGCCACTTTATACAATGCATTTAGCACCTTTTTCAATTTTCTCGACAACGGTTCCGACGATTTTGATTAAACTAATTATATCGATGTATAATTAAATGGGCTTTAATGTCACGTAGGTTTAATTTTGATTAAAATGGTCCGACAGGGCTTAAATGCCGATATTTTAAATTTTCTTCCTCTAAAATACCTTTAATTTTGTTGATTCTATAAAAATAACTATATTATCTTGTTACCATTGATGAAAAACAGGTAAATATATAAATTGAATGAATTGTATACCTAACTAAAGGAGAAAACAGAAAAAATATTTTTTTAATGCAATTTTTCGTTTTTGAACATAAGAACAGTAATATACATGTATGATATACCGTTGGAAAGATAGCAATTTTAGAAAAAATACTATCTCATACACAAGCTTTTAAAAGTTAATAGAGAGTGATAAAAAGCTGATAAAACTAAGTGATTATTTTGGATAATAATATAATAGATTTTTTAATAAAACACATGTTTCTATAGAAATACTATTTAATTTATTCCTTAATAGTTTTACGTATTTTTATCTCTAACTGTATTTGAAAATTCTCACATTGATTTTAAAAATGGAGGTAAGTGAACGTCGAGTTTCCCCCACCAGATTTTTTTTATAGAAGTTTTGTGTTTTTTAACACAAGCATAGTAACATATATGTATGATATACAGTTGGATAGCTTATGATTTTAGAAAAAATATTATCTAATACAAGAAGTTGTGAAAGTTGATGGAGAGTGGTGAAAAGCTAATTCTCCTTTTCAAAAATAAAAAATCATGAAATGACAAAAAAAAAACTGTTTTCCGAAATAAAATTCGTGTTTTAATATTTACGAATACACGAAACATGACATTAAGTTTTTTTAGGTATGCGAAATGGGAAGGAAAATTAATGTACACAATTCGATTTCAAACATCTCTATAATGTACTAATTCCACTTCTTTACAAGAATTTCCTTAAAAAATTAATATTTCACTTTTTATCTTCAGATTAGTAAAAGTTATATTTGATATTATTCGCTAAATGCATTGTTTTCTTTTATTTTAATAAATTTTTGTAGAAAACGTAAACAAAAATTATATTTGGAACAAGTAGACGTACTAAATGCGTTTTATATATTTTCGAAAAATAGTGTTTAACTTTATTTTATCGGGTAAAGAAAGTGGGAAGAAGATTTCTGAGTTCTAAATATTAAGTCTAATTAGTTTTTTTTCTCTTTATTTATTAAATTCACAATTGTTAATTATAAACAACCACCGAATGAGATCTGGAAAAATGTGGTACAATAATAAAAAGGCGTGTCAGGCATGAGGAAGAGAATTACCCAGTGGCTATTCTTCAGTCTTGATTTTCTATTTTTTATTTTTTTATTTAAGGAGGTGTCTCATCCAACTCCTTCTCAGCCTTCTACGGATGTTGTTAGGCATGTCTTCTGTTGCCATATCTTGTATACGCTTATTAGGATGTCCTAGAAGCTTGTTGTAAAATTTTTTTGTAGTGAGTCTGTATTTGTTCTTGGACAGTTTGCATACGTAAGTCTCTGTGTAATGTTATGTTGCTTACATACCAGGGGGCTTGCATGATTGTCATAAAAGTTTTGGCATGAAATATCTGTAATTTTTTAATATGTGTTAGAATTCATGTCTTTGCCTTTAGTGTGTAGAAATAAAATTTAGATCTAATTAGTTTTTTACGTTTTATACACCGAAAAACTAATTTAGAAAAAAAGCGGCTGTCCGTTTCAAGTCCCAATATATATTACAAATTATTTTGACTTGGATTAAAATTTGAAGTAACGTCGCAGTTGGTAAATTTTGAGCCAGCGAAATACTACTTAAAGATTATAAAAAAGTTGAATATGATGCAAGTGAAAATTATCGGTTTGATAAACACATTTTCAGAGCTAAAGTGCCCCAGAAACATAACTTTTTGCGGAAACTGGCCATTTAGACTCGCGGGATGCCAAAATGTTTATTTCCTTTGATACCAATGGTTCAATATACAGGTAAGTGGAAGTAAAAAGGCTTTTCCTGCATTTAAGTAAACCACGAGCAATGCTTCTTTAACTATTTGTATTATATATGAACCTTCTGGTTTTAAGTATCAGTCTAGTTCTAATTCGATTACGTAACTAGGCGCTTTTTATCAAAGACTGTGCTCTTAGAGGAAATGGTCTTTTTTGTATCCCTCTTCTGCGGAAAAGCTTCTGATGCATCAAAAGAAATCCTTTTTCAACCACAAAGTGCATAATTTATGCCGATAATGGATAGGTAATGCAACTTTTTACAAAGAACGGGTAAAGTGTGTTTTTTTATTTCACTTTATCATTGAAAATATCCCGATGTAAGATAATTTATCTATTTTTACGGATCAAACCTTAATTATTTCTTACCCTAAATCGCCTGTATGTGATGAACCTCTTACATATAAAGGAAAAGTATTAGGATCGTGAACATTTTGGAATTATTTTCAATATTGAACCTTTATTATCGACTACAAAATAAATAAATTACTCCCCTTTTTAAAATTCGAGGGCTTACGTTTCAAAATACGTAGAATCTGAATACAGAATATCACAAAACCCGCTGGCCCGCCGTCAGCGGCATTTCTTCAAAACTACAGGACCAATTTTTATCGACGACAAAAACTTATCCCGTTCCCTAAAAATTTGAGGGACTACGTTTCAAGATACGTAGAACTCGGATATCGAATAAAAAAATCCGTTTATCAACCTAACGAGTTAATTAAAAAATAAATGCTAAATTTTTTATTCGATGGCGAGTTCGATTTCCTACAAAACTAAACAAGAATATTAGAAATATCAGAGATATCGCGTTTATAAATCAGCAGTGATGTTAGACCATTTTTAATTTGAACTATTTATTGCTTTTCAGATAAGTTAATTGCCTTTGAATAGCTATATAAACAGTTATACCCTAATTAGTTATTTGGAAAATATAAAGCATTGTGTAATAATTTGCAGCGTGTTTATTATTTTATTCATTTCACGTCCAAGAGGAGCAAGAGCTACTCCAAGTTTTCCAATGTAGTCAGTATACATACATCTGGGTCTGCCACGTCTTCCTCTTGAGGGCGACTTCCTTCCGGTCTGGCTTCCAAGTACCACCTGGCTTTTCGGGTGTTGTCCATTCTACAGACATGCCCATACCATTTAAGTTGCCGTTCTTTCAGGATGTCACAGTCTGATCTGACACCCAAACCCTCACGTACTCTCTCATTCCTGATGCAATCTAGCCTCGTCTTTCCGACTATTCTTCTGAGGAATCTCATTTCAGCTGATGCGATGTTACTCAGATGCTTGCTGAGGGTTGTCCAGCGTTCCGCCTCGTACAGGAGCACTTGGAGAAACAAAGATTTAAATAGCCTAATTTTGTCCTCCCTACAAACTTTCAGCTTGCTTATGATTGTTTTTGAGGTCTGGTAGTATAGTCCATTGGCCTTCGTCAATAGATTTAGGACCTATTTAACATAATAGGATCTAATTTACCATAACTAGTTATAATGGACCCTAAGTACGTATAATTATTCGTTGATTCTAGGAGTTCTCATTACATAAAATCATAGGCTCCGCATTTTCTCATCCAACACTCATTACTTTGCTTTTAGTTGGGTTTATATGCAGCCCTCTTAAATTGAGTTCCTCTTCCCATTCCACTAATGATAACTGGAGAGCCTCCTGGGAGTCACCTATGAGGACTATATCATCGGCTTAGATCATGGCTTGTGCTAGCTTCTGGTATTAGCTTCCAAAAGCCCACCACTGCTCTTGTGGTCCACCTTTTGCACACCTTCCATATCTCGTCCATAAGAAGGATAAGTAGCAGGGACTTAGACTATCTCCCTGCTTTACTCCTTAATAAAACTAGAAAGGCTGTGACGTCTGGCCATTAAGTCTCACAATACCCTTTGGATCTTAGTTCACTAATATGATAGCGCTCACCAGGTTTGCCGGTACTCTTCTTGCTATCAGTGTATCCTGTATCTATATATATATATCTATATATATATATATATATATATATATATATATATATATATATATATATATATATATAAATATATATATATATATATCCTGTCTTAGTACTGAATCGAATGCTGCCTTCAAGTTAATAAATGCTAGGTAGACTGCCTTGCCCCGATCCCATCGTGATGTCGTTTCAAAAGGGTAAGAAGCCTCTACCAAGAACTTTTAAACTGGATACCAAAGCCCTACCTGTTTCCCAAACTATCGCCTACCTGGGCGTGAGTTCTGCGCTTGCGCTAGTTCATTAACATACGTCGTTATATCGTCTCTTCTTTATGAACAGTTTTTAGTGTGTAATAATTGTTTTTATTACATATAAACAATTAGTGATTGTGCAACAACATTCGTTGTCAACAATGGACTAATCCTACTGACTGTAAGTAGTAATATTTACGATTACTTAGTTGTCGTATGAAGTAGAGCTGAGAAGCCTTATCTTTTTCGCCATATTGCGATCCCCACTCAGCTTCCTCAGCTTGCCAGTCTTCCACTGACCCCTGGAGGGGCAACGTCGCGCTCCGGACAACAAGGTCAAGGTCGCGCGGACGTATTTTTTTGTTTTATTTTTTATTTATTTTTTATTTTTATGTATCAATGAGATACTACCACCAAGTCATGGCGGGAAAGGCAAGCATTAAACGCTCCAGGTCAGCTGGCTCTTCTGCTTCCCCGGTCAAGCAAAGGCAAAGACGTAATAACAAACGCCCTACGCCCCCCTCATCAGCTGCTTCTAACGAACAGGAACCACAACCCGGGACTTCATCGCAAGGGATGACTGAGGAGTCTCCCTTTTTTACTCCTAACCCCTACCAAGTACTACATATCGAGAAAGAGGTCATGGAATCAGAATCTACACCGAGAGATCCCCGCCCTCCTCCCATATTTGTTAAAAATATACGAAATTTTCAACTCCTATGTACCCAATTAAATAAAATCATTGATAGCAAAAGCTACACATGTCTAACGCGAATCAATGACACAAAAATATCACCCGATTCAGCTGATGTGTACCGCAAAATAGTAAAATATCTTACTGAAACAAAAGCTGATTTTCACACTTATCAGCTAAGAGAGGAGAGGGCATTAAGGGTGGTAATAAGAAATTTACACCCCTCTACACCAGCTGAGGAAATAAAGGAAGAACTGACGTCTCTTGGGTTCAAAGTGCGTCAGATAACTAATGTCATGAAAGATATTATAGAAGAATCAGGTGACAGGAGTAAAATTCCTTTACCTCTATTTTTTGTGGACTTAGAACCGTCTCCAGGAGTAGAAAAAATTTATGAAGTGGAAAAACTCTATTACACGAGAGTAAAGATTGAAAAGCCATATGTAAAAAGAGACATTATACAATGCCACAATTGTCAAGCATACGGCCACACGAAAACGTATTGCCACCACATACCGCGCTGTGTTAAATGTGGTGAACAGCACAAGTCTGAGCAGTGCAATAAATCACGTATAATCCCAGCAGTTTGCGCTCTGTGCCACAAGGGACATCCGGCGAATTACAAAGGCTGCGAGATTTACAAGAATCTCAAGACAAGATTTCTGAAGCCCCAGCGCCAAGAGGAGACTAGACCGAGGAGAAACCCATCAAAATTCGTCGACCCGACAGTTTCGTTCGCCCAACAACTTGGTGGTGGTGACCAGTCTACTCAGTGTGAGGCCACGCCGGTTAAACATACACTCAAGCATCCCGAACCTGAATCTCAACACCTCAAAATTTTAATTCTCAAAAACTTCCCCAGCATCAAATTTCTCCTATCCCTCCTCCATCAAATGTCACAGACCTCCCCAAGTTTAATGACATCATTCATCTCAGAAATAAAATCAATAGTTATGCCTCTGATATCAGTCCTAACAAACCTAGTATCAAATTTAATTCCTGCCTTGAAAAAGCCCTAAATGATTCCACCAACTCCATTTCCATTCTCCTCTGGAATGCGAATGGTGTTCGAAATCATATTAATGAACTAACTTTATTATTACACGACAAACGTATTGACGTAGCTCTTATGACTGAAACACGACTAACTAACAAACGATCATTCAACATCCCAGACTACCAAATATACCGAACTGACCATCCCGATGGAACAGCTCATGCCGGCACTGCTGTCATCATCCATCGCTCCCTCTCCCATAATTTATTACCCTTACCAGTACATAACTTCCTCCAAACCACTGCTGTAATTATACAAACCCGTCATTTTCCTATAACAGTAGTTGCAGCATACTCTCCTCCAAAAATACCTATTTCCGAATTCCAATTTAATTTATTCCTTAATTCCTTAGGGCATCATTTCCTCATAGGTGCGGACTTAAATGCCAAACACCAGCAATGGGGAGCCAGAACTACAAATTCTCGCGGGCGAACGTTGCTGTCTGCACTCTATTCCACTCACTGTAATATCCTCTCCCCCGATTCCCCTACCTACTGGCCTACTGATCCTCACCGTAACCCCGACCTCCTCGATGATTTTATCCACAAAGGGCTAGGACCTTTAAATCATTCCGTTTCCCGGCTCGATGACCTTTCCTCCGATCATAGCCCTCTTACCCTGACTCTCTCATTATCTCCTATTCCGAAACTCCCTCCACCATCATTCCTAAGAGGCCCAGTTAATTGGAACCTCTTCCGCGAAATAATAACGGATGGAATAGACCTCAGAGTATCCTCAAATCTCCACAAGATCTTGATGATGCGGTTGATTCCTTTACTACCCTTATCCAACAAGCAGCCTGGAATGCATCTTCACCTTCTCCTTCCCCAAAATACTACCAGAAGAATCCTATACCCCAAAACCTCCTAGATCTAATCCATACCAAACGACGCTCTAGAACCCTCTGGCAAAGAACCAGGCACCCAGACGATCGTAAATCCTACAATTATTACACCAAATTAGCTAAAAAGAAATTAGATACCTTTCGATCCCAATCCTACAATTCCTATCTTTCTTCATTATCTATCTGCGACAATTCCCTCTGGAAAGTAACCAAAAAAGTTCTTAAATACCAATTCATCTCCCATCCCATCCGACGTGAAGATGGATCCTGGGCTTTGTCGGATGAGACTAGAGCGGAAGAATTTGCCAAATACCTTTCTAAAGTTTTTATTCCACACCCCGAGCTCAATCCTGCTCATACAGCTAACGTAAAGGAATTCCTCTCCTCTCCAATTCCTCTCTCTCCACCCCCTAAAGCTATTAACCCCTCTGAGGTCAAATTCCTTATAAAGAAACTAAAACCTCGAAAAGCTCCTGGCTACGACCTCCTCAATTCTAAGATCCTTCGTCAACTGCCCCAAAAAGCAATTATATTCCTTACCTACCTCTATAATAGTATCCTCCGTACAACCCACTTTCCTTTGGTGTGGAAACACTCCATCATTCTCCTTTTTCCCAAACCTGGTAAACCTCCCAACAACACCTCATCCTACAGGCCTATTAGTCTCCTTCCAATCCTTTCAAAAATCTTTGAAAAAATCCTTCTCAAGCGTATCCTACAGTTAATTGAAATTCCTTTCCACCAGTTCGGATTCCGCTCACAGCACTCCACTGTACAACAAGGCCTACGAGTGGTTGACCATATATCCTTTGCACTTGAAAACAAGCAATATTGCACTGGTGCCTTTCTGGACGTTGCTCAGGCATTCGACCGGGTCTGGCACGATGGCTTGCTTTTCAAACTAAAAACCCATTTACCACAATCCTTGTATCTAATCCTACAATCCTACCTTTCAAACCGTTCCTTCAGAGTCCGCTCTGGTTCAGAATTTTCCAATAGTTACCTGATCGAGGCTGGTGTACCTCAAGGCAGTGTCCTAGGTCCTGTCCTCTATCTCCTATTTACAGCTGACATACCTACGGATCCTGATACCTTCTTAGCAACCTTTGCCGACGATACTGCCATTTTATCAACCCAATCAGATCCCGAAATTGCATCTTCCTTTCTACAGAGACATCTATCCTTGATTGAATTTTGGTGCGCTAATTGGCGTATCAAAATTAATGAATCCAAATGTAAGCACATCACCTTTACCCTTCGCCGCAGATCCTGTCCACAAGTCAATTTTAACTCCATACCCCTTCCCTGCTCTGACACAGTCCGGTATCTGGGATTCTTACTAGACAAAAGACTAACGTGGAACCCACACACTCGACTTAAACGACAAGAACTCAACAGACGATACGGCCAACTATATAGACTACTAAACAGAACATCAAAACTTTCTGTTGCTAATAAACTATTAATTTACAAGACGATTCTAAAACCGATATGGACCTACGGACTCGAACTGTGGGGGACAACTAAATTTTCGAACATCAGGCGTATCCAATCCTTTCAGTCCAAAGTTTTTAGAACAATAGTCAATGCTCCCTATTATGTTACTAACAAGACCTTACACAATGATCTGAATATCCCATTTGTCCTCGATTTAATCCCATCTAAATTCCTAAACTTCCACCAGAGGCTAACTCACCTTCCTAATCCTTTATCCCAATCCCTATCTAGCTCCAGCCATCCCTATAACCCTCCTCGTAGGTTGAAACGGCAGTGGCCTAGAGATCTCTTATAACAAAGCAATGCTGAGTGTTGGCAATGGCCAGCTTCTCCACTCACGCCTGAGAGTCTGTGGCTCTAGCGCCCTCTCTCAGTCTCCACTGGCTTATTAGACCGGTGACGCGACTGACTGAGAGGCGCTGGGATCTCCTAGCCTTGGGCCCCGACGCCCACTTGTGGGAGTCGGGGTTTAATTCGGAGTTCCCAGGGGCAGTATGTAAATATTGTATATATATATGTATGAATGTGACCAAGATTATTATTATTTATTTCTTTTATTTTATTTTTATCTTTATTTACGGTTATTTATTCTTCTTTATATTTTATTTATTTTGTATTCATTTATTTTTATTTCTTTATTTTGTGTACATAAGGAATGAATGAACTCTAATATCACTAATACTTATTGCCCAAGATTGTGGCAGATTGTATTATTTCTAAATAAATAAAGGTTAAAAAAAAAAAAAAACCTGGGCGTGACATTGGACAGACATCTTACCTTCTCCAGTCACGTTCAGGAGAGATTAAAAATTGGCTCGATTAAAGACGCATATGCTTTACTATCTGTTGACATCGCCGCAGCTCTCTTTATGTCTGAAACTTCAGATTTTTAAAGCTATTACCTGGCCTACCCTGCTCTATGGTGCACCATTGCTACGCCATCTGTATAACACGACACTTCAGAGGCTGCGGAGATACCAGAACTCCGTCCTCCAGCTACTCTCAGTGCCTAAGTATATAGTGGTGGAGGCACATCAAGTTCTTTGATGGGCTAAAGGCCTGTGCCAACCCTCTCTTCAGAGATATTGCATCACCACCCTGGAAGGTGGAAAAGCTATGTCCCTTTGGTGAACGTTCTCGCTGAGGGAAGGGGTCTGGACTCTACAGTCTGAATCCATTATATTTTCAAAAGCCTGGAAGATGGTCTCTCCCCATCCAGTATTGTTGAGGCGAATGACTGCAGTTGGAACCACCACATAAAGTAGACTTAGGAATGCTCAACTTGAAATGCCCCAAAAGTAGTCTAGGTTCGGATAAGGCCTGTACTGTTGCACTAATTTGTTTTTGCAACATTGTTTTTTTCTTTCTTACTGGAGTTTTCAACAATAGAGGAGATAAGAAAAAAAAATTCCCCGGCCTCATGCTTTTTCTATAATCATCCTTAGAGAGAAAATTTGGTCCTGTGTCTGTCGTCCCTGTCCCAATGCTGCCTGTTTCTCTTCGATGTCCTGCTCCACTACACGCCGCAATCGCTGCTCTAGAACCCTTGTTTACATTTTTAAACGACTGAAGAGAGGCATATTGGCCTATAGTTCTCACAAACACTTTAGTTGCCTTTCTTATGGATAGGAATTATGATACTGTTTTTCTATTCTCGTGGCAGCGATTTGAGGTCCCAAATCTTTTGTAAAAGCAGTTGCAAGCATTTATTCATTCCATTACCACCATATCTGATAAATTCTGAAGCTATGCTATCATACAATTGGATTGATATCAGCAAGCTGAAAATGGAAAACAAACAAGAAGAGTATTGGTCACTGCTTGAGAGTCGCCTTCAAGAAATAAACGGGGACAGTGAGATTGATACCCTTTGTAATGAAATTAAGAACTGCATAATCAATACCGCAAGTGAAGTGTGTAGTATACAAAAAAATTAGTCTCTCTACCAAGAATACTAAATAGTTAAATCGTGAAGTCAAAAGAGCTGAAAAGCTCAAGATGGATTCTTAGAAAACCTATAATAAAACTATACTACCTATTCACGGGGAGGAGAACGTCAGAAATAGAAATGAGGTAAAAACAATAGTCAAATTGGCGAAGACGAGGGCTTGGGAGGAATTTCGTCAGGAACTGGAGCAAAAATATAGAGAAAGCATCAAGAATTTTTGGTATATTGCTAAAGCCTTGAACGGTAAAAGGACTAAGCCCGTTAGGAACATCAAGGATGCACATGGGAAGTTGGTGACCGAGGAAAATGAAGACCAGGAGGTTTGGAGGCAGTTATATCAGGAAAAATTTAGTATGGAAGAACGTCGGCGTAACCAAAGAGACTGCAGAAAGAGAGAGAGAGTGGATGTCGGATACCCTGAAGTTATGAACGATGCAATCGGAGAAGATAAGTTGGAGCTAGGAATCCCAAAAATCCAGCTAGGAAAAGCTCCAGGGCCAGATAACATAGCTCCATATTGTTTCATCAGCTCAAAAAATTCGGAAAAAAATTTTGTGTACAGAGGAATATATTGGGTTGTTTCACATGAAATGTCCGTTTTTATAGTTTCTGAAATACATAAAGAATTTTGCAGGTCTCTGTTGTTATCTTCCGAATGTTTACATATTTAAAGTAAACAGTTACTAATCCTCTACCTTTGTACTATAAACATTAGGTTCCCAATCAATTAACCACTTTTTAGTACACCTCCAAATATGAACATGGAAACACGCGATTTTTGAGTAATATTTTTGTACGAGTTCAAACTCGGCCATTCAGCAGCTGAAGCCTCTAGAAATATTTGCAAGGCGTTTGGGGAAGGGAGTGTTAATGAACGGACCATTTGCCGTTGGTTTGCTAAGTTTTCAGCTGGGGATACCGACTTGGAAAACTTGCCCCGAGGAAACTCTCCGTTCGTAATAGGCAACGGTGTCCTCAAACATACAGTAGAAGGAAACCCCTACCAAACAGTTAAAGGACTCTCAGCACAACTAAATTCAAGTGCATCTACCGTCTCCAGACATTTAAAGTTTATTGGAAGAGTAAAAAAGCTCGATACATGGGTACCTCATGATCTCACTGAGCGGCATGTTTCAAAACATACCGTGCAAAAATTGAAAGAACTGGACTACGAAGTTCTTCCGCACCCACCATATTCTCCTGACTTGTCTCCAACAGATTACTACCTGTTCAGGAATTTAGACAACTTCGTCAAAGGAAAACTTTTTGAAAATAATGATGAAGTGAAAAGTGCGTTTTCAGATTTTGTTTCACTTCAAAGCTCAGAGTTTTTCAGTTCGGGAATAAAAAAAGTTGGTATCACGTTGGGAAAAATGTGTAGAAAAAGAAGGTAAATACTTCAAATAAAATTATCAGTAATCATCAATAAAAAAAAATAAAAAAATCATCAATAAGTATTTTTAATAAAAATCCTTTACCTTGAAACGGACCCTTTATGTGACACAACCCAATAAAAGGCATTATCTTTAAAAAAATCGGTGATTAATATTTTTCATAGAGGTTAAAAAAATAAATATTTTGATTTTCTTTCTTTCGCTGAGAATTGCCTTTTCGTTTAAGAATCTTGTTCATATCATTTTTCCATCCCTTTGACTCCCAAGATTCAGAGAAAGTCCATAATTATTTAATTTAAAATTTTAAAAAATCTCGAAAATCCTTTGAATTAAACTAAGAATTTAGGTGAATTATTTTTATTCGACACCAAATCGATCCCTTAAGTTTGAGTCAAAAAAGCCACGGGGGCAGATTTACCATCCTTACCCGGCTGTACCTTTTTGGGTTGACAGATTTGCAATTTTTTGGCCTCAGAAAGAAAGAGGTGAAGGGAAGCAGGGTTGACCGGTCCTAGCAAAGAGTTCTAGGCTCAGAACGTGACCTGAATGTAGGGGACCTGAGATTGCTTTGGTCCAGGTAGGCAGGCCTTAATCTGCAGGAAGGTCGTTCTTACAAACGATCTGTGTGAGGGTAGGAGGTGTTAGGGGAGTATTGTAGTTCTGGTAAGGGGAATGTCTAGCTTCACGGGGCTTAAAGTGTTCTATTTAAGTCCGCACGCAACTGCGATCAGATAAAGTGAAGTAGATAAGAAAGAACGCAGTTTAAAATAAAAACATTTGAACTAAAATACATATTTGTACTATTCTACTATAGGTGGAAATAATCAAGTCAGTCTTTGCTTAAATATTTTAATTTTGCCGACGTTTCGGGTTAAGCTTTTGGGCCATCATCAGGGCTACAAACAACAGAACAAAAGAGATACATATTAATGTGATAATGAAATTTTTTTTTAATGTAGTGACAATGATAAACTTTAAAATAAAACAGAAAATATACCAACATAATTAAATATTATAGATACAAATAATGATAATATCATAAAGAATATGATGATGATAAGCATAAAAGACAAGAAGTTCTTTCCTTCCCTACGTCTACCATACCTGATCTTAATTTGTGCTGATTGTCAGATACATTCTGACAGGCGTGAATATAAATATGAAGAGAGAAACAAATAAAATAAAATAATAGAAGTATAAAAATTATGTATAAACGTACCATTACTGAGCCATGTTCAAGCATAAACTGAGGAAAACCGAAAACATAGGTGGTGTGGGGAGGGGTTTATGTAAAAATCCTTGACGGTTTTCCCCTCTAAATATGAATATATAAAGGTAAGCTGTGGTATTTACCTTTGTTTTAAAAAGTTTTTCAAAAGTATACAATGGAAAAACAAAACAAAATATGTACAATAAAGCTCAATAATTTTAACAGAAAATTATAAACACTAGAATCTACGGTATATAAAAGATCCATGAGATATATAACAAAAAAAAAACAAGAAGTTTTATAAACGAAAAGAAAAATATTTTTAATTAATAATATGCGCCCGAGAGGTTCCAAAACCATTTTCATCAAAATGAGCTTACCAGAAGAGCCAATTTATACCATGCATTTTGCATCTTTTTTCGATTTTCTCGAAAAAGGTTCCGACTATTTTGATTAAACTCGCTATATCGATGTAAAACGTAATGGGATTTAATTTAATTTAGGTTTCATTCGGATTAAAATGGCCTAACAAGACTTAAATGCCGACATTTTAAATTTTCTTTCTCTAAAGTACCTTTAATTATTTGATTCTATAAAAATAAATATATTACCTTTTTACCACTGATGAAAAACAGAGAGCAGTAATATACATTTATGATATACCGTTGGAAAGCTAAAGATTTTAGAAGAATTATTATCTTATACTCAAGCTTTTAAAAGTTAATAGAGAGTGATGAAAATAAGATAAAACTAACTGATTATTTTAGATAATAATATAACAGATTTTTTAATTAAACACATATTTCTATATAAATCAAATTTAATTAATTCTTTAATAGTTTAACACATTTTTATCTCTAACTGTATTTGAAAATTCTTTCATTGATTTTAAAAATGGTAGTGAGTAAAAGTCGTGTGTTGCCCGCACCAGATTTTTTCACGTATTTAATATAAAAAAATGTTTTTATCTAAATTCTTTATACTTTAAACTTGTTTAAAATTATTATATGTAACGGTTTGTTATTTTCACTAGTGAAAATATGGGCATAGGTATATAATGTGTATATTCTATCTAAATGCATTCTGCAACTCGAGTTCAAGGTCAGTGAGGATCGGTCACGATTCATGGATTATATCTGTTGTGATAAGCTGGTCAGACTACATAGGATCTATTTATCATAGACTAGAGAAAACCTTTGATGTCCTATGAACCAATATATCCAGAACACAAATCTACGATCATATACGGTCACCAAAAGTATTTTTAAAAAAACCTCCATGATAAGAGAGGAAGCTTATATACGGGGGAGCGATAAAAAAATAAAACTCAAAGAACGTCATTAAAAGGGACCCGAAAACACAATTATCAACCACCATATCATTAAAAAACATATAAAGTAAATTTTAGTTAAATAAAGCATGAGTGATAAAAAATACATTTAAAAAACTTAAACACAAAATCCGAAAACACAATTATCAACCTCTAAATCAATAAAAAACATTAAATATAAATTATATTGAAAAAGAGCGTGAAGGATAAAAAATACAGAAGACAAAACATAATCACAAAACCCGAAAACACAATTGTCAACCTTTATAACAATAAAAGGTTATGAAGAACAACAATATCAGCCAACCTCTAAAAACATTAGCCTTCAATAGCTGTATTTTGCTTGTTCTATCTTATGGATGTCAAACATGGTTCCTCGACAAGCTTCATGATAGAAAAATAATAACATGCCAAAGAGCAATGGAGAGGAGCATGTTAGGCA
Source organism: Piezodorus guildinii (assembly GCA_023052935.1). Classification (NCBI taxonomy): domain Eukaryota; kingdom Metazoa; phylum Arthropoda; class Insecta; order Hemiptera; family Pentatomidae; genus Piezodorus; species Piezodorus guildinii. The sequence goes on along the minus strand of CM041298.1, from coordinate 111,399,704 downwards.
TAAGGAAAAGCCAAAAAGCTAAACAGTCAAACAATAAGAAAAGTTAGTGGTGTCACTGATGCTATCAGATTCGTGAAAAAGATGAAATGGCAATGGGCTGGCCATCTAATGAGGAAAAATGATAAAAATTGGGCTAAAATGTTGACTGAGTGGACCCCATTAGATAGGAAAAGGAACCGAGGCAGGCAAAGAAGAAGGTGGATCGACGAAATCAAAAAGGCAGAAGGAGTGCTATGGTCACGTAAAGCCAAGGACAGAGAATTTCGGAAGAGGAAGATGAGCAAACTCTTCAACTCGAGTACGGGTAGTTACCGTTAAAGACTTTAAACTCCTGAAAAGGAAGGTATATGTACATATATGTATATAAAGAAGGAAGAAAAAATTAAGTTTGTAAATAAAAATGTATTATAAATGTTTATATGTACATCAATAAAGACTTATTATTATTATAACAATAAAAAATATTAAAAATAATTTCGAGTTAAAATGCCCAGGAGCGATAACAAAATAAAACGTAACTATAAGACCCGAAAACACAATTATCAACCCCCTATAACAATGAAAATTATTAAAAAGTAAATTCGAGTTAAAATGTGAAGGGAGCAATAAAAAAATAAAACGTAACTATAAGACCCGAAAACACAATTATCAACCCCTATATCAATAAGAAACATTAAAAGTAAATGCAAGTATAAACATACAGCTCGAAAAAGGTAATTATAATACCCAAAAACACGTTAATTTATCACAATAATCACCACTCACCTGGAAAAAAAATCAAAATCAATAACTATCTTAAAACTAAATAGACGATAATTAATGTTTTTAAATATTAGCACTTAATATCAAATATCTATAAAAAAAAAAAAAAAAAAAAAAAGAATGTCGATAGGATTTGCCAAAATTAATATAAGTCATAATTTTAATTAAACTAATTATTTTTCAATAAATTAATAAATAAAACGAAATATTTAAGGCTAGAAGTGAAGAAAAGAGTTACACCAATTGCTTTCGGAAAGAAGTAAATAACATTTGAAATGGAAATAGGTACCTTTGCTTTGGAAAGGGTTACTGTAAAGGTCTTGAAAGGAATAGGTCTACTTGGGAATTTGGAAAAAGGTTACATTTGGAATGGAAAAAGTACATTTGACTTGGAAAGGTTACAATTGGCTTGGAAATGCTATATATGATAAATTACTGTATTTCTTTAATTCCGTTATAAGATGAGTTACTTAAACTCGTACTTAAAGTTCCTATGGTGCAATTATATAACTTAATATGTGTTTAAAATCAAGTTGAATGATGATAATTAAAATAATATCCTTTGAACTTCCTTTGAATATTTCGAAGACAAGACATTACCTACCTCATGCAATGCTAGTCACAGCTGCTTTGAGATGTGTAATGCTTTGTAGACTAGAAGGTAAATAACAATTAAGTTTAACCCCAGGTGATAATTACAGTCTGGTTATTGGAATGGAAGTTATTTGTATTGTACAGAAAATACGTATTTATTGTAAATGCACAAAGAGCGAAACAAATACAGCCATAGGAAATTTGAATAAGGGATCTTCAGTTAAACTACTTAATAAAGTAGGGAGGGGGAACGGCGTCCACTTATGGAAAAAGTGGTTTATTTTTTTAATTACTTATTAAAAATCAAAATTATGAAATGTAAAAAAAGTCTTTAATTATCGAGTAATCAACAATTTTTTTTTCTTAACAATTTTCTATTAAGTATTAGTACAATCTCTCTCAATTTGGATATCAATAATATTGGTGAAAGATAACATACATACTACTTTCCTAAAATATTTACACATCAATGAAATTACAATAATATATATATACAATAATAAATCAATGGTAACAAAGTCTATAAATCACTCATACCTATATACACGTCAGACATACATCACATTGTGTGGAGAATCTAGCCAGTGCTAGAACCCCAATATATACATATTTACAAAAGGTCGCGGGGCCACTGCCGTTTCAACTTTCTAGTAGGGTTGTATGGATGAGTGGAGCTGGATAGGGATTGAGCTAGAGGATTTGGATGATGAATGAGGTTCTGATGGAATCTGGAAAATTTTGATGGAATTAGGTCTGAAATGGAACATTAAGGTCGTGGTGCAAGGTATAGTTAGAAACATAATTAGGAGCGTTTACTATTGTTCGGAGGACTTAAAAGGATTTAATGCGTTTGATGTTAGAACGTTTAGATGTCCCCCACAGTTCAAGTCCATAGGTCCATATAGGCATGAGTATTGACTTGTATATTAATAATTTGTTGTAACTGTAAGTTCAGATTTTCTGTTGAGTAGTCGGTATGTTAGTCTCTCATGCTACAGGTTCTGAGTTCGAATCCCAGTTCCGGCGGGGCTTTTATAAGGATGTAAAAAAATGGGGATTCACTCACAACCTCTCCCTCGGGTATGTGAGACCCGTCAGCCAAAAGGTGGCCACTCACAAAATTAGTCGTAGGGAGTGATGACCCTACACTAAAAATAGCATCGTGAAACGTGGGTGTAAACTGGCAGGAGCTTACACCGCGAGGCCCAGGGCCTACACGGCCTGTCGCGCCACTGAAAGAAGAAGAAGTCGGTATAACAGTCCGAATCGTCGGTTGAGTTCTTGTCTTTGAAGTCTTGTATGCGGGTTCCATGTCAATCTTTTGTCTAATAGTAACCCAGAATACCGGACTGTATCTGAGAGAGGAATTGGTAATGAAATCAACAAAAGCTTATATCTTAGACCTATTACTAGTAGGAAAATATATTAAAAAAAAACATGTTTGAACGGCATTGCCCCAGAGTTCGGGTAATGCCTTTTAGAGTACCCAGCAAGTTGACTTGTTCAGTAATTTGAGTTGTTATATTAGAGTAAAAACGTGATTACGAATTCGCCTTGGCCTGCTCATGTTTTTATGTTTTAATCGATCTTTCAAAGTAGCATATGGTATGTTATATTATTTGGCGGCTTTTCTTATATAGACCCTCCTTCAAAGGTAGTTTTAGCAGATTGAAGGTTTTCTTTGTTCCAATCCGCTGTATAGGAGCACTAAAACTGAATACTATAAGACTATATTTTGTAATATATCCGAATAAATAAATATATTACGTTAAGATAATAAAAGACCAAATTAGCCTAATTATGAGTCATATTAATGAGCCGTTTTAGTTAACCGTAAAAAATAGTTGTATGGAAAATTATTTGAATAATAAATTTTAAATAACCTCCATTAAAACTGTCCTATTAGAGTTTATTTTTTTCCCGATTCAGAGGAGAAGAAGGAGTTGGATCGGTAATGAGGGATGAGAAAGCGATGAAGAGCTCTCGGAGATATTGAAGGCTCTGGGTTATTGCTTCTTCCCTTCCAACCATCGATATTTCTTATTTGAAGGGGACTTGCTAATATTGCAGGAATAAGTACTTCATCGTTAAAATCGAAGAATTTAATATTTTTTAAAATAGTATTTTACATATGTTATATTGAATATTTTAATTTAAAAATCTGGTGCTGCATACACACGAATTTTACTGACTTCTGTTGTTAAAATTAATTTTAGAACTTTTAAATACAGTTAGAGTTGAAAAACATTTAAATCATTGCACTTGATTTCGATTAAAACATTTGTTCCAGATTAAATAATCTCTTATATATATATACAATGTTTCTATGTTAACTCTTTATTATCTTTAACAACTTTGTGAATATATTTTTTCTGAAATCTTTATTTTTTAACAGTATATTATACATCTATATTATTGTTATTTTCAAATAAACAAAAGTTATATTAAGACATATTTTTCCTGTTTTCTCCTTTAGTCGGACAACGAATAAGTTAATATTTTAGATTTATTCGTTTTTTTTTATCAATGATAACAAGATGATATGGTTAATTTTTAAGACCTAACAGACTGCATCAATTAAAGTAAAACGTACATCATTTATTTATACGCTTTTTATCACTTTTCATTATCTTATACAACTTTGTGTTGAAGATAACTTTTTTTTTTTACTCTTTATCTTTATAATTTTCTTTTTTAAATCTATTTGTGATTAGTCTAGCTGAAAAACTTAAACTGTTAAGAAACTGTAATTCTATATTTTAACCACATTACCTTTACCCTCGCCGCAAGCGGATGACTACCCACCCAACAGTATCCTTGAGCAACATTTCACTGACCCCCGTTGAATAGATCCGTTACCTTGGACTCCATCTAGACAAGCGCCTTACTTAGAATCCTCACACTAGACTGAAACGACAAGAAACTGCTCGCAGATCCCGCTTACTATTGGGTTGTGTCACATGAAATTTCCATTTTCAAGGTAAAGGACTTTTATTAAAAATACGATATGAAAACAAGATAATTTTATTCGAAGTATTTACCTTCTTTTTCTACACATTTTTCCCAACGTGACAGAAATTTTTTTATCCCCGAACTGAAGAACTCTGAGCTTTGAAGTGAATCAAAATCTGAAAACGCACTTTTCACTTGATCATCATTTTAAAAAAGTTTTCCTTTGACGAAGTTGTCTAAATTCCTGAACAGGTGGTAATCTGTTGGAGACAAGTCGGGAGAATATGGTCGGTGCGGAAGAACTTCGTAGCCCAGTTCTTTCAATTTTTGCACGGTATGTTTTAAAACATAGGGTCTTGTTGCCGCTCAGTGAGCTAATGAGGTACCCTTGTATCGAGCTTTTTTACTTTCCCAATACACTTTAAATGTCTGGAAACGGTAGAGGCACTTGGATTTAGTTGTGCTGAGATTCCTTAAACTGTTTGGTAGGGGTTTCCTTCTACTGTATGTTTGAGGGCATCGTTGTCTTCCTTGGGGCAAGTTTTCCAAGTCGGTATTCCCCGCCGAAAAGTTAACAAACCAACGGCGAATGGTCCGTTCATAAACACTCTCTTCCCAAACGCCTTCCAAATATTTCTAACGGCCTCAGCTGCTGAATGACCGAGTTTAAACTCGTAAAAAAATATTACTCGAAAATCGCGTGTTCCATGTTCATATTTGGAGGTATACTAAAAGGTGGGTAATTGATTGGGAAGCTAATGTTCATAATACAAAGGTAGATGATTAGTAACTGTTTACTTTAAATATGTAAACATTCGGAAGAAAATAACAGAGAGGTGTAAAACCCTTTATGTATTTCTATATTCATGCCTGTTATTGTAATCCAGCGATTTTACTTATATTTCTATATACAGATGTAAAAACCAATAACATATATTAAAAACCAAAATTAAAACTACATGCTGGGATGTATTACAGTTTGTGCAGACATAACACAGACCTTGGTCAAGAATCAGAAAACTATAAAACTAGTGAAATAAGAAAATAAAAAATCGTATTAAAATTTTTTTAAAATAAGGGTGTCTTATAAATTCCTCATCATATTGTGAAAACATATACTAGATGTTAAGTGGAACAAAAAAGTTCATGCAGCCTATACCATGAATCTTAACGGTCAGGGAACAAATTTTGAAGTTCTTCATCCTATTCATGGATTTCATCAGAAAAAAACTCAAATATTTGTACATGATGTGACCGTCCAAAAGAAAATAAAAGTGCTGAATAAAAGAAGAGAAATTTACCAGAAAAGTCAAAACCTCAAAATAATCAAGTAAGCGTTGCACAACGTTATTCAGAAAATTGTATTTTCCTGAGAACATTCTGACTTTTCAACGAGCTCTTACTATTTTATTGTTAGGCTTTAGATTTTTCGGACCTAAATGTTTTTCCATTTGTTTGTTTATTTACCGTCACTTTATGCTACTTTGGCCAATCGGACGATGCTACAGTGGGAGTCCTAAATCATAAATCCTACCATGAGTCCTATCCAGATTTTAGTAGATTATTCAGAGTACCTGACATCGCACGGGCTCGGGACCAAATTTTAACGTCCCCTCCGAAGGACGGTATAACTAAGGATTTTTTACTCCCATTAAAAAATCCTTATTATTCAGTTACTAAATTACTTAGCTCACGGCTTCTGTCTAAAAACTTAAAGGTTAGAATTTATAAAACTATTATTCTTTCGCCGGTTCTTCACGGATGTGAAACGTGGCCTTTGAAGGATAAACAACGCCTCAAGGTTTTCGAAAAAGTACTGCGCAAATATTTGGTCCAAAGAGAGAAGAGGCCACTGGAATATTTGAAGGTTAGACAACGCGAAATTGCGGAGCTTGTACCCTGTGAATATAATTGAGTTGATAGCATCGCGGGGACTGAAATGGGCGAGTACAGTTGTTGGACTCGGTGAGGAACGGATTCCGAGAAAGGTGATATTCGCTGAAACGACTGGTAGACGTCCGAAAGTTAGACCGAAGCGTCGATGGGAGGATTGCGTTAAGGCTGATCTCGAGGACTTGGGCTTAACGGTGAACATTGGACAAGTCTTTGCAGGGGGAGTTTGGTGGTATTGGCATCGAATCTTCGGGTTCGGTAAGCCTATTATTATTTAGAAATAAAATATTTGCGTAAGATCGATTTTTGACGAGGTGAAGAAATTAAACGTGTTTGAATGTGGTTAGGGTTGATACATCACGGAGGGAGATGGGCTAAGCGTCCTAAAGTATGTTGGCGTTAAAGAAAAAGGACTTTTCGAATGAAACAGTTCTATGAGAGGGTGTATATATACTGTTAGGTTGTGTTTCTAAAAAAGTCATGTTATGTTTTTAAGGCAACTCTAGGGATGGTGGAGCTGTTGCGGTCAATAATACAAATAAATTTAATAGACAAGTTATTTCGGCCTACAGTTTGATCATTATCAGTGCTCAATCTTATGAAGCTAGTTGAGTAATAACTAGGCTATTAAAGAAAAAAACGAAGCTGAGTTTCTTTTCGTTTACAAAACACACTTAACTCGCAAAAAGTCTCGTTTTTATTAATTACCGAGATATTTTTAATACACTTTCTTCACTATTTAGGTGATGTATTGTGAGGACAAAATTGTAAAGCATGCTATTATGATAATGTTAGTTTTTGTTTTGATTTGATGTTGATCTACAAAATTACTGGGGTTAGATAGCCGTTTCCAACACGCGTTTTTCGTCCTCAAAGTATGAAGACCTAGTGTAGCTATTCGGAAGATGCTACATGTGGAGTCCTAATTTTTTCCTATCCAGGTTTTATTAGGATAGGGATTTTTAACAAGTACCTGACATCGCACAGGCCCGAGACCACCTTTCAAAGCCCCCTCCAAAGGACGGCATAATTAAGGATTTCTTACTCCCATTTAAAAATCCTAGGACCATCTGCGGGTTTGAATCCGTGACCTTTGGCATAGGAGCTATTATGCTAGCCACCCTGCTACAAGTGATTCATAAATTTCTCCATTCAATTAGCTTTAAAATTGTGATAAATTTACCTTACCTCGTGGGCCAATCAAGGACGTGAGGAGGTAAGAATTTTAAAAAAAGAAGAAAAATAGATAATTCGTGCTAAATAGCAGTCTTGTAAATGTTATTTGATGTTGTGGAAGTCGATACTAGAGTTCAGAAGAAACAAAAACCTTTATATGACCTACAGTTTGATTCTCGACGATTAGGGAGGTAGATTAATTTTTGTGCTTTTTGCTGTTCAATGGATTCATAGATGGATTCAAAAATTTTTACTTTCGCAATACTTCCCCTTGAAATATATTTCATTGACAAGCAAGCGAAAGTACAATTAGGACTATGAATAATATAATAGTGTAATCTGTATGACCCTTTTCAGGAGGCAGGACGCAGACAGTTTTGCACAGTAAGAAGTTAGTTAATTCTGCCCTAGAGAGTTGGAAAACCCGAGAGAGTTGAGATTCTGTGAAAGATAGTAATTAGGGAACCTTTCTAACGAGCACTTCAAATATACGCCTTACCGCTACAGGACTCCAATTTTCATAAAATCCGGGAATAAATCTCAAAGCTAAAGGGATGAGATACGAAGTTATTTCAAACTTATATGTATATTTGAATTTTTAATTAATATTTTATGCAATTAAAATTCTATAAAATTATTTCAATTCCTTGAAGGAAAGAAAAATCAAATATTACATAATTATTTATCTGATAAGGACTACAAAAACATTTTTTTTTTTAATTATTAGTCGTTATTATAGTTTTTAAAAAATCAATAATTTCCAAAACACAGGACTTTATAATGTCTCGTTTGTTACAATCATTTTTATGCTCTAGTCACACAGCCACGGACTCTCCCTAAAAACACAATAATAAATGCGTACAATATAAAGTTGGAAAACTAATGATTTTAGCAATTTTTCTTAAATTTACACTAAATTATAAAAGTTAATGGAGAGAAATAAAGAGCCGATAAAACTAACAGATTTTCATGGATAGATAATAATATAATAGATTATTTAATAAAATTCATGTTTCTATTGAGTGTATTTAAGAATTCTTAAAAACTGTTTATATGAATTTTAACAACGGAGGTTATTAAAATTCGTGTGTTGCGCGCACCAGACTTTATTAGCTTGAAATAGGAATTATATTGTATGGATGGATGATTTTTTTTTATTACTATTAATATTAAATCAGTTCCCTTTCTGTATTTCAGCATTTATTATAAACAATTATTATTTAACTTTACAAAATAATATAACATAATATTTTCTTTTTACGAAAAAACCTAATAGAACATATAAATAAGTATTATAACTTTAAATTTCTCAACATCAACTCTTATTTTACCTAAAAGTTCTTAAATTGATTTTAACGACCAAGATATGTAAATTTCATTAGTCGCACACTACATTTTTTTAAGAACTTTTTTGAAAAAAATGTTTCAATTAATTAATTTGTCTGAATTTTGTTGTAGGAATGTATCGTAGCTGTAGCCTAGAAGTCTGAATTTGTAAAAGAAAAAGTAAATTGTATCTTCTTACAACGTCTAGTGCACTATAAATAAATTGTCCTATAACTGAATATACATCACTGAGGTAGTAGTAGTTGGAACAACATATCCTTGTTAATATCGTAACCGATCCCTACAAAGCAAACTCACTGCCCGACCAATTCATCATGCTCTTGTACAACAGCACTTGTTCACGGGATAGCAAATTGACTCTATCCTCTTTCATATGTTTATCTGCATAGGAAAATGACTAAACTATTATGCTTTAAAGATCGTATTTATCGTTTTATACAGCAATATTCGAGCAGTTGAAATACTTAAATAAATTAATCATTTTGGGTTATTATTTTCAGTAACAAAAAAAAATAAATAAAAAAATTATCCCCTTTTGCCAAATAGATATAAAATTGTATATCATGTAGGTTTAATTAATTCTGATTGAAATATTATGAGAGAGCTTAAATCCCGATATTTATTTATTTTATTTTTTTTTACTATAGTAATTTTTTTTCTCTTCCAATCTTTATTCACACCTGTCAGAAACTTTTAAATTTGTACTTCAATGCCACCGTTCAGAAGACACTCTACTCTGCCCCTTCATATATCTGAGCTACAGTTTTTGAATTCCGTTCAGTAGTGCGGTACTGTATCGAGAAGCATTGAAGGAGCAAACCCATTTACAGAGTTTGCTAAACATCTAATAGAATCTGATTTTTTTTTCTCGAAAGTACCTTTATTTTATAGATTTAGAGTAATTACCTCTATAATCTAATAAGGATTGATTAAAAGTGTCAAAATATAAAAGTTGAACGGATTTGATAACTAACTAAACAAGAAAAGAGCAAACACATATTTAAAAAAAAAAAAATAAAAATAGCCTTATTAACACTCTGACATAAAATAAAGACCAATCAATTCAAAAATGCTGGAAACCATACATAAAATAACCCTGACGAGAAGACGTCCTGCTGGGTACTGTCCTTCCTCATGCCTTACATGTCATTATTTTGTTTATTATTCCATCCTATTTGCTGATTGTCACACTACTGCTGATAGGTGCAAATCAATAAATGAAGATAAAAAAAAAAAAAAAAATGTAGTTTTTTTTTCTAATGTATGAACAGTTATATAATAATAATAGGATTACCGAACCCGAAGGTTCGATGCCGATACCACCAAACTCTGTATGCATAGACTCGTCCAATGTTCACCGTTCAAGCACAAACCCCCGAGATCAGCCTTAACGCAATCCTCCCTTCGACGTTTCGGCCTACCTTTCGGACGCCTACTAGTCGGATCAGCGAATACGAATTTTCTTAGAATCCGATCCTCGCCGAGCTTAACAACTTTACTCGTCCATTTGAGTCTCCGAGATGCTATCAACTCCGCAATTCCGCGTTGTGCACCTTCTAAACTTCTCAGTGGCCTCATCTCTCTTGGAATAAATATTTTACGCAGTACCTTATTTTCGAAAACCTTGAGCAGTTGTTCATCCTTCAAAGTTAGCGGCCACGTTTCACATCCGTAAAGAACCGTCGGAAGAATAATAGTTTTATAAATTCTAACCTTTACGTGTTTAGACAGAAGCCGCGAGCTAAGTAATTTAGTAACTAAATAATAACACGCATTTTCCACCTATAACCGGGACTTTATTTCTACGTTCTCAAAAGTATGCCCTGATATGTCAATATCACTAAGATCGCCAGCGTTTCTGCTACTAATCATATATTTCGTCTTATCAGTCCTATTTCCTTACCGGTTTTCTATTAACAAACTTGTATTTAGTTGTACGGTTTCCGTGTCTTCACCTAGCAGTACCAAATCATCGGCATACCCCAAAACCGGAATCTTATCACCCATATTTAAACCTTTCTCGGTACGCATCACTTTTTCTATGACATATTCTAAAGCTATATTAATAAAATAGATGAAAGGGAGTCACCCTGTTTCAAACCCGATCGCACCTCACATTTCTTGGAGTAATTAGAACAGATAATTACAGTTTATAAATTTGTTTAAAATAAAAATATAACTATCTGATAACATTAGGAAAAAACTTTACGCTACTGCAATATGATTACACGAAAATACGCTTCTATTCGTAAGTACGATGAACCGTTACTAGGAGTGGTGGGGAGTGCGGGGGAGGAACACGTGTTTGAACTTCAGGCCAAGTAATTCTGCTATCAGTCTCGTTATTTCCTTTTTAAGAACAACTTTTTTTTTTTTTTTTAAGTTTTACTTACAATTATCTATGTATGAAATATAAAGCATGGTCAAGTATTGTGATCATGAACATTTCCGAATTTCAGTTTTCGACAAAAATATACGTTTTAGGTTCCCCTGAGTCCAAATGACCAAGTCCTGCATAAAGATCTGTGTGGTAAGTCTAGCGCAAAAACGAAAAGTCGTTTGAAACTAATATTTCATATTTGAGACAACTATGCTCCCGATATGTTGCAGCAAATTTTTCTTCAAAATCAGCTGATCGGAAGAGCTTACTTTTAAATATACGAGTGACCTTCAAGATTTGAAACCAAACCATATATGATCAACGTGTTTGGCTTAAAATAATAAAAAAATAGGTTACGTAAGAAAAAAAAGTTATTAAGTAAATAGAGAATAAAATTAAAAGATGTAAAAAAAATAAAATAATCACGAGAGAGGTAAGAGACTCAAAAGAGCGAGAAAAATATAAAATAATAATAAAAAAATAAAATAAATTCTGTCAAGTCTTTTTTTTTATTTTGAACAGAGGGCTAGTAAAAAACTTGTTGATTATCGCAATCTTTTGTTTATCTAATTATTGTAAAAATATTCTTCTGCTAGTGGTATTACATCTTTTTTTTTCTTTCCATATTTTCTACATCTGAATAAGATTTGGCGCGGGTTTATAGAGAATTTGCGTTTTACACAATGGCTATCATTTTCTGTTTTCATTAAGTATAAATATTTTTGTGCAAGCATGGTTATTCCGTAGCCTCACTAATAGTGCAATTTTTTTGCGATCAAGTTGCTGGTCCTTGGAGAAGCATAGTTTCAGCCTCACGGTTGGCTGGCTGGCTTTAATGATAATCTTATTCGTTAGATTGTGACTTCTACTAAAAATTACTTTAGCAACGGAACTTAAATTCACTATATCGATGTAAACTTTTTTTTTTTTTTCTCTTTAAATCTATATTCACGCCTGTCAGAATGTATCTGACAATCAGTAAATGTGCTGTGCAACTTGAGATCAGGCATGGTAGGAATGAAGAAGGAAAATGCCCAGCAGCACCCCTTCCATGGCTTTATTTTATCCGAGGAGGTCCCTCATCCAGCCTCTCTTTAGCCTTCTTCTGACTGGCATTTCAGCTATTGACATGTCGTTAATCAGTCTATAGTCGTGTCCGTTAAGTTTACTGTGAAAACGAGTATAGAGTGTTCGTATATGTTGGTCAACTGTTGGTTGTTGTAAGTCCGTATGTAGGGTTCTGTTGTTTACGTACCAAGGAGCTGTCGTTATCAGTCTTAAAATTTTGGATTGAAATGATTGCAGTTTTTGTATGTGAGTCTTTTTTGCTGAACCAAAAATCTGTGAAGCGTAAGTCCATATTGGCTTAAGGTGGTATGTGTATGTATTCAGTTTCTGTCTAATTTTTAATTTTGAAGATTTAGATAAAAGTGAGTATAGTACTTTCAGTCGGTGGTTAAGAGTCTGTCTTTTCATCTTGACATGTGGGCTTAAACTTAAAGGTAAACTTAAAAGTCATATTAGTTACATTTTTATTCAAATAGTTTGACAGCACTTGAAGGCCGATATTTTGAGTTTTCTTCTTCTAAAGTACCCAAATTTGAGAAAAAATAACTCAGCCAATATAATGTAAGTATACAATCTTTAAAACTACAACGAAATATCATTCTGACACGCTCAACCACAAAAAGGTTACTACGAGATAAAACCGGGTACAGGGAAAATCGTGCAATGTAATCGATCTATCTTGGTTTTGCTGGAAAAGTGGAAATATTGACAAAATGTATGAGAGTGGTAAGCCAGTGTTATTGTTATTGTCTCAACACTGAAAGAGTAAATAAAATGTAATATTATTTTTAAAAAAATAATCAATCATAGAACTGATCTTATTTAGGCCTGGACATTTCGTTACCTGGGCATATGGCACGAAACAAACCACAATTCTCTAAAGAACCAACACAAGACCACAGTAGTTGACAAGCGACCACAAACCAGACGGATAGAGCAAACAAGGATACCGCATACTGCCAATTGTAAAACAGTTAGCAGTATAGAGGTAAATTAGGGCATGTAATGAGGAGAATTACACTGAAATTCAGAGGAAACATTTGTTCGTTTGTTTATTCATTTAATGTCACTTTATGCTGCTGTCGCTAATTGAACGATGCTACAGTGGAAGTCCTAAATTTTGCCTATCCAGGTTTAATTATGATAGGGATCTTTAACGAGTGTCTGACATTGCACAGGCTCGGGACCACCTTTTAACGTCCCCTCCGAAGTTTATTCCTTATTCGTCACTTTATATTGCCTTTTAAAACTTTTTGCATCAGATAATATATCTTCTAAAATCTTTCTTCTTCATACGGGTACATTATACGTCTCTATATTACTGTTCTTATTATCCAAAAACTAAAAATTACATAAAAAAATTGTTTTGCTTTTTCATCCTTCAGGTGATCATCAAATTCGTCCAACTTTTATATTTAGACATCCTTCATCAATGTTATTAAGATGATATGATTAATCGTTTGTAATGTAAAAAAAAATAAAGGTAGTTTAGAGGAAGAAACCCATTAAAAGATATTAGAGCAACCTGGAGGTTTGAACCCGTTACCTTGGGCATAGAAGGCTGTTATGCTAGGTATGGGTGACCCAAAAGGAAACATTTAATGCAGATTAAATAATAAGTGATATAACTGATTATTTAAAACGATTCCTTATGTGTTTTTTTAAAATATTTCATTTGTAATATAAATATTTTTTTATTTGTTTTATTCACACATGTCGGCTGTTTGTAAAACCAGAACGTAAGGTTTTCAACTTTTGGCGTTTTTGGGCATGATGAAATGAATGAATGAGTTTATTAATGATCTGTTACATTTAGGACCAACTGGTCCTCTCTTACAATGAACAGAAATACCCAGATAGAGTAACACCCAGCTGCTTGGTTTCTATTTCCTGCTTCTGAAAGGTGGTCCCTCATCCAGCTCCTTTTCAGCCTTCAACGGACATTGTAAGGTATGTGAATAAAGGTCATGTTATGTATTAATGTGTTAGTTTGTCCAAGTAAGTTGTACTGAAAACGTTTGTAGAGGGTCCTGATCTGTTTGTTGACTGTTGGTATGTGAAGGTCTGTATGTAGAGTAGTATTGTTAACGTACCAAGGAGCTTTAGTGAGGTTTTTTATTGAAAAAAATTGAATTTTACGTGTGTCCTTTTTTCCTTTCCCGTACATCTGTGATGAATTATTCAAAATAGGATTCAGTAAGTATGTGTAAGTGTTTAAGTTTTAATTTAGAAAGTCTTGAAAGTAGTGAGTACAAATGTTAACGTGAAAGCCTTTTGTCGAATGTCAAGCCAAGGTATCTGATTTTGTCTGTCTATGGATTTTGGATGTTGTCAAGATATACTGCATGTTTCTTGTCGGAGAGTAAAAAGACATTGCACAGTTGGGATTTGTGTTCTTTAAGTAGAATTTTCCAAAGTTCGCATCAACCGCTAAGTTGTGTTAAGTGGTTTTGTAATGTCTATGAGGCGTGTGTAGCACTGAGATGTTCTGTTACGATAAGTTTTGTTAAGTCTGCGTACCAACCAATCATCTTATTTTTCAGTACTTTCTTGATGACAGATTTTTCCCTGTCACCAAGGCTTAAAGTTAAAAAATAATTTATTATTTATTATGTTTATTTGCTCTAAACAGTGAGTTTTGACAAGTAATGTTTTAGTCAAATCGGGATAAATTATTTAATTCCATAATGTTTTTTAAAAACATCTCCTGGTGATAAAATTACTGTATTTTTTCTTTGAGTAAAGCAGGATTTTCTTTACTTAAAAGCGAATTCTTTCTCCGGGTTGAATTTAGCATTAATAAAAAGATCTTTTTCAGATTTCTAGATTACGTATTCATAAAAATATTTCTGAAGCCCTTTTCAAGAAAATTCTGTTAATTGTTATCTTGAGATCGTACAAAGTTTCCATTGCCTCAGTTTTCTAAGAAATCCAGACTTTTATCTGCCTTAAAAAGGAATTATTATTTTTCATGGAATCATTCATAAATGACAGTCTTTTAACTTTAAGTTATAAAATCCAATATAATGATTTCGTTTTATCTTTACCATAAATGGTCAAAAAATAAATTAAAGTATTTTGAAGTTAAGTTTGCCGGAATAAACATATAATCATGAATTGTGAAATGGTTCTGAAATTATTCAACAAATTTATTTTATAATAATTTTTTATCAAGTTTCGGGGACTTTTTCCATCTAAGATATATTAAAAGTTACTCGGTTTTTTTGACAGTTAAAGGACCTTTTTTTCATATAACATTTATTTATCATATGATATCGAATGTTAATAAGCGTTTTTTCTTATGTATAAATAGTTTTTAACATATCTTAATGAGCCCTAAAGATTGGAAAAAGCCCGTTAACGTAAAATCGAGATTTAATTTTCATAAAAAAAATGAATAAAAAAAAAATTAATTTATATATATTTAAGAACATAGAAGAGAATTTTCAACCACTGGGGTTGTTTTAGACCTAAATTCAAAATACCAACATATTAGTAAAATAAATAAACTATAGACAACGATTAAATAATTAAATTTTAAAAAAAATAGGAAATCCAAATCAGCAACATTTTTTGTTGTGTTAAATTTTTTATATAACTGACATTTCTTTTAAGTAGGATATAAGGCTTATGGCCGACTCCTTGGTGTTTTGAAGTGGTGTGGCGATGTCTATGTTGTTAATAATTTTCAATTAGAAGAATTGAGAATCATTCTATTAATTGAATTCGTGCTAATCTCTAACAATAAAAAAAAAAAATTACCTCAATAGATGTCACACGAAAAATATTTTTTAAAGAATATTTTAGTTAAACAGTTTAATCCGGTGTATGATTGAACACAGTTTAGTGTCAGACAGATTTAATCCTCTTAATTTATAAGTTCAGAGGAAAAAAAAAATGAGCGGATGTAGATCAAAAATGGCCATAAAATACATTGCCTTTTTTTAAATTATAATTTTGTTTTATAAAAATTCATCGGGTGCTAGATAGTTTATTTGTAATTAAATAAGTGGTCTTTAATAACATGTAGGTTTGATTAATGATGAAACACATTCAAAGGATTTAAAAAAAAAAAAAAACATATTTATTTAAATTTATAACTGTATCAAAATTAATACAGCAGTAAATGTGTGAATATTGTAAACAAAAATATTCTAGATGAGAAGGTCTGACCGTGTCAAGCATAAACTGAAGTTGTTAACATAATCTTGTTTGCTGACGTGGCTTATTGATGCCCCGTTGGAAAAATTAAAATATTTTTCACATAACCAATTATTTCTATCTTTGATATTTTCAACAATCGACCATACATCCTCAATTTTAAACACGACAAGCATTTGTTATAGCTGTTGTTGGATCCGAGCTGGGCATTTGCTAAATGGGCCTGCTAAATCAGTCCTGACTTTCTGAATTATTCATCCTCAGAGGCGGGGGCCAGGGAAGGAAATCGAAACATGTTTAAGTCATGTCGAGGAAGCAAACGAGAGCTGAATATTGCTACATTAATGAGTTGAAGGCTCAGGTACTCACCTTCCTGGCAGCTCACATCGCTAAATGGCTATTTATTATTTTATTTTGTTCTTTAACTTACCACGCCAACAAAATATCAATGAAGTCACCTGTAGTGTAGTGGTTAGCCATACCAGTCTTCTGTGCTTAAGGTCGCGGGTTTAAACTTAGCATTGTACTCCCATTAAAATCCTTTGTTATGCCGTAGTAAGGGATGTAAAATGGCGTAGCTGTGGGTCTGTGTGATGTACTACAGGTACTCATTAAAGATACCAATTCATATAAGGTCTGGATAGGCAAAATGTAGGACTAAATTTGTTTGACCCGCCATTGGTCGCTAGGCCAACAGTAACGCCGTTGGTCGCATGTCAGAAAATCTCTCACGTCTGATATTTTGCTCTTGAATATAGGTTTAATTTACTAAAACATATTTATTGAGTAAGATAATTTTTATTATTAACATTATGAATTCAAAAAGTCTATATTTTAATAAAATAATACAAAATAACAACATATTAGTAAAATAAATAAACTATAGATAAGGTTTAAATAATTAAATTAAAAAACAAAAAAAAAAAAGAAACGAAATAAGAAATCCAAAACAGCAACATTTCTTATAATTTTGTATAAAATTGAGGTTTCTTCTAAGTAGGATATAAGTTTTTGGCCGACTCCTTGGTGTTTTTAGTATTGTGGCGATGTCTATGTTGTGAATAATTTTCAATTAGAAAAATTGAGAACCATTCTATTAATTCAATTCGAGCTAATCTTTAAAAACTGAAAAAAAAAAATACCTCAATAGATGTCACACGAAAAAATATTTGTTTAAAGAATATTTTAGTTAAACAGTTCAAACCGTATATATATATTTTTTTCTCTTTATATCTATATTCACGCCTGTCAGAATGTATCTGACAATCAGGAAATGTGCTGTAAAAATTGTGATCAGGCATGGTAGGCATGAAGAAGGAAAATGCCCAGCAGCACCCCTTCCATGGCTTTATTTTATCCGAGGAGGTCCCTCATCCAGCCTCTCATTAGCCTTCTTCTGACTGGCATTTCAAATATTGACAGGTCGTTAATCAGTCTATTGTCGTGTCCGTTAAGTTTACTGTGAAAAGGAGTATAGAGTGTTCGTATATGTTGGTCAACTGTTGGTTGTTGTAAGTCCGTATGTAGGGTTCTGTTGTATACGTACCAAGGAGCTGTCGTTATCAGTCTTAAAATTTTGGATTAAAATGATTGCAGTTTTTGTATGCGAGTCTTTTTTGCTGAACCAAAAATCTGTAAAGCGTAAGTCCATATTGACTTAAGAAGGTATCTGTATGTATTCAGTTTCTGTCTAATTTTTAATTTTGATGATTTTGAAAAAAGAGAGTATAGTACTTTCAGTCGGTGGTTAAGAGTCTGTCTTTTCATCTTGACATGTGGGCCCCAAGTCATCCTTCGATCGAGTGTCAGTCCTAAGTAATGTACAGAGTTGGTCTGAGGAATTTGAATGGAAGTGTTTTTTCGTAGTGTGAACGTTACGTGTTTTGATTTGTCGTGATTTAAACGAATTTTCCATAGCTTGTACTAGTTTCGTAGTATCATCAAGTGATTTTGTAGAGTCAGTGAGGCGAGTACAGGATCGTCGTTTGATGTTAAAATTGCAGTATCGTCCGCGTAAGTAGCAATCAATGTGGTGAGGTGAGTTGGTATGTCATGTCTGTATACAAAGTATAGGAGCGGAGCAAGTATCGATCCTTGCGGTACTCCTGCCAAGACTGGTCGGATATTTAAAAAAAAAAAAATACAAACAAAACAATACAATATTCCAAAAATATAATCATAACTCCGTTTTTTGTTGGGTTTCATCAGTTCTAAAAATAAGAATTTTAGGTGTTCTTTTATTGTGATTTTTTGTCCTATGTTATAGATATAAATAATTTGACTATTTATCATAGTAACAAAAATAATCAAAGGCCTCCTACACCTCATTCTCTTAGCGTTCTGATTTGACATCTGGTCGACCACATTTTTTTTTTTTTTAACTTAATTTATTGATTTTCACCTGTGAGCAGACCATATCTATACAACCGATTATGAGGTTATGAAACGTAATAATTTCTGGTTTATATAATGCTCCCGTTTCTTCATTTATATTTCCATTGTAATAAAAAGTTGAATACACTATGACATTTTTTGCTATATATGATGCATAATCTGAGTATGCTAACTTTGTCCTAAACAAGGGCTACTCCTTACTGAAAAATATTGTTGGGATATCCTTTTTGTTTTTTGGAAATATTAAAAAAAAAAAAATACAAACACCAAGTGATAAGATCAGTTCGTACATCTGCCAAATTTCCTAGACCTCAGATGGACGAGACTAGACGCTTCTTGGCTGAAAATAAATGAGGTGTTTAAATGTGTTAATACAACTGTAAGAGGAAATCTCACGTAGGGACTAACGACGGGTAAAATGAATAAACAAACAAAAATATAATAAAGAATTTATAATGATACTTTAAACAGACAACCTATCCTTTCACCTAATTGCAAACTAATCATTTACAAGACGATCCTATAACATACATGATCTACGAGCACTACATGTGAGGAACAGATAAAAATTCTAACATTAAACGCATCCAATCCTTTCAGTCCGTAAGTCCTTTAAGCGATAATTAATGCTCCTTATTATGTAACCAACAATAGCCTACACCATTATCTCAATGTTCCATTAATTTTAAACCATATTTCATCAAAGCTCCATCAGAAGCGTATTCATTACATTAATCTTAATCCCTTATCCCTATTTTATGGCGAGCTGGAGTGGCTTTACCCTTCCAATCGGCGCAAGTATTTCCATGAATCATTACTTTAACAAGTTATCCATTCCCGCAGCCCATCATACATTTCTGACCTTCTACAATTCAAATCTCTGTCCATGCCCCTTAAACACGATCTAGGCCTTCAGATTTATAAACTATCGCTAACATTGCGACAGGTCCTTTCTCATTCGATTCTCAATCCTATGGAATTCTATTCATCCATCCATCCGTCACTCCAGCTCTCTTTCTACCTTCAATTCCCGCATATTTCATTATTTGATGATTATCCAGTCACAATAGAATAGTACATAAGCTTTATTTTTTCTTCTTCTCATTTACATAGGTATATTTTATATCACTAATTGCCAACTTATTTATATTTATTTAATTTATTCTAAGACTCAAAAGCTCATTTTCTTTATTCTGTATATGTTATTCCAATGGGATAAGAATAATAAATAATTTATTTATTATTATTTTTTATTATAACCTAGCTCCACCCTTCCCTACAACGTTTCTAGAAGTTTGAAACGGCAGTGGCCCCGAGATATTATGTAAATATTAATAATAAGTTTGACACTGGTTGTACTGAGCTTCCACCAAGCACTCAAGGCTGAGAGGAGGGGAGAGGATAACATCCATCAGGGATTCTTCTAGCATATTGTAAACAGGTAAGAGTGTGTTTAAGATGTTCATTTGTTTTTCAACTTAGTGTTTATTTCATTTATAATTTTTTTTTGTATTATATATATTATTTGATTTTTTATTTAATGAAATATAACCTTTTTCTCTATAAATTAAATTGAATGAATGTGGTCTGTAAGCATAATTTTTTTGTCCAAATTGAGACCAGTTGCAATATTTCTGAATAAAATTGTTTTGTCATAAATATATTTAGGTGCTGTATGTATTTAGGTGTTGCTCTTTAGGACTAAAAATAAAAATAATAATAAAAAATAAATAAAATATTATAAAAGGAAATTACGGTAAGAAGAACTAATTAAAATTTAAAAAAGAGATAATTAAAGATGATAATTGGTATAGAGCATTATTTTAAATGTAGATTATTGATATAAAATAAGATAATTAAGTTTAATTGTTCAAAATGATTTTAAATTCACAAAAGAAAGTTATTTACATAAGATTTAACTGTCGAAAAATTACTATAGTAACCGGTACTCCTTGAAAAACGTTTTCTAAAGAATAACGCATTTAAAGTTAGTTATTTAAGTATGCAAGATAATTAAATAACATAAATTGTGTTATATGCGTCAAAAACCAACACTCACACACTCCGATTTATACGACAAATACTTAAAATGTAAAATTGAACAATTAAAAACTTTCCTTTTTGAAATGAGTGCACTATTCCCTTCGTTTTATCTGCATTCACACCAATTTTTAACTTTTTCAGCTCGTTTTCTATGATTTGGCAGCAGTGAATGCATATGCATAACAGCCTTGCCGGCATTTGAGCTACTACAGCGATATCATCAGCAAAAGCTGATATTAAATCATGCTCGAACTTAATTCCAACAATTTTTCCAGTAAAAATAGAAAACAGTATTGGAGATAGCACCGCACCTTGTGAAACACCACATGTGAGATGGACGGGTCTAGACATCTTTTCTAAAACTTTTTTTATTATAACCTAGCTCCACCTATCCCTACAACTTTTTTAAAAGGAAAGAAAAAAATACCGACAAAATTCAAAATAAACAACTGCGAAATTGAACTATCCGAACATATAAGATATCTTGGAGTCACCTTTGATAGACATTTAAAGTTTTCGGTCCACTTTAGTAAAACAATGAAGACATTGAGGCAAAAATTAAGGCAACTTAATCACTTAATTAATTCTTCGAGTATGTCCCTTCGACTGAAGATATCAATATATAAAGCCATTATACGTCCAACTCCGTTATATGGTGCTCCACTATTTTCGCATGTTGCTAAGTCGACCGAAAAAACGTTTACAATCGTTCTAAAATGGCGTGCTACAGAAAATTGTGAAAGGAACATCATTCCAAAGATCTAAAACCACCAGAATTCACGAGGTATTAAAATTTGACAAACTTCCCGAATTCATAAATACGAGGAATAAAAAGTTCTATGAAACGGTCAAACTTATTACCAATCGGATATATAGTAAGCTGACACCTTCTGAATTACTTCAACGATGGAAGAATATTGAGATTTAGCTTTTAATATTAGATTAAGGTTCTACTTAAACCAAAAGGTGATCCCCATCACCTCATTATAGATTCATAGAAGATAATTATATATTACAAAAATTATAGAGATACCGGATATCCTTAAAATGCAGAAAAAAGAAGAATATTTAAAAACTAAGGTTTTAAAAAGAGCAAACAAAATGGGCTACGAAAAAAAAAAAAAAAAGTTGTATTCAAACTCGTAAAAAACAAAATTATCTTTAATTGAATTTGTTCATAAATTAAATATTCATTAGGAAAGTCCGGAACTGGTTTTACGTTTTGGGTAATCAACCAAGGTTTATAGTGTCGGGACGTTTGATGCATATAAATTGTACATGAACAGTGACTCGAGGCAAATGGCAACTGCAGAACTTTCTGGTTTCAATTTCTTTTGCGATTTCAAATGTTTTACTACCCCCTACCTTTCACTGCTTGTATAAATGCATGAATAGGTTTTAAAACATAGCATCTAAATTAAAAAACTATCTTGATTAGGATGGTTTATTTTTGAAAATAATAAACTCAAATAATTTGTAATAGACTTCTTTTTCATTTTATTTTAATTATCTTACATTAGGCAAGGATTTTTAGGTAAAACTAGACATTAGGTAAAACCTTGAAATTTTAGGTAACAATTTTGAAGAAAAACACCTTTAAAAATAAACAAATAAGGAGGCAACACGTCTCTTATAATTTTTCAAACAAATATTGTTTTCCTGATTCTGAAAACTTTATTTCCCTAACGAGGAACTAATAATAACTAAGTTATGAGTGTATATATATATAAAACTTATGAGCTGGCCAATATAAAACTTTTAAAAAAATAAGGAAAAGGGGCACAATAACAACTCACTTGATGGCTAGTCAAACACTGCTGTATTGATTCATATAATCCTCTATATATACTTTTCCAAGTGTTTACATCCGGTGAGTAAGAATTAAGGCTGATACTCAACCTTATCAGACCTTAACTTATATATATATATATATATATATATATATATATATATATATATATATATATATATATATATATATATATATATATAATTAATCATGGTTTCCTTATTGGCTATCAAAACTAAGGTGTTTGTTGGATGCGATTTTTTTTTTTATATTTTTAGTAGCCGCGAAGATTTTTTTTTCTCGATGTTTGTATTTAGGTATCATGAAATATGATACCCCAAATTTTCTTGGTCTCTTACAAAGTTTTATTACTAGAAAGGAATGAAGCGAGAACTGTATAGCTGATATAATTATCTACCACATAAATATATTTGTTACCTGTTTTTACCTGATTCCAGAATACTTTTATTTTTTTTTTCATCTTTAAAAATAACTGAATTAAGGAGACAATATGTCTCTTATGAGTTTTTTATTTTTTTTTAACAACTATTGTTGTCCTGATCCAGGAAACTTTATTTCCCTAACAAGGAACTAATAACAACTGAGTAATCAGTGTATATATATAGATATATTTCTTTTTTCATTTATATATAAATATATATTTCAAATTTTGCTTTATATAATTAATTTTGGTGTCCTTATTGGCTGATATCAAAGCTAAGGTGTTTGTTGGATGTGATTTTTTTTTTTTTTTTTTAATTTTAAGTATGCGCAAACAGATTTTTTTCTCTATGTTTAAATTCTACATATCATGAATTATGATACAAATTTTCTCGGTCTCTTCAAAGTTTTATTACTAGGAAGGAATAAAGCAAGAACTGTATAGCTGATTATCTATAATTATCTACCATATAAATATAATATAATATTTTTAATTCAACAACAATTTTTATTCAGTAAAATTACAATCTGTCCCAATTTGGACATTAATAGTAGTGCTGAAAGATATCATACATACTACATTCATACAATATTTACACGGAATAAAATTACAATAAAATATATACACAATAATGAATCAATACAATAGTCAAGAATTCACTTATACCTATATACACATACACACACTCATACGTACATCACATTGAGTGGAGAATCTAGCCAGTGCTAGAACTCCAATGTATTTACAACAGGTCGCGGGGCCACTGCCGTTTCAACCTTCTAGGTGGGTTGTATGGATGAGTGGAGCTGGATAGGGATTGAGCTAGAGGATTAGGATGATGAAATAGGTTCTGGTGGAATTTGGAAAATTTGGATGGAATTAGGTCTGAAATAAATGGAACATTAAGGTCGTGGTGCAAGGTATAGTTGGAGACATAATAAGGAGCATTTACTATTGTACGGAGGACTTTGGATTGAAAGGATTGAATGCGTTTGATGTTAGTACGTTTAGCTGTCCCCCACAGTTCAAGTCCGTAGGTCCAAATGGGCTTCAGTATTGTCTTGTAGATTAATAATTTGTTGTCAGCTGTAAGTTCAGATTTTCTGTTGAGTAGTCGGTATAACTGTCCGAATCGTCGGTTGAGTTCTTGTCTTTTAAGTCTTGTATGTGGGTTCCAAGTCAATCTTTTGTCTAATAGTAAGCCAAGATACCGGACTGTATCTGAAGGAGGAATTGGAATGGAATTGAAGTAAACTGGCGGACAGGAGTTTCGTCGAAGAGTGAAGGTTACGTGTTTGCATTTGGCTTCGTTCACCTTAATGCGCCAAGCATTACACCAGTCTTCGATAAGAGAAAGGTGTCTTTGCAGGTTTAAGGATGCTGTTTCAGGATTGGAACTGGATGATAGGATGGCGGTGTCGTCTGCAAAAGTTGCCAGAAAGGTATCAGGATGTGCAGGAATATCAGCAGTGTAAAGGATGTAGAGGACGGGTCCCAAGACGCTGCCTTGAGGAACACCGGCCTCAACGGGATAAAGGTTAGAAAATTCTACACCACAGCGAACGCGGAAGGAACGGTTTGAGAGATAGGATCGGAGAATGAGGTATAGAGACTGGGGTAAATGGGTTTTCAGCTTGAAGAGTAATCCAGTGTGCCATACCCGGTCAAAAGCTTGCGCAATGTCCAGAAACGCACCAGAACAATACTCTTTGCATTCAAGAGATGAGGAAATATGGTCTACAACTCGGAGCCCCTGTTGAACTGTGGAATGCTGAGGACGGAATCCAAACTGATGGGAAGGAAGATTTTGAGATTCTAATATGGGTAGGATACGTTTAAGAAGAAGCCTTTCGAAGATTTTTGAGAGGATGGGGAGTAGACTAATAGGCCTGTAGGATGAAGTGTTGTTGGAAGGTTTGCCTGGTTTTAGAAAAAGAATGATAGTGGAATGTTTCCATAACAGAGGAAAATAGGTGGTGCGTAGGATGCAGTTGTAAATATAAGTAAGGAATATAACAGCTTTCTGCGGAAGTTGTCGGAGGATCTGGGGAGTAAGGAGATCGTGTCCAGGAGATTTACGGAGGGTCAGTTTTTGGAGAAGATATTTGACCTCAGAGGGATTAATAGCTTTAGGAGGTAGGGAAAGTGGAATTGGTGACATAAGAAAGTCTTGCACTGTTGCGGTGTGATTGGCGTGGGATTCTGGGTGAGGAGTGAAAACTTTGGAGAGGTGTGTGGCGAATTCCTCGGCTTTATCTTCATCAGACGCAGCCCAGGAGTCATCACAACGTCGGAGAGGATGGGAAACTTGATGGTATTTTAGGATCTTTTTCGTGATATTCCACAGGGAATTATCACGAGCTGATAGAGAGGAGAGGTAGGAATTAAAGGACTGGGAACGGAAGGTCGCCAACTCCCTCTTCAATTGTCTACAATAGAAGTTATAGGAGCGGCGATCTGTTGGGTGTCGGGTGCGCTGCCATAATGATCTTGCTCGGCGTTTGGTATGGATGAGGTCTATAATATGTTGTGGAAAATGATTTTGGTGAGGATTTATATTGGAGTGTTTAGGAGAGGAGGCAGTCCAGACAGCTTGTTGGATGGCGGTGGTAAAGGAATAGACGGAATTATCTAGGTCATCTGGGGTTTTGAGGGTTACTCTGAGGTCAATATTATCGGTTAGGATTTGGCGGAAAAGGTTCCAGTTGACAGGGCCTCGGATGAATGATGGTGGAATGGGTTTTGGAATTGGAGTGAGAGATACTTTTAGGATCAGTGGACTATGGTCTGAGGATAGTTCATCAAGGCGAGTTACAGACAAGTTGAGGGAGCCTAATCCGCTGTGGATAAAGAAGTCGAGGATGTCAGGATTGCGGTTAGGATCGGTTGGCCAGTAGGTAGGGGAGTCAGGAGGCAGGATATTAAAATTTCGGGAGTTGAGTGCAGACAGCAAATTTCGTCCCCGAGAATTCGTGGTTCTGGAACCCCACTGCTGATGCTTGTCTTTTCATCTTGACATGTGGGCTTAAACTTAAAGGTAAACTTAAAAGTCATATTAGTTACATTTTTATTCAAATAGTTTGACAGCACTTGAAGGCCGATATTTTGAGTTTTCTTCTTCTAAAGTACCCAAATTTGAGAAAAAATAACTCAGCCAATATAATGTAAGTATACAATCTTTAAAACTACAACGAAATATCATTCTGACACGCTCAACCACAAAAAGGTTACTACGAGATAAAACCGGGTACAGGGAAAATCGTGCAATGTAATCGATCTATCTTGGTTTTGCTGGAAAAGTGGAAATATTGACAAAATGTATGAGAGTGGTAAGCCAGTGTTATTGTTATTGTCTCAACACTGAAAGAGTAAATAAAATGTAATATTATTTTTAAAAAAATAATCAATCATAGAACTGATCTTATTTAGGCCTGGACATTTCGTTACCTGGGCATATGGCACGAAACAAACCACAATTCTCTAAAGAACCAACACAAGACCACAGTAGTTGACAAGCGACCACAAACCAGAC
Source organism: Piezodorus guildinii (assembly GCA_023052935.1). Lineage (NCBI taxonomy): Eukaryota > Metazoa > Arthropoda > Insecta > Hemiptera > Pentatomidae > Piezodorus > Piezodorus guildinii. The sequence goes on along the minus strand of CM041298.1, from coordinate 111,373,171 downwards.
GGATAGAGCAAACAAGGATACCGCATACTGCCAATTGTAAAACAGTTAGCAGTATAGAGGTAAATTAGGGCATGTAATGAGGAGAATTACACTGAAATTCAGAGGAAACATTTGTTCGTTTGTTTATTCATTTAATGTCACTTTATGCTGCTGTCGCTAATTGAACGATGCTACAGTGGAAGTCCTAAATTTTGCCTATCCAGGTTTAATTATGATAGGGATCTTTAACGAGTGTCTGACATTGCACAGGCTCGGGACCACCTTTTAACGTCCCCTCCGAAGTTTATTCCTTATTCGTCACTTTATATTGCCTTTTAAAACTTTTTGCATCAGATAATATATCTTCTAAAATCTTTCTTCTTCATACGGGTACATTATACGTCTCTATATTACTGTTCTTATTATCCAAAAACTAAAAATTACATAAAAAAATTGTTTTGCTTTTTCATCCTTCAGGTGATCATCAAATTCGTCCAACTTTTATATTTAGACATCCTTCATCAATGTTATTAAGATGATATGATTAATCGTTTGTAATGTAAAAAAAAATAAAGGTAGTTTAGAGGAAGAAACCCATTAAAAGATATTAGAGCAACCTGGAGGTTTGAACCCGTTACCTTGGGCATAGAAGGCTGTTATGCTAGGTATGGGTGACCCAAAAGGAAACATTTAATGCAGATTAAATAATAAGTGATATAACTGATTATTTAAAACGATTCCTTATGTGTTTTTTTAAAATATTTCATTTGTAATATAAATATTTTTTTATTTGTTTTATTCACACATGTCGGCTGTTTGTAAAACCAGAACGTAAGGTTTTCAACTTTTGGCGTTTTTGGGCATGATGAAATGAATGAATGAGTTTATTAATGATCTGTTACATTTAGGACCAACTGGTCCTCTCTTACAATGAACAGAAATACCCAGATAGAGTAACACCCAGCTGCTTGGTTTCTATTTCCTGCTTCTGAAAGGTGGTCCCTCATCCAGCTCCTTTTCAGCCTTCAACGGACATTGTAAGGTATGTGAATAAAGGTCATGTTATGTATTAATGTGTTAGTTTGTCCAAGTAAGTTGTACTGAAAACGTTTGTAGAGGGTCCTGATCTGTTTGTTGACTGTTGGTATGTGAAGGTCTGTATGTAGAGTAGTATTGTTAACGTACCAAGGAGCTTTAGTGAGGTTTTTTATTGAAAAAAATTGAATTTTACGTGTGTCCTTTTTCCTTTCCCGTACATCTGTGATGAATTATTCAAAATAGGATTCAGTAAGTATGTGTAAGTGTTTAAGTTTTAATTTAGAAAGTCTTGAAAGTAGTGAGTACAAATGTTAACGTGAAAGCCTTTTGTCGAATGTCAAGCCAAGGTATCTGATTTTGTCTGTCTATGGATTTTGGATGTTGTCAAGATATACTGCATGTTTCTTGTCGGAGAGTAAAAAGACATTGCACAGTTGGGATTTGTGTTCTTTAAGTAGAATTTTCCAAAGTTCGCATCAACCGCTAAGTTGTGTTAAGTGGTTTTGTAATGTCTATGAGGCGTGTGTAGCACTGAGATGTTCTGTTACGATAAGTTTTGTTAAGTCTGCGTACCAACCAATCATCTTATTTTTCAGTACTTTCTTGATGACAGATTTTTCCCTGTCACCAAGGCTTAAAGTTAAAAAATAATTTATTATTTATTATGTTTATTTGCTCTAAACAGTGAGTTTTGACAAGTAATGTTTTAGTCAAATCGGGATAAATTATTTAATTCCATAATGTTTTTTAAAAACATCTCCTGGTGATAAAATTACTGTATTTTTTCTTTGAGTAAAGCAGGATTTTCTTTACTTAAAAGCGAATTCTTTCTCCGGGTTGAATTTAGCATTAATAAAAAGATCTTTTTCAGATTTCTAGATTACGTATTCATAAAAATATTTCTGAAGCCCTTTTCAAGAAAATTCTGTTAATTGTTATCTTGAGATCGTACAAAGTTTCCATTGCCTCAGTTTTCTAAGAAATCCAGACTTTTATCTGCCTTAAAAAGGAATTATTATTTTTCATGGAATCATTCATAAATGACAGTCTTTTAACTTTAAGTTATAAAATCCAATATAATGATTTCGTTTTATCTTTACCATAAATGGTCAAAAAATAAATTAAAGTATTTTGAAGTTAAGTTTGCCGGAATAAACATATAATCATGAATTGTGAAATGGTTCTGAAATTATTCAACAAATTTATTTTATAATAATTTTTTATCAAGTTTCGGGGACTTTTTCCATCTAAGATATATTAAAAGTTACTCGGTTTTTTTGACAGTTAAAGGACCTTTTTTTCATATAACATTTATTTATCATATGATATCGAATGTTAATAAGCGTTTTTTCTTATGTATAAATAGTTTTTAACATATCTTAATGAGCCCTAAAGATTGGAAAAAGCCCGTTAACGTAAAATCGAGATTTAATTTTCATAAAAAAAATGAATAAAAAAAAAATTAATTTATATATATTTAAGAACATAGAAGAGAATTTTCAACCACTGGGGTTGTTTTAGACCTAAATTCAAAATACCAACATATTAGTAAAATAAATAAACTATAGACAACGATTAAATAATTAAATTTTAAAAAAAATAGGAAATCCAAATCAGCAACATTTTTTGTTGTGTTAAATTTTTTATATAACTGACATTTCTTTTAAGTAGGATATAAGGCTTATGGCCGACTCCTTGGTGTTTTGAAGTGGTGTGGCGATGTCTATGTTGTTAATAATTTTCAATTAGAAGAATTGAGAATCATTCTATTAATTGAATTCGTGCTAATCTCTAACAATAAAAAAAAAAAATTACCTCAATAGATGTCACACGAAAAATATTTTTTAAAGAATATTTTAGTTAAACAGTTTAATCCGGTGTATGATTGAACACAGTTTAGTGTCAGACAGATTTAATCCTCTTAATTTATAAGTTCAGAGGAAAAAAAAAATGAGCGGATGTAGATCAAAAATGGCCATAAAATACATTGCCTTTTTTTAAATTATAATTTTGTTTTATAAAAATTCATCGGGTGCTAGATAGTTTATTTGTAATTAAATAAGTGGTCTTTAATAACATGTAGGTTTGATTAATGATGAAACACATTCAAAGGATTTAAAAAAAAAAAAAAACATATTTATTTAAATTTATAACTGTATCAAAATTAATACAGCAGTAAATGTGTGAATATTGTAAACAAAAATATTCTAGATGAGAAGGTCTGACCGTGTCAAGCATAAACTGAAGTTGTTAACATAATCTTGTTTGCTGACGTGGCTTATTGATGCCCCGTTGGAAAAATTAAAATATTTTTCACATAACCAATTATTTCTATCTTTGATATTTTCAACAATCGACCATACATCCTCAATTTTAAACACGACAAGCATTTGTTATAGCTGTTGTTGGATCCGAGCTGGGCATTTGCTAAATGGGCCTGCTAAATCAGTCCTGACTTTCTGAATTATTCATCCTCAGAGGCGGGGGCCAGGGAAGGAAATCGAAACATGTTTAAGTCATGTCGAGGAAGCAAACGAGAGCTGAATATTGCTACATTAATGAGTTGAAGGCTCAGGTACTCACCTTCCTGGCAGCTCACATCGCTAAATGGCTATTTATTATTTTATTTTGTTCTTTAACTTACCACGCCAACAAAATATCAATGAAGTCACCTGTAGTGTAGTGGTTAGCCATACCAGTCTTCTGTGCTTAAGGTCGCGGGTTTAAACTTAGCATTGTACTCCCATTAAAATCCTTTGTTATGCCGTAGTAAGGGATGTAAAATGGCGTAGCTGTGGGTCTGTGTGATGTACTACAGGTACTCATTAAAGATACCAATTCATATAAGGTCTGGATAGGCAAAATGTAGGACTAAATTTGTTTGACCCGCCATTGGTCGCTAGGCCAACAGTAACGCCGTTGGTCGCATGTCAGAAAATCTCTCACGTCTGATATTTTGCTCTTGAATATAGGTTTAATTTACTAAAACATATTTATTGAGTAAGATAATTTTTATTATTAACATTATGAATTCAAAAAGTCTATATTTTAATAAAATAATACAAAATAACAACATATTAGTAAAATAAATAAACTATAGATAAGGTTTAAATAATTAAATTAAAAAACAAAAAAAAAAAAGAAACGAAATAAGAAATCCAAAACAGCAACATTTCTTATAATTTTGTATAAAATTGAGGTTTCTTCTAAGTAGGATATAAGTTTTTGGCCGACTCCTTGGTGTTTTTAGTATTGTGGCGATGTCTATGTTGTGAATAATTTTCAATTAGAAAAATTGAGAACCATTCTATTAATTCAATTCGAGCTAATCTTTAAAAACTGAAAAAAAAAAATACCTCAATAGATGTCACACGAAAAAATATTTGTTTAAAGAATATTTTTAGTTAAACAGTTCAAACCGTATATATATATTTTTTTCTCTTTATATCTATATTCACGCCTGTCAGAATGTATCTGACAATCAGGAAATGTGCTGTAAAAATTGTGATCAGGCATGGTAGGCATGAAGAAGGAAAATGCCCAGCAGCACCCCTTCCATGGCTTTATTTTATCCGAGGAGGTCCCTCATCCAGCCTCTCATTAGCCTTCTTCTGACTGGCATTTCAAATATTGACAGGTCGTTAATCAGTCTATTGTCGTGTCCGTTAAGTTTACTGTGAAAAGGAGTATAGAGTGTTCGTATATGTTGGTCAACTGTTGGTTGTTGTAAGTCCGTATGTAGGGTTCTGTTGTATACGTACCAAGGAGCTGTCGTTATCAGTCTTAAAATTTTGGATTAAAATGATTGCAGTTTTTGTATGCGAGTCTTTTTTGCTGAACCAAAAATCTGTAAAGCGTAAGTCCATATTGACTTAAGAAGGTATCTGTATGTATTCAGTTTCTGTCTAATTTTTAATTTTGATGATTTTGAAAAAAGAGAGTATAGTACTTTCAGTCGGTGGTTAAGAGTCTGTCTTTTCATCTTGACATGTGGGCCCCAAGTCATCCTTCGATCGAGTGTCAGTCCTAAGTAATGTACAGAGTTGGTCTGAGGAATTTGAATGGAAGTGTTTTTTCGTAGTGTGAACGTTACGTGTTTTGATTTGTCGTGATTTAAACGAATTTTCCATAGCTTGTACTAGTTTCGTAGTATCATCAAGTGATTTTGTAGAGTCAGTGAGGCGAGTACAGGATCGTCGTTTGATGTTAAAATTGCAGTATCGTCCGCGTAAGTAGCAATCAATGTGGTGAGGTGAGTTGGTATGTCATGTCTGTATACAAAGTATAGGAGCGGAGCAAGTATCGATCCTTGCGGTACTCCTGCCAAGACTGGTCGGATATTTAAAAAAAAAAAAATACAAACAAAACAATACAATATTCCAAAAATATAATCATAACTCCGTTTTTTGTTGGGTTTCATCAGTTCTAAAAATAAGAATTTTAGGTGTTCTTTTATTGTGATTTTTTGTCCTATGTTATAGATATAAATAATTTGACTATTTATCATAGTAACAAAAATAATCAAAGGCCTCCTACACCTCATTCTCTTAGCGTTCTGATTTGACATCTGGTCGACCACATTTTTTTTTTTTTTAACTTAATTTATTGATTTTCACCTGTGAGCAGACCATATCTATACAACCGATTATGAGGTTATGAAACGTAATAATTTCTGGTTTATATAATGCTCCCGTTTCTTCATTTATATTTCCATTGTAATAAAAAGTTGAATACACTATGACATTTTTTGCTATATATGATGCATAATCTGAGTATGCTAACTTTGTCCTAAACAAGGGCTACTCCTTACTGAAAAATATTGTTGGGATATCCTTTTTGTTTTTTGGAAATATTAAAAAAAAAAAAATACAAACACCAAGTGATAAGATCAGTTCGTACATCTGCCAAATTTCCTAGACCTCAGATGGACGAGACTAGACGCTTCTTGGCTGAAAATAAATGAGGTGTTTAAATGTGTTAATACAACTGTAAGAGGAAATCTCACGTAGGGACTAACGACGGGTAAAATGAATAAACAAACAAAAATATAATAAAGAATTTATAATGATACTTTAAACAGACAACCTATCCTTTCACCTAATTGCAAACTAATCATTTACAAGACGATCCTATAACATACATGATCTACGAGCACTACATGTGAGGAACAGATAAAAATTCTAACATTAAACGCATCCAATCCTTTCAGTCCGTAAGTCCTTTAAGCGATAATTAATGCTCCTTATTATGTAACCAACAATAGCCTACACCATTATCTCAATGTTCCATTAATTTTAAACCATATTTCATCAAAGCTCCATCAGAAGCGTATTCATTACATTAATCTTAATCCCTTATCCCTATTTTATGGCGAGCTGGAGTGGCTTTACCCTTCCAATCGGCGCAAGTATTTCCATGAATCATTACTTTAACAAGTTATCCATTCCCGCAGCCCATCATACATTTCTGACCTTCTACAATTCAAATCTCTGTCCATGCCCCTTAAACACGATCTAGGCCTTCAGATTTATAAACTATCGCTAACATTGCGACAGGTCCTTTCTCATTCGATTCTCAATCCTATGGAATTCTATTCATCCATCCATCCGTCACTCCAGCTCTCTTTCTACCTTCAATTCCCGCATATTTCATTATTTGATGATTATCCAGTCACAATAGAATAGTACATAAGCTTTATTTTTTCTTCTTCTCATTTACATAGGTATATTTTATATCACTAATTGCCAACTTATTTATATTTATTTAATTTATTCTAAGACTCAAAAGCTCATTTTCTTTATTCTGTATATGTTATTCCAATGGGATAAGAATAATAAATAATTTATTTATTATTATTTTTTATTATAACCTAGCTCCACCCTTCCCTACAACGTTTCTAGAAGTTTGAAACGGCAGTGGCCCCGAGATATTATGTAAATATTAATAATAAGTTTGACACTGGTTGTACTGAGCTTCCACCAAGCACTCAAGGCTGAGAGGAGGGGAGAGGATAACATCCATCAGGGATTCTTCTAGCATATTGTAAACAGGTAAGAGTGTGTTTAAGATGTTCATTTGTTTTTCAACTTAGTGTTTATTTCATTTATAATTTTTTTTTGTATTATATATATTATTTGATTTTTTATTTAATGAAATATAACCTTTTTCTCTATAAATTAAATTGAATGAATGTGGTCTGTAAGCATAATTTTTTTGTCCAAATTGAGACCAGTTGCAATATTTCTGAATAAAATTGTTTTGTCATAAATATATTTAGGTGCTGTATGTATTTAGGTGTTGCTCTTTAGGACTAAAAATAAAAATAATAATAAAAAATAAATAAAATATTATAAAAGGAAATTACGGTAAGAAGAACTAATTAAAATTTAAAAAAGAGATAATTAAAGATGATAATTGGTATAGAGCATTATTTTAAATGTAGATTATTGATATAAAATAAGATAATTAAGTTTAATTGTTCAAAATGATTTTAAATTCACAAAAGAAAGTTATTTACATAAGATTTAACTGTCGAAAAATTACTATAGTAACCGGTACTCCTTGAAAAACGTTTTCTAAAGAATAACGCATTTAAAGTTAGTTATTTAAGTATGCAAGATAATTAAATAACATAAATTGTGTTATATGCGTCAAAAACCAACACTCACACACTCCGATTTATACGACAAATACTTAAAATGTAAAATTGAACAATTAAAAACTTTCCTTTTTGAAATGAGTGCACTATTCCCTTCGTTTTATCTGCATTCACACCAATTTTTAACTTTTTCAGCTCGTTTTCTATGATTTGGCAGCAGTGAATGCATATGCATAACAGCCTTGCCGGCATTTGAGCTACTACAGCGATATCATCAGCAAAAGCTGATATTAAATCATGCTCGAACTTAATTCCAACAATTTTTCCAGTAAAAATAGAAAACAGTATTGGAGATAGCACCGCACCTTGTGAAACACCACATGTGAGATGGACGGGTCTAGACATCTTTTCTAAAACTTTTTTTATTATAACCTAGCTCCACCTATCCCTACAACTTTTTTAAAAGGAAAGAAAAAAATACCGACAAAATTCAAAATAAACAACTGCGAAATTGAACTATCCGAACATATAAGATATCTTGGAGTCACCTTTGATAGACATTTAAAGTTTTCGGTCCACTTTAGTAAAACAATGAAGACATTGAGGCAAAAATTAAGGCAACTTAATCACTTAATTAATTCTTCGAGTATGTCCCTTCGACTGAAGATATCAATATATAAAGCCATTATACGTCCAACTCCGTTATATGGTGCTCCACTATTTTCGCATGTTGCTAAGTCGACCGAAAAAACGTTTACAATCGTTCTAAAATGGCGTGCTACAGAAATTGTGAAAGGAACATCATTCCAAAGATCTAAAACCACCAGAATTCACGAGGTATTAAAATTTGACAAACTTCCCGAATTCATAAATACGAGGAATAAAAAGTTCTATGAAACGGTCAAACTTATTACCAATCGGATATATAGTAAGCTGACACCTTCTGAATTACTTCAACGATGGAAGAATATTGAGATTTAGCTTTTAATATTAGATTAAGGTTCTACTTAAACCAAAAGGTGATCCCCATCACCTCATTATAGATTCATAGAAGATAATTATATATTACAAAAATTATAGAGATACCGGATATCCTTAAAATGCAGAAAAAAGAAGAATATTTAAAAACTAAGGTTTTAAAAAGAGCAAACAAAATGGGCTACGAAAAAAAAAAAAAAAAGTTGTATTCAAACTCGTAAAAAACAAAATTATCTTTAATTGAATTTGTTCATAAATTAAATATTCATTAGGAAAGTCCGGAACTGGTTTTACGTTTTGGGTAATCAACCAAGGTTTATAGTGTCGGGACGTTTGATGCATATAAATTGTACATGAACAGTGACTCGAGGCAAATGGCAACTGCAGAACTTTCTGGTTTCAATTTCTTTTGCGATTTCAAATGTTTTACTACCCCCTACCTTTCACTGCTTGTATAAATGCATGAATAGGTTTTAAAACATAGCATCTAAATTAAAAAACTATCTTGATTAGGATGGTTTATTTTTGAAAATAATAAACTCAAATAATTTGTAATAGACTTCTTTTTCATTTTATTTTAATTATCTTACATTAGGCAAGGATTTTTAGGTAAAACTAGACATTAGGTAAAACCTTGAAATTTTAGGTAACAATTTTGAAGAAAAACACCTTTAAAAATAACAAATAAGGAGGCAACACGTCTCTTATAATTTTTCAAACAAATATTGTTTTCCTGATTCTGAAAACTTTATTTCCCTAACGAGGAACTAATAATAACTAAGTTATGAGTGTATATATATATAAAACTTATGAGCTGGCCAATATAAAACTTTTAAAAAAATAAGGAAAAGGGGCACAATAACAACTCACTTGATGGCTAGTCAAACACTGCTGTATTGATTCATATAATCCTCTATATATACTTTTCCAAGTGTTTACATCCGGTGAGTAAGAATTAAGGCTGATACTCAACCTTATCAGACCTTAACTTATATATATATATATATATATATATATATATATATATATATATATATATATATATATATATATATATATATATATATAATTAATCATGGTTTCCTTATTGGCTATCAAAACTAAGGTGTTTGTTGGATGCGATTTTTTTTTTTATATTTTTAGTAGCCGCGAAGATTTTTTTTTCTCGATGTTTGTATTTAGGTATCATGAAATATGATACCCCAAATTTTCTTGGTCTCTTACAAAGTTTTATTACTAGAAAGGAATGAAGCGAGAACTGTATAGCTGATATAATTATCTACCACATAAATATATTTGTTACCTGTTTTTACCTGATTCCAGAATACTTTTATTTTTTTTTTCATCTTTAAAAATAACTGAATTAAGGAGACAATATGTCTCTTATGAGTTTTTTATTTTTTTTTAACAACTATTGTTGTCCTGATCCAGGAAACTTTATTTCCCTAACAAGGAACTAATAACAACTGAGTAATCAGTGTATATATATAGATATATTTCTTTTTTCATTTATATATAAATATATATTTCAAATTTTGCTTTATATAATTAATTTTGGTGTCCTTATTGGCTGATATCAAAGCTAAGGTGTTTGTTGGATGTGATTTTTTTTTTTTTTTTTTAATTTTAAGTATGCGCAAACAGATTTTTTTCTCTATGTTTAAATTCTACATATCATGAATTATGATACAAATTTTCTCGGTCTCTTCAAAGTTTTATTACTAGGAAGGAATAAAGCAAGAACTGTATAGCTGATTATCTATAATTATCTACCATATAAAATAATATAATATTTTTAATTCAACAACAATTTTTATTCAGTAAAATTACAATCTGTCCCAATTTGGACATTAATAGTAGTGCTGAAAGATATCATACATACTACATTCATACAATATTTACACGGAATAAAATTACAATAAAATATATACACAATAATGAATCAATACAATAGTCAAGAATTCACTTATACCTATATACACATACACACACTCATACGTACATCACATTGAGTGGAGAATCTAGCCAGTGCTAGAACTCCAATGTATTTACAACAGGTCGCGGGGCCACTGCCGTTTCAACCTTCTAGGTGGGTTGTATGGATGAGTGGAGCTGGATAGGGATTGAGCTAGAGGATTAGGATGATGAAATAGGTTCTGGTGGAATTTGGAAAATTTGGATGGAATTAGGTCTGAAATAAATGGAACATTAAGGTCGTGGTGCAAGGTATAGTTGGAGACATAATAAGGAGCATTTACTATTGTACGGAGGACTTTGGATTGAAAGGATTGAATGCGTTTGATGTTAGTACGTTTAGCTGTCCCCCACAGTTCAAGTCCGTAGGTCCAAATGGGCTTCAGTATTGTCTTGTAGATTAATAATTTGTTGTCAGCTGTAAGTTCAGATTTTCTGTTGAGTAGTCGGTATAACTGTCCGAATCGTCGGTTGAGTTCTTGTCTTTTAAGTCTTGTATGTGGGTTCCAAGTCAATCTTTTGTCTAATAGTAAGCCAAGATACCGGACTGTATCTGAAGGAGGAATTGGAATGGAATTGAAGTAAACTGGCGGACAGGAGTTTCGTCGAAGAGTGAAGGTTACGTGTTTGCATTTGGCTTCGTTCACCTTAATGCGCCAAGCATTACACCAGTCTTCGATAAGAGAAAGGTGTCTTTGCAGGTTTAAGGATGCTGTTTCAGGATTGGAACTGGATGATAGGATGGCGGTGTCGTCTGCAAAAGTTGCCAGAAAGGTATCAGGATGTGCAGGAATATCAGCAGTGTAAAGGATGTAGAGGACGGGTCCCAAGACGCTGCCTTGAGGAACACCGGCCTCAACGGGATAAAGGTTAGAAAATTCTACACCACAGCGAACGCGGAAGGAACGGTTTGAGAGATAGGATCGGAGAATGAGGTATAGAGACTGGGGTAAATGGGTTTTCAGCTTGAAGAGTAATCCAGTGTGCCATACCCGGTCAAAAGCTTGCGCAATGTCCAGAAACGCACCAGAACAATACTCTTTGCATTCAAGAGATGAGGAAATATGGTCTACAACTCGGAGCCCCTGTTGAACTGTGGAATGCTGAGGACGGAATCCAAACTGATGGGAAGGAAGATTTTGAGATTCTAATATGGGTAGGATACGTTTAAGAAGAAGCCTTTCGAAGATTTTTGAGAGGATGGGGAGTAGACTAATAGGCCTGTAGGATGAAGTGTTGTTGGAAGGTTTGCCTGGTTTTAGAAAAAGAATGATAGTGGAATGTTTCCATAACAGAGGAAAATAGGTGGTGCGTAGGATGCAGTTGTAAATATAAGTAAGGAATATAACAGCTTTCTGCGGAAGTTGTCGGAGGATCTGGGGAGTAAGGAGATCGTGTCCAGGAGATTTACGGAGGGTCAGTTTTTGGAGAAGATATTTGACCTCAGAGGGATTAATAGCTTTAGGAGGTAGGGAAAGTGGAATTGGTGACATAAGAAAGTCTTGCACTGTTGCGGTGTGATTGGCGTGGGATTCTGGGTGAGGAGTGAAAACTTTGGAGAGGTGTGTGGCGAATTCCTCGGCTTTATCTTCATCAGACGCAGCCCAGGAGTCATCACAACGTCGGAGAGGATGGGAAACTTGATGGTATTTTAGGATCTTTTTCGTGATATTCCACAGGGAATTATCACGAGCTGATAGAGAGGAGAGGTAGGAATTAAAGGACTGGGAACGGAAGGTCGCCAACTCCCTCTTCAATTGTCTACAATAGAAGTTATAGGAGCGGCGATCTGTTGGGTGTCGGGTGCGCTGCCATAATGATCTTGCTCGGCGTTTGGTATGGATGAGGTCTATAATATGTTGTGGAAAATGATTTTGGTGAGGATTTATATTGGAGTGTTTAGGAGAGGAGGCAGTCCAGACAGCTTGTTGGATGGCGGTGGTAAAGGAATAGACGGAATTATCTAGGTCATCTGGGGTTTTGAGGGTTACTCTGAGGTCAATATTATCGGTTAGGATTTGGCGGAAAAGGTTCCAGTTGACAGGGCCTCGGATGAATGATGGTGGAATGGGTTTTGGAATTGGAGTGAGAGATACTTTTAGGATCAGTGGACTATGGTCTGAGGATAGTTCATCAAGGCGAGTTACAGACAAGTTGAGGGAGCCTAATCCGCTGTGGATAAAGAAGTCGAGGATGTCAGGATTGCGGTTAGGATCGGTTGGCCAGTAGGTAGGGGAGTCAGGAGGCAGGATATTAAAATTTCGGGAGTTGAGTGCAGACAGCAAATTTCGTCCCCGAGAATTCGTGGTTCTGGAACCCCACTGCTGATGCTTGGCGTTTAAGTCTGCACCCAGAATGAAGCAATTTCCTAAGGAATCCAGGATGGATACAAATTCGGAATTGGAAATGGAATGTTTAGGAGGGCAATATGCAGATGTGAGGGTTACCGGAAAGGAAAAAGTCTTGATTACTATTGCTGTGGCTTGTAGGAAATCATAGGTGGGAAGTGGGAGTAAATGATGAGAGAGGGATTGGTGGACAATGATAGCAGAACCGGCATGGGCTTTGCCGTCTGGGTGGTCAGTACGGTATGTCATATACTGCGGTATTTTGAAGTACTGTTTAGTGGTTAGTCTTGTTTCAGTTATAAGTGCAACATCGATTGTTTTGTCTTGCAACAACGCTGTCAGTTCGTCAGTATGATTTCTAACACCATTCGCATTCCAAAGGAGAATGGATAAGGAGTTAGGTGAATTCATTTAAGGATTTTTCAAGGCAGGGATTAAATTTGATACTAGATTTGTAAGGAGTGATATAAGCGGCATAACAAGAGATTTCATTTCGGAGATGAACGATGTCATTAGACTGGTAAGATCTGTGACGTTTGATGGTGAAGGGATATGAGGAATTTGATGTTGAGGAGTTTTTTGAAGATTAGGTAAACTTTGAGAAGTAGATTGTTGTACAATAGATTGAGATTGTTGAGGAAAACGTTGTTCCGGCAGTGCCTCGACTTCATGATTCTGGTTTCCACCTCCAAGCAAGTGGGCAAATGACACGTTAGAATTTACAAGTTTAGATGGTTCTCTTCTGCTTCTGGTTGGTGCAGCTGTTTCATTCGTATCCTGAGGTTTTTGGTATCTGGTTCGGAGTTTCTTGTAGATTTCACATCCCTTGTAGTTAGCCGGGTGGTCCTTGAGGCACAGAGCACATACAGCGGGTGTAGATCTTGATCTTGTACATTCTTCTGTTTTATGCTGTTCACCGCATTTCACACAGCGTGGTATGTGATGGCAATAACTTCTGGTATGACCATATGCCTGACAGTTATGGCACTGAACAATGTCTTTCTTTGTGTAAGGTTTTTCAACCTTTACACGGGTATAGTAGAGTCTACTGAGGTCATAGATATTTTCGACTCCTGCTGATGGTTCCAAGTCCACGAAGAATAGAGGTAGTGGACTTTTATCTTTTAGAACGTTGGTGACTTGCCTCACTTGGAATCCTAGTTCTGTCAGTTCTTCTTTGATAGCTTCAACGGGTGTTGAGGAATGTAGGTTTCTGATTACGACCCTTAATGCTCTCTCCTGGCGCAGCTGATAAGTATGAAAGTCAGCTTTGGTCTCAGTCAGATATTTCACAATCTTTCTGTAGGTTTCAGCAGTAGTCGGAGATATTTTAGTATCATTGGTTCTACTTATACAATAATAACTATTAGGATCAGTTACTTTGTTTAAATGCGCACACATAAGTTTAAAATTTTTAATATTCTTAACAAATATTGGTGGAGGTAGTGGTTCCCTGGGTATAGGAGAAGATTCCATGGTTTCTTTTTCATTTTGGAGGATTTGAAATGGATTCGGTGTAAAAAACGGGGATTCATCAGTTATTCCTTGTGATGATGTGCTGGGCTGTGGTTCAGATCCTAATGAGGTAGCTGACGTGTTCGCTGGTGGAATCATTTTTTTTATTTTGTTCACGGCGGGGTCTCTGTTTTGTGGGAGACGAGTTTGAACCTGCAGATCTAGATCTTTTACTTGCTGACTTTGAGGACATGACTTGATGAAAATATCTCATTGATCAAGAAAATAATAATAATAATAAATAAATAATGAGATAAGAATTAAAGATAAAAGAAAGATAAGTAAAAGAAAAGCAAGCCCGAGCTTGCCGAGCTAGCGGCAATCAGCTGATCAGTGACCCTCCTTTCACTTTTTCGTGATTGTACAAAGTAAATTATAACTTTGCTTACCGAAATGTCTCTAATATTCACTGCCGTAGTATTCCTGAGGTCTAGTGATGTTCTCCAGACCGAATTCAAGCGAATTCCTACTGAAAAAAGCAAAAATCTGAGAGACGATGTAACATATGACTGTTATCATCGAGCGCATCAGCTGATCATAATATAATATAATATATAATATGAAATATAATTTAACCATATTCTAGAAAACTTTTATTTTTTTCTTCACCTTTAAAAATAACCAAATTAAGGAGGCATCCCGTCTCTTATAATATTCTTTTTTTTTATTTAACAAATATTGTTGTCCTGATCTTGAAAATTTATTTCTCTAACAAGGAACTAATAATAACTGAGTTATATTTTAATTTTTCTCTATGTTTGGATTCTACATATCATGAAATATGGAACCTCTGTTGATCTGTTACAAACTTTTATTACTATAAACAATGAAGCAAGAACTGTGACCTACTATCATGAAAGTCACAATAAATATATAAATTATCAATTCTTAACAATAGGTATAAATGAGGCCAAAGTTATTTTTTTTTCTTTATTTAGGTTTATTTATTTTTCTTTGTAATTTTTATTTACTATGTGCATATGACATGAATGATTTCTTATAGCTTTAGTACCCGTTGCCTAAGATTATTAAAAATATATTTTTTTTTTCAAAGGGGTAGACGTTATTTAATTATAAGAGGATAAGGAATAATTATCTTTACATATAACAGAATGCAAATACAAATTTAAACTTTTTTTTGTAAATATATAATAACTTATCAATTTAAAATGTCATGAATTTCTGATGAAACAGTTTTTTGTTTTTTTTTATTTAATAGCAGCTCTGCTTTGAGGTCTGAGATTAAACGAACAAAAGTTTTTGGTGTGGAATGTTCGCAAAACTAAAATAAAATTGACAAAGGGGAAAGTTTAGAATTAGCCAGTAGCAATAATAGAACGAAGGGGACTAGGTGATAGAGGAGTCAAGTTTAATTCTAGAAATAGAAGCCCCTTGTCAGACTCAAGGGTAAGAAGTTAACAAAAATAGTCAGATATTTTTATAAAAACGTATAATTCACTATTATTTTTATTTTTATATTTCCGTAACACATATGACAAGGTTTTGAGCATCCAGCGTTCTCTTATAAAACTCTTATACCAGTTTTTCAAATTTTTTAAAGACAGTTGATGATAAGAGTTTCATCCAAAAAAGTTTCTTATACTTTATGTTTCTGAAATCTCCCGTCGTACATTGTCCATTTTAAAACTTTTGAATTACCTTTGTCCTCTTCTTCCCATCGAACCCGTAAGCTCTTGGTTAGCTCCTTAATATTTCCCCACATTAACTACTGCTGTACGGTTTGTTTATTGTTCATTTATTTAATGTCGCTTTATGCTACTATAGCTAATCGGACGATGCTACATTGGGAGTCCTAAAAATTTTGCCTATCCAGGTTTAATTAGGATAGGGATCTTTAACAAGTACCTGACATCGCACAGGCTCGGGACCACTTTTTAACGTCCCCTCCGAAGGACGGCATAACGACGGATTTTTTACTCCAATTAAAAAATAATAGGACCACCTGCGGGTTTGAACCCGGGACCTTTGGCATAGGAGGCTGTTATGCTAGCCACTCTGCTACAGGTAACCCCCCCGCTGTACGGTGTATGGGCCCCATACTATGGGGTGGCTCTTCAGATCTCGAAGCAAAACTGAAACAAAATTTTAACTGCATTATATGTTTTATCTCTGGGATATCCAGAGTACTCTAATATAGAGACCCGATTTTACGAAGAGTTAAAGTGGCTTTATCCTTCCTACCTGCGTAAGTACTTCCTCGCATCCTTCCTCTACCAAGTTATCCAATCCCGGTGTCCGTCTAGATCTCGGATCTCATTAAATTTATATTCTCCGTTCGTTACCAGTATATAAAGTCTCACTTAACCACAGCTTTTAATTGATCGTTCCTAATCCGATCCGAATCTCTATGGAACACCATTCTTTCTAATATCCGGTACTCTCAAACTCTCTCAACATTTAAATACCGTTTACTCAGTAATTTCCTGTTCATTCAATTTCCAAATATTCCGAAATCGATGCCAAATTCTGGGAATAACAACAAATAAAACAGACGGATGCGTTAATTTATTTATTTAATTTGCATTTCATTATGTTCATTTATCATCAAATATTATTTAAATGATTAAATATTTAAACATATAAGGTAATTTTTTTAAATAAACATGCCAATGAATTGCTATTTCCTTTTTATCAATAGAAGGTAATTTGGTTCACTTTTTGTTGTTATTCAGTTTCAAATAAAAAAAAAAAAAAGTCAGATTAGTAGTATTTATTAGTATTATTTAATTCTGACTAAAATCAGAGCAATTAGGTGAGCTAAAATCACCAATAATGCTATTCATTATATTAACCACTAGTTATGATGAATGATTATTATATTAATTGTATTAATTACAATTTCAGGGAAAATCTATCTGTCAGATTTGTAAATTTATTGTTTTAAATTTCGTATTATTATGTTTATTAAACATCAGATATTCTTTGAAATGATTAAGGTTTTAAAGTTATAAGGCTAATTTATTATTATTATTTTTTTGTAAGCATTTCAAAGAAGTGCTATTTTCTTTGTTTATAAATAAAAATGGTATTTGGTTCGCTTTTTTGTTATCCAGTTAAAAAAAAAAATCAAAATTAGTAGTTTCTATTCATCCCTATTTACTCAGTCTGCTGGCAGTATCCTAGGACCCATTTTTTTACTCAGTCTATACAGCTGATATCCCAACCCATCCTAACACCTTCCTTTCTACCTATGCTAATGACACTTATGAGTTATCAGTTAATAATGATTCTACTATTGCCTCTTAAACTCTTCAATCCCACATCAGAGAGCTTGAAGTATGGTGTCAGAATTGGAGAATCAAAATCAATTCCAACAAATCCCACCAAATTACCTTTACCTTTCGTCGTAAAGCTATGACACCCTGCCCTACAATGTCCTTTAATAATATTCCGCTAGTCCCGGTTGAACAGATTCGCTATCTAGGACTCCTACTTGACAAACGACTAACTTGGAATCCGCACACAAGACTGAAACGACAAGAAACAGCCCGCCGCTTTCGCTTACTTCAACACTTACTGGACAGACGCTCTACCCTTCCACTTAACTAAAAATGGCTCATATATATTAACCATCATAAGGCATATCTGGACGTATATAGTTGAGCTTTGGGGCTCTACTAAACCATCATATTTTCCTCGCATTCAATCATGACAATCTAAAATTCTTCGAAAAATCCTCAATGCTCCTTTCTTTGTCACCAAAAAACTCATCCATAAAGGCCTTCATTTCCCATATGTTACTGATTTGGCCCGTACTAGGTATCATTCCTTCCATGACAAGCTCCACTCCCACATTAACCCACTAGTTTCAATCCTTGCTTCCTCTTCCATTCTTGACATCCCTCCGAGGCGTCTGAAAAGAAGATGGCCTCAAGACCTTCTAGTGTAGATTACCTAGTGAAGTGTTGCCAATGGGCATATTCTCTTCATGTCTTTTCATGTATATTATCTATATTATTAGGCAATTTACTTGATGTATTTACTAATACAGTTGTAAATATCAATATATTAAACAAAAAAATAGTAGTACTTATTATTATTCTGACAGGGCAAAAACCACCAACCTTCATGTAGTAACTTGTTCTAGAATATATACATAATTATTTCTAATATTATTCTGTTAGCCTAAGTACATGGAGTTGTATATTATGAGAATAAGTAAAAATTTCCCTAAGAGTTAAGGATGCATTCAAAGATTCTGTTTTATATTTTGAGATCCTTAATATTCTCTTCCCTTAACCCGGGTTTACGATATGTACATTTTAAGTTATTTTAGTTTCTTAAAGTATTCTCAAAGGACAGAAAATATTGTAGAAATGTATGTAAAAGTCCATCAATAACGAAGGGGAAGAGGCAGACCGCTATCATCCGCAGCCCAAGAACGATTACAATGCGAGGGATAGAGTGTCCGATCTCGAGGGAAATCCCCCTGAATCCTGGGGCTTGGAGTCAAGGACACTTCTACTCGGATCTTCTTGGATTACTCCTAAAGAAGATTGGACCCACCCCACCAAGCACTAACAATCGTTCCCAACTTGAAAAAACACTTTAAGAGATTAGGATTTATGCCGAAACCATTACTTGAGACCTTAATTTCCAAAGGTACTACTACAACTACTTTAGTAAATTTGACGGGAAACATAAAAATCATTTATTTATTATAAAACCTTGCATCACGACCTTAATGTTTCATTTATTTCAGACCTCATTCCATCAAAATTTTCCAAATTCCACTAGAACCTCATCCATCATCCTAATCCTCTAACTCTAGCTCAATCCCTATCCAGCTCCACTCATCCATACAACCCACCTAGAAGGTTGATACGGCAGTGGCCCCGTGACCTTTTGTAAATATGTATATATTGGAGTTCTAGCACAGGCTAGATTCTCCACTCAGTGTGATGTATGTATGAGTGTGTGTATGTGTATATAGGTATGAGTGATTTCTTTACTTTATTGTATTGGTTCACTATTGTATATATGTTTTATTGTAATTTTATGCCGTGTAAATATTGTATGAATGTAGTATGTATGATATCTTTCACCACTACTATTGATGTCTATAAATTGGGACAGATTGTAATTTTACTCAATAAAATCGTTTTTGATTGAAAAAAAAATATTATAAAACCAGTTAACTTGATTTTTGGTTTATTATTTTCACTAATAAACCTTTGTAATCGACCCAAAAAATACAACAACAAAAAATAGCCTTCTCAAAATTTGAGGGCTTTCATTTCAAGATGCGTAACGAAAAAAAAAAATCCGTTTGTCCGCTTTACCCCGTCCACAGCAATTCTCCGAAACTACTGAACCAAATCTTTTTTTAATTCGTCACAAAAATACTAGGGCATGCAACGATGATCCTAACTCCTAGACTATGATATCAGCTGGTTATTTGATTTTTTTAATTTTTTAGAAAAAATTATTTAGTGTTTTTTGACCAGAAAACAGTAAAAACGAGAAAAAGAAAAAAAAATTAAAATCTTGCCTACATATACGATCATAACAGTTGCAGGTATTTTAGTGGAAAATTTTATTTTATTTCAATTGTAATAAAACCTAAATGATATTAAAGCCAATTCAATCACACATCGATTAATCTTAATTGTTAGAGCCGTTCTTTTTGAGAAAATAGTTAAAAGTGACAATGGAATTGCTGTAACATCTCCGGCACATTTCTTTTCCTTGGCGCGACAGGCCGTGTAGACCTTGACCGCGTGGTGTGATCACCTGGGAGAATATACTCACGATTCTCGATGCTGATTTTACGGGGTAGAGTCATCACTCCTTATACCTATGTTTTTGAGTGGCTACCATTTGGCTGACGGGTCTTACATACTCGGAGGATAGGCTGTGAGTGAATTCTCATTTAATTATATCCTCATAAAAGCCCCGCCGGGACTAGGATTCGAACTCACAACCTATAGCATGAGAGACAAGCCACTCAGCCACGGGCTCCCCATAAACACTCATAAAATATGAAATTTCAGTTTTATACATCTCATCACTTTCGAGATAAACGGACCATACACACACCGACATTTTTGAGGGACTTGGTCATTAAGACTTAGTGGACCCTAAACGTATACTTCCTGTGAAACTCGAATTCGAAAATTTTCAAGATCAAAATATTTTCACTTAGTATGTATTTTCATATATAAGTTTGTAAAAGAAAAAACATTCATGCATTACAAATTCATCAATGACATTTTATTAATACTTTATTTTTATAAGTTGAGTTTTTTTGGTTTTTAACAGGACATACATGTATATATGAATGTATGTATGATTGACGATTCAAGGATACATCCGACTAAAATATACTACTCTATCCTCTAGAAGAAGCTAGATAGGATGCTGTGGGAAGGTTAGAATGGGATAGGAGAGAGATTTCCTGCTGCGAGTAGCCTTCCAATAGAGCGGCTTATGGATTGCTCTTCGGGTCCTCAATCTATTTCCGATACCTTCTTACTATCCGAGGTTCAAGGCGTCTAGCTCTCGACTTTTATTTAAAATAGTAATAGGGTTCAAAGGGTAAAAAATACCTAGGGCCATTCGCATTCGATTTATGGACATACCTTAATAATAAACAACTAATTAATACAGAAAAATTGTGACCATTACACATATTGTTGATAATTTATAGTTTCATGTAAATATCTATGTATGATAAATGTAGCAAGATAAAATTATTGCGATCGTAAAAATTTTTGGATTCGAGTTATCACTAATGTATAAAATTAGTAACACGTATCCATATTTATTGTTGATAATAACTTTTTAAAAATTTAAATTTTGTAAACATTCATTGTCCCATATTGTCTTCAACCAGCTACGTAGGACATAACCATCCACCGAAGAACTCTAATCTAGCCTAAAGGCACAATCCCCAATACCTATCTACTTACATTAAGGACACGATCCAATAGAGCAGGTGAAAGTAAAAAATGAAAATTTGTGTAGGTTTGGTGTGTGATGTCGAAGATAGTTGAATAATCATACACTTTCAATATATTAAATTAAATATACAATAACCGTGCGCCTTTCAGTCTTATGTTAATACCGGCCTAGTGCTTTGGTGAATCTAACCGAGCTATAGGGGTTAATCAGTTCACACAACTTAGGATCTATAATACAGTCGCAGCCAAAATGGTAAAACCGTGTCCTAGCAATCTCAGGACAACTGCATACCACATGATATGCAGTTTCATCTTCCTTCTTGCGGAATCTGCAAGTAGGTAAGGCCACCAACCCCATATTATGGATATGCCTGTTAAGCTGACAGTCCCTATCACTCTCCTCAGAGTTATCCTCTCCATTGAGAGTAGTGCACAACTTCTCTCTGCAGGGTCCTTCCAAAAACATCTTAGAGTGATGGTGCTTTTCATTATCCCTCCAGTATTGCCTGGATCTATTGTCAGCAGCCGCCTTAATCATACCTTTGGCATTGCTGAGGCTAATTCCGCACACAGGTTCAGGTGTGGGGGTAGTTGAGCAGAACCGATCAGCTCTCTCATTTCCTACGATGCCTGAGTGACCAGACACCCGATGAACTCAGACTTTATTCAACAAGGGAAGCGTATTGATATAACAGTCACTTAGTTTATTCCGCTTTTAATCACTTTCCATCACCTTATGAAAATTTGTACATAGAATTAAAATATTTTTTCCCTAAACTTCTTGATAGAACTCAATCGCAGATTCGGCCAGTTATACAGACTACTAAACAGAAAATCTCATCTTACGGTTGACAACAAATTACTAATATACAAGACAGTACTGAAATCTATATTGACCTACGGACTTGAACTGTGGGGGACAACTTAACATTCTAACATCAAGCGTATCCAATCCAAAGTCCTTCGAACAATAGTTAATGCTCCTTATTACGTTACCAACTGTACCCTACACCACGACCTCAATATTCCATTTATTTTAGACCTGGTACCATCTAAATTTTCCAAATTCCATCAGAACCTTCTTCATCATCCTAATCTTCTAGCTCAATCCCTCTCCAGCTCCACCCATCCCAACAATCCTCCTCGAAGATTGAAGCGGCAGTGGCCCCGCGACAACATTTATACTGGAGTTCTGACACTGGCTAGATCCTCCACTCATGTACTGTATGTTTGTGGCTATTGCGCCCTAACTCAGTTCATCAGACAAGTCGAAAAAAAAGCGATTATTATATATAATAATATGATAGATTATTTAAGCAGAAACAAGAAGTAAGAAACATCCAGACTTATAGAAATTCACTAACCTTTGCTTAATTATAACGTAATTTAAAAGTTCTAATATTGGTTTGAACAACGGTAATTCGCGTGTTAAGCGCACCAGATTTTTAATATTACATACATTAAAAATCTGATGCGCTTACAGATACGGTAGTGGCCACGAAACCTCTTGTAAATATGTATATATTGAAGCTCTAGCTCAATGTGCTGTATGTAAGACGTTTATATAGGTTTGAGTGATTTCTAGACTCTGAATACATTTCAATGATTCATTATTGTATATATATTTTATAATTTTATTCCTGTGTAAATATTTTATGAATGTTATATTAATAATATCCAAATTATATCAATAATACTCAATAAAAAAATTGTTCTTGAAAAAAAAAAGGCCTTATGAAGTTTATTTTTCTTGGAAGAAACATATAGTCATGTTATAAAATTATTATAAAATTCTTCAAAAAATTTATTTAATAACTCTTCTGTTTTAAGTCAACGTTTCGAGGAATTTTTCCACATAAAATAGATTAAACAATATTTTGTTTTTGGCAGGTAAAGGACTTTTTTTCACGTAGATTTATCTTATGATACTGAATGAATTATGTTAATCAATAAAAATTGTTGTTGTTGAAAAAAAAATATATTACAGATAACAATGAATAATAGGCTGTAAAATGAATCTATTAATAATGATAATAATAATAATAATAGAGGTATTTATGAGTAATATACTAAGGATGGAATGGTTAAGCTAACGAGAAAAGAGGGATCAGTTTCAGACGCACCCCACCCTCCTATTGACTTTCCTATAAGCCTACCTTCACCACCCCTCTTTCTTCCATAATCTTCAAATATCTTTTTTTTTCTATTATTACTTAGCTATATATATAATAAAGGAATGTGTTGCCATCGTAAAATCGTACGTACTGAGAAATATTTAAATCTGGGTGGTAAATTTACGGTTCTAGGATAGGCAGATAATTTGGTACTGCTATGCGAAGACTCGGAAACTACACAAAAACGTAAATTCAACCCAGTAAAGAGATAGGGTTATAAATAAATAGATTTCGGAGAGTTTGAACATGAAGAAAAATTTAAGTATTTAGATTCAATAATAACTAAAAAAAAAAAAAAAAAAAAAAAAAAAAAAAAAAAAAAAAAAAAAAAAAAAATGCAGGTTATTTTTCAGTTGCAAAATAACTTAGCTCGCAGTTTCTGTCAACAATTTTTTTCTTATATTTCCTCATTATCTCCTGTCAGAAGCTATTGGACAATAAGCAAACGTGCTGTATAATGAGTTAGATCAAGAATAATAGGCATGGAGAAGCACCACCCAGCAGCACCCCTTCCTAGGTTTATTTAGCAGAGGAGGTCTCTCATCCAGCTTCTCTTCAGCCAGCATCTGACTGGCATTTCAGCTATTGACACGTTGTTTATCAGTCTATTGTCGTGTCCGTACAGCTTGCTGCATGTTCGCTTACGAAAATTAAGAGTTCGAATATGTTGGTAAACTGTTGGTTGTTGTAAGTCCGTATGTGGGATTTTATTGATTACTTACCAAGGAGCTGTCGTTATGAGTCTTAATATTTTTGATTGAAATGATTGAAGTATTGGGTTAATGCAAAATTAATGCAGGTTTTTAGTAGGTATTGTAAATACGCCATATCTTTACTTTAACCATATATATTTAATCAAAATAACTTCCATCTGAATCAATGCACTTTTGCCAACGTTCAACAAGCTTTCTCATTCCACCAGAAAAAAAATCCGAATCCCTGGACTCAATGAAATGACGAAAAGAATTTTCAATGTCGTCCTGGTTTTGAAAATTTTTCTCCCTCAAAAAGTTGTCCAGATGCCTGAAAAAGTGGAAGTCTGTAGGAGAGAGGTCAGGTGAATAAGGCGGATGTTGGAGAACTTCGTAGCCCAACTCGTGCAGTCGTCGAAGCGTTGGTTGTGCAACGTGTGGTCTGGCGTTATCGTGGAGCAGGATCGGCCCCTTCCGATTCATCAATGCTGGGCAAAGACGTTGCAATTTGTGAGTTCCGAGTTCCGCCGCCATTTCTCGTGTGGTTTTGGTTGGGTCTTCTTCCACTTTTGACCTCAGCTGGTCGTTGTCCAGAGCAAGATGATGGCCCCGACCTTCCTTGTCTTCGAGGTCGACGAAATCTCCTCTGCGAAACTTCTGGAACCAACGCTGCACCGTGCACTCATTAATAGCCCCCTGACCCCACACTTCATTAATATTACGAGCCGTTTGCGCAGCGCTGCGCCCTAATTTAAATTCGTAAAAATAAATTTGACGAAAATCGCACTTTGACATTTTCGGTTCAAGACCTTTGAACACACTGAACAAAACGATTTTACTAAACAAATTCATGGTGAAACAGAGGGTATTAGATAAGGTTTGTTTTGGTATAATAATGATCAATGTTAGGATTAGCTTTGTTTACACAATTGGAATTAAGATATTGCAATAGAGGAAACCTGCATTAATTTTGCATCAACCCAATATTTGTATGTGAGCCGTTTTTGCTTAGCCATAAATCTGTGAAGCGTAAGTCCATATTGGTTTAAATAGGTATCTATCTATCTATCTATCTATCTATATATATATATATAATATATATATATATATATATATATATATATATATATATATATATATATATATATATATATATATATAGACATATACATATACATTGAGTTTATATTTCAAATGTAGACAGAGGTTCTTAGTAATAATAATAATAAACTAACAATACAAGACATTAATACATATAAAATAAATATCCTTTGAAATCTTTATGAAATTACAATTTTTTAAAAATAAAATTGCGCATAAAAATAAATACGAATTTCAGAATTTGATTAACATGTAATTTTCGCTGATTCTGAGAAATCATTAACGCAAGATCAAGGGTTATCAAATAATTTCTGATTGAAAGCGTCTGATTAAATTGGCCTTAGAATTTCAAATGAGTTAGAAATTTTTCGGTCGATCGAACAATAAAATCATATTAATCTTTTTTTTTTTAACGAAGCTTAATCCATATTGAATTATGGACTATAGTGACCAAAAATATTTTTGAAGTTAATCAGAAGCAAATTATATCATTAGTAATGATATATAAACGATTTTTTATTCATTGTTTTTGACAATAATACAAGTAAATAACATATATATATCTGATTAAAACAGATAATATTATTTTAGATGCAAATTTAATTATAAACAAAAATATTTTTAACAAAAAGTGTCAAGTTGTTAATTTTGGTTCATTATTTTCAAAAACAAACCTTGGTAATCGGCAAAATATTTTGGCAGAGTATTTTGTTGTTTTTCTCTATGAACAGCTACGTAATAAAATTTTTTAAACTTTCTTCTTTTGTTTTATCATTAAATTTTTTTTTTCAATAATAAGCAATGATATGAATTATTCGTAAGAAACAATAATATTAATGATAAACAATTAGGTCTTAATCCTTTCCGAAAAAGTGTGTTATACACAAATGACTATTTGAAGCTTACGTTTCGGGTATTTTTCCCATCATCAGGACTCACTGAATGCAACGATTCACTTATAGAGGTAGTAATATCTCAATTGAATCGGCTACTCAACTTTGCTGAGTTGCTATGAATACACAACACAGCATACTTAATCAATTCTCAAGACAATTCTAAAGAAACAAAAAAAAAAAAAAATGCACAAAGCAATAAAGATACTGCTAAATAAATGTATACAGCAATATTACTTATATTAAAATTGGTCTAGGAAATTTACGAATCCAGGCGAGGCTTAATTTTCTTCTTGGATACTGATACCTTGTTGTCGAACATTTGTTTCATATCTCATTGTAGAAACTGCTATCAGTGCTTCCTTTTCTGGGGCACTAAAATACATACTAGACTTAAACGACAAGAACTTAATCGACGATTTGACCAATTATACAGACTATTGAACAGAAATTCAACACTATCTATCGAAAATAAACTACTAAAATACAAGACATTACTGAAACCTATCTGGACCTACGGACTTGAACTGTGGGGGACAGCCAAATTTTCTAACATCAACCGCATTTAATCCTTCCAATCTAAAGTCCTCCGAAGAATAGTTAATGCTCCTTATTATGTTGCCAACTTTACCTTACAACGTGACCTAAATATTCCATTTATTTTAGACCTTATACCATCAAAATTTTCTAAATTCCATCAGAACCTTATCCATCACCATAATCCCCTAGCTCAATCCCTATCCAGCTCCACACACCCTTACTATCCTCCTAGAAGGTAAAACGGCAGTGGCCTCGAGACCTCTTGTAACATGTATATTGGAGTTCTAGCATTGGCTAGATTCTCCGCTCCAGTGCTGTATGCTTGAGAATTTTATATATGTATGATTGACTTTTGTATATATTTTTAAAGATTTTGTTTTGTATATATGTAAATTGTATTATTATTATATAAACTTACTGTTTTGTATATATCGTGTGAATGTAGTATGAATGTTGTACTTTATCACTATTAAAAATGTCCTAAATTGGACTGATTGTAATATTACTCAATAAAGAATTGTTTCTAAAAGTCATCTAATCTCTTTGAGCCATCGGTATCAAGGCAAATCATTTATCGTTTTTCCGTACTAAAAGTTTCACTTTTTCCTTTTTTATGTTGTTGTGCTTTACCTCAAATTTTGTCAATTATTATTGATAAAATTTGAGATAATAACCTATATTACTGATATATTTCTGACAGCGTGTCCTCAAGATGCGGAAAACCCCCGGAGCACATAATATTAATGGCTTTTTTAATAAATAATTAAATAAATAAATGGCTTTTTATGAATAATTAAGAACAAATTATTCATTATTAATTATTAATATTAAAAGTTGATTTATTATACCCATCACACTATTTTTTATAATTAAAAAAACCTGTAACTCTTCAACCCACGAATGGTCTTGGGCTCAGTACATATAGACATTTGTTCTGTTTTTAGGCCAACGGCCGTGCAATCAGGTGATCAGGCCTTAATCACACTCAGCCGCCAGGGTTTTTCCTCCAATTCTGGGTACCCACTTTAAAGAGGCTAGGTCTGCCCCAAGAGGTTCTCCAAATCCTACAGTCGCTCTCCCCCCCTCTCCCGTCTCGGCTGAATTAACATAACAAATAATATACTGTCACAGCCAGGATTCGAACCCAAGACACAGAGAACAGTAGACTAGTGCTCTATCCACAAGACTACGCCGCTCATAAATTGTTTTTTTCTTTATTTTATCTGTTTTTTTATTTATTGTTTACATTATTATTGCATTTTTTTAATCTTACTCTAAAGCACCAAAACCTTATAAATCTTCACTGTATTATTTTAAAATGGCGTGTCTCCTAATAAATAAATAAATTATTATCGTATCCGAAACACAGGTGCAAGGCTCCGAAATATTAACGATATTAACACCTCTTCATATACAATATTTTACATGTATATTTCATAGTTATTCACGTCTATTTTTTATGGTACAAATCTACCAAAGGCAAAAAAAAAATATTAATTTGCTCTAATAAATATAAATAAAACAAAATATGAAAAAAAAAAAAACGGTATTGACTGAGTGAATGTTCGTGCAGAGGAGTCGTTATACACTAAGGGCGAGCTTAATAAATTAACCATGATAATTGTTTTTCGCATGAGAGTGTGTCTCCGTCCGAGTATTTTAGGTAATTTGTTATTGACATTTCGGTTTTGTTTTGCCGGACATCCCATTTTAACTCTCAATCTTAAAGTTTAGGCTCTATAAAGTAGATGATAATCTCAGAAACATCTGTTTACATTTATTTAACTATGTACGAAATATATATATATATATATATATATATATATATATATATATATATATATATATATATATATAGTAAGGAAAACTATTATGATTGTGAAAAAAATTTGATTTGTTTTTTTAAGAGACAAAATATTTTTTACAGCCCAATAAATTCACTTTTTATTTTTATTTAAGTTTAGCTAGGCTTAAGGTCTATTCAATTCATTTGAATAATTTTATTTAGTTTAATTTCAGTACTCTCCATTCCCACCCTAATCTTTTCGTTTCTATC
Organism: Piezodorus guildinii; assembly: GCA_023052935.1. NCBI lineage: Eukaryota > Metazoa > Arthropoda > Insecta > Hemiptera > Pentatomidae > Piezodorus > Piezodorus guildinii. Next base: position 111,344,362 of record CM041298.1, on the reverse strand, counting down.
CTTTCTTACTCTTCAATTCCTGACAATCCTCCGAGGCGTCTGAAAAGGAGATGGCCCTGGGACCTTCTAGTTTAGAATATTTTAGAGTGCTTCCATTAGGAAGCTTCTCTAACTTGTGTTTCATGCCTTTTTATATTTCATTCAAATTTACTAGTTATACAGTTGTAAATTCCAATAAATATATATTAAGAAAAAAATCAGGACTCAAAATTTGATTTTTTTAAAATAAGTTATTCTATATTATTTCCTAAATTTAAAACCGTAGATTAAAAAAAAAATTGCTTCCAGGCAGGAAAAATTGTAAAAAAAAATATAGGATATTTAAATAGTTGATGATAAGTACTAAATTATAAGTTAATACTAACGTAAATTAAGTTTAATTGAAGTATCAATAGTTTGGTTTAGGGCGATTGCTTTATTTTGGTGAGTTGTAATCGTCTGTAGTAATTTTAAGTCAATTTTATGGACCTGCGGATAATCAGACGATGCTTCAGTAGAAATACTGAAATTTCCTATCCATGTCTAATTATGGTCCTTTAAAAAAATAGCGAGGAACATCTGCATTTTGAGTCATATAAGCCTGTTACGTTAAAAGCTACTCTATACGTTTAATGACAGAGAAAATATCACAAATATTTTTCAAATTAAATATATATCTTTTCGAAAACAAAAGGTTAAAGAAAAAAGTGTTTTATAACACACTAAGTCGTCGAAGGTAATGCAGATTGGCGAAAAGCATAAACTTCAAAGATCATTATGTTATAAATATACATCAGGATTTATATTGTATTATTATGTTATTTATTTTAAAAAAATATTGTTTTATTTAATAAATAAATCGAAAATCAATACGACGTTTCTTTGAACATTTTTTTATTTTTTTAATTAGGTTATTTAGGAACAGTTTTTTCTTTTAACCATCATTCATTTATTCTCTATTATACATAATTAACTTTTCGCTGCTAATAACGCCTCGTCTTCAGAATTTTTACTCATCCAATAAAAACACATCTTTCAATAATGTCAAATTTTTATATTCCTTATTTAATTTAATAATGGTCATTTTTTCTACTTTTTATCTATTAATTATTACAATTTTAACATTTTTTTAAATATCTATATTCATTTAAAACATTTTACACAAGGCCAGGAGTAGACTGAAGTTTTAAATAAAATTGAATGTTCAAAATAAATGTTTGTTTTTTAACATTTTATTGATATTTACAACTGTACATATAATATATACAACAAGTAAATGGGCTAATTTACATTTATGGGCGTGATAATGTCTTGTGAAGAAACTATCCAGTGGTAGTTCTTCAGTGTCAAGTTAATTAAAGTAGGTCTCGAGGCCATCTTCTTTTCAATCGCCTCGGAGGGTTGTGAGGAATAGATGGAAATGATAAGTAGCGTACAAGAGGATTCGTGTAGGTTGGGAGCTTGAAATTAAAAGAGGAATATCTGTTTCGGGCTAGTTCTGCGACAAATGGGATATTTAGGTCATTATGGATGATTTTATTCGTAACGAAATAAGGAGCATTTAGGATTTTGGATTGTAAGGAATGAATGCAAGAGGAATTAGATGGTTTAGTAGAGCCCCACAGCTCGATTCCATATGTCCAGATGGGTCTGATGATGGTAACATAAATTTGGAAGTTTTGAACGTTTGTCAAGTAAGTGTTGTAGTAATCGGTATCTACGGGCAATTTCTAGTCGTTTAAGTCTCGTATGAGGATTCCATGTAAGACGTTTGTCAAGATGGAGTCCTAGGGATCGGATTTGTTCAACAGGTATGAGTGGGGTATTGTTAAGAGATACAGTGGGGCAGGAAGTCATCGGTTTGCGACGAAGGGTAAAGGTGATTTGGTGGGATTGGTTAGGATTTAAAATAAATGTTGAAATTGTATTAATTAATAGATAAAACAGTAGAAAAATGACCATTATTAAATTAAATAAGGAATTTAAAAATATGACAATATTGAAAGATATGTTTTTATTTGATGACTAAAAATTCTGAAGTTGAGGCGTATAAGCCGCAAAACGTTAATTATGTATTGAAAATATTTATTTATTCGGATATAATACAATTTGTCACAATGGAAAATAATAATATTGCTGTTAATTATGTATAATGGAGAATAAATGAATGATGGTTAAAAGGAGAGACAGTATATTAATTTAATAAAATAATTAAATTAATATAATCTTCATAATAGGATAATCCAAAAAAAATGTATTATAATCTTTTAAAAATAATTCTAAATAAGGATATAAGCTGCAAACACCAGATTATTTGAAATTCATTTATACAGTTTTCTATTGAACGAATTTTTTATTCATTTCATTAGGATTAAGTTATTCTTTTTAATTTTTAATCTTCAATTTCTTTTTATTCATATTATTACTGCCCCTTTATAAAAAAAAAACATTACAGTTGCTAGATAAACTTTTTGAATTATGATATATTTTATAGCATTTTTTTAAACCTTACTAATAGTGGGAATCACTTGTAGCTGTGTGGCTAGCATAACAGTCTCCTATGGCAAAGGTTACTGGTTCAAACTCGCAGGTGATCCTAGGATTTTTTAATAGGAGTAAAAAATCCTTAGTATGCCATCCTTCGGAAGGAATGTTAAAAGGTGGTCCCGAGTCTGTGCGATGTCAGGTACTCGTTAAAGATCCCAATCCTAATGAAACCTCGATTGGCAAAGTTTAGGACTCCCACTGTAGCATCGTCCGATTAACTACCGTAGCATAAAGTGAGTTAAATAAATAAATAATAAACCTTACTTATAGTGATGATTAAAAAAGAAAACAAAAGAATAATGATTGATAATTAGATGAGTTAACAAAAAAAAATCTTTTATCTTTTAAAAAGCTTTCAAGTGAGAATTACGTCGTTCTCGCTTTGAGGGGTTAGGATGTCAAGAGCCGTTATTTTCGCCCGAGCCTCTCTGTGTCACTGGGTAAGTCTGAACAGTGCTTTCTTAAAGAGTTTTAGTGTTTCATTAATTTTAATCTTGATAAAATTATTATAAAACGTAAAAAATAATAATAAATTTACTTTCCTAATTAGAATAACTTTTATTCTACGCTTGAAATCGATAAAAAGTGCAATTAATATCACTTTTTAATTTAACTAAATTTCAACAAATGGAAACTCTCTTATTTCATTATTTTGTCAATAACAAAGCTATTATATCGTCGAATAAATTAACGTTTCGAACCTTTGTTTTAACATCATTGCAATTTTTATCATAAAATTGGTATTTTTACACAGGTAATACTAGCTTTGAAATATTTTTATTGCAAAATGCACTAGGGGGTTAGAATGGATTTGTAAATATACCTTGAAGAATGAAAAAGAAATCACAAAACGCTTAACTGAATATCCTATTAGATCTGACATATACAATTTGGGATCACATGAGGGGAGGTATGAAGTTTACTCGAATAGCCGTAACTTTTCCGAACTAAAGATTAAAAAATCTGGTGCGGGCAACACACGACTTTCACTTACCTCCGTTTTAAAAATAGATTAAAGAATTTTCAACAACAGTAAGGGATACAAATTAGTGAAACTATTAAATAATTAATTAAATTCTAATATGTGTTTTATTAAAAACTAAATTATATTACTATCTAAAATAATCAGTTAGTTTTATCGGCTTTACATCATTCTTTATCGAATTTTACAAGCTTGTGTATTAGATAATATTTTTCTAAAATCTTTAGCTTTCCAACAGTATATTACACATGTATATTACTGTTCTTATGTTCAAAAAAAAAAAAAAATTGCATTAGAAAAATATTATTTCAGTTTTTTCCCTTATTTGAGTATCGAATCATTCAATTTATATATTTACCTGTTTTTCATCAGTGGTAACAAGATAATATGGTTATTTTTTATAGAATCTACAAAATTAAAGATACTTTAGAGAATGAAAATGTAAAATATCGGCATTTAAGCCCTGTCCGACTATTTTAATCAGAATGAAACCTACATGATATTAAAGCCTATTAAATTTTACATCGATATAGAGAGTTTAATTAAAACCGTTGGAACCGTTTATGAGAAAATCGAAAAAAGGTGCAAAATGCATAGTACAAAGTGGCTCCTCTGGTAAGCTCATATTAATGAAAACGGTTTCGTAACGTCTCGGGCTTATATTTGTCTTAAATATGAAATTTCAGTTTCATAGGACTTACCGTTAACGCCCGGGAGTTACCACACAGTTTTTGCGGGACTTGGTTATTTGGACTTAGGGGACCCTAAAACGTGCATTTTAAGTTGAAAACTGGAATTCGAAAATGTTCACGATCGCAATACTTTTCCTTACTATATATAGTAAGTGGAAGTAAAAAAAACTCATTCACGACTTTAAAAATAACGAATGTCTTTTACCAATCAAATGAGAGCTTATCAAATACTTAATGACTTACTTTATAACGGCTATCTTCATACGATGAGCCGTTTCCATAATAGTAACCATAATTATTTTAAAAAAGAGTGATATCTCGTTTTTCGTAAAGTTCTTAAAACCATGCTATAACCATAAATATGTTAGAAAATAGCGACATTTCCTTTTTGGTTGCATTTTTCGTTGCAGGCTCACAGACTATAAGTTTTTTTCTAGGTTCGGAACAGGAATTTTTGACTTAATATACGCAAAGAGTTTGGGTCGTCCTTCAACTGTTCTGGAAGAAGAGAATTGAAAAAAAAAACACTGAAATAAGACGAGATATAAGAGGACAAAATTGGTCATATATCCAATGATTAAAAGTATTTTCAAGAAACTGAAGTTTATATTGAAATCACTAGTAAAAAAACGCTACAAATTTATTTTACAACCCAATACAGAGATGATTAAAAGTAAATTTTGTTAGGAGATACTTTCTTTTTTTTTTACCTTTTATACTTGGCTCAAATGGTGTATCAGCTCGAAAAGGTAAAAATTGGGTAGGTATTCAACTTATATAGGTTAACTTTTTCTTTTTTTATTCTATTTCCTTATCCTCTTACATATATATATATATATATATATATATATATATATATATATATATATATATATATATATATATATATATAAAAACCGATTTTAACCCATAAACCCATAATATATGACGATTAATTTTATTGTATACAAATATTTTCAGATTTTTCAAAATTATTTATTTGTAAAATTACATATCAGTGTTAAGTTGACCAAAATGTTTCTGATAATCATTAGGACTTGGAAAACTAAAAACTGATAATCATTAGAAAACTTGGGGAAAAATTTAATCAGGAAGAAAATCTTCTTTATTCTCATATATTCTGAAATAAATGTCTTTTTTTTTTCATTTACCCTTTTTTTTATACCAACAAAAATTCATTATTTATTTGAAATGGTGCAAATAAAAGATACATTAAAAGCATTGTTCACCATTTAATGAGAATAAAACGTACTTTTTTTTTCGCAAAATGTTCAAACAACCTTTTTTTTTTCTTTTTTTTTTTTTAATTATACAATAAAATACATTAAGTAAATATGTTAATTGAACAAATAAGCTTGATACAGGAATGTGAAGAAGCTTCCCTGTGGTAGCACTTCAGTGATTATTTAATGTAGTAGGTCGCGAGACCATCGTTCAGCCGCCTCGGGGGATTATCAGGAATATATGGTACTGAGGGTTTGCGGAGGAGTGAGTTGGAGTGGACGGGTGATTTTGAATTACAGGAGGTATATCTAGTTCGGGCTAGATCTACGAATAATGGGATATTTAGGTCTTTATCAATTATTTTATTGGTGAAAGTTAAAAAAAACAGAAAAAACAACTATGACACCCGAGCTAGGTACTGTTTTTTTCACCCTTTTTTTTCTAAACACTTTGTGTAATTATCTTTTTTACTAGTCCTCTTTTTATGGACCGCGAGATATATTCGAAAAAAAAAATGTTCAATTTGGACATATTGTATCCCGAAAAAAACATGGCTTTAATATTTCTCTTTGACTAGGAAAAACAATATATCATGCACATGTCTATCTATATTCTTCTGCTTTTCCCAGTCGGGAAAAATTGAGTTTGATTGCGGACAGAGGGATTGATTTAAAGCAGTATAGAAGGTTAGAAGTATAAAAGGGAAAGAAAGAATCTCCTAACAAAATTTATTTTTAATAATCTCTGTATTGGGTTGTAAAAAACAACAAAAAATACTTATTTAAACAGTAAACATTTCCTTTGAAAATAATGGTATATTACACATAACTAAAAAAAACGAAAAAAAAACTGTAAAACAAATATAACATCCAAGGTTTAGAAAATTCGGGCACTCTGTCTTGGACAGTGGTTCTGTCCCTTATCGATGTGCCTATATAAACTGGCTGTGTCTGCATTCGTCAGATTTACTTTTTCTTTTCCTATGAAGCAAAAGAACAAACATTTAAGTTCAATATCTGTAAGTTAGAGACTGTAGTTTTTCGTATTTGGAGTGTTTTATTCGCATGAGTGTATACTCACAAATATTTTCCTAACTTTAGTTTTAATTGTTAATATCTAAATTACACTGATTTTAGGATATTTGGTCCTTTAAGGAAAGTAGCTTTGTACATGTATGCAGAGGTGAAAAAAAATTACTATAGAAAATAAAATTTATCCTTAATATTTATCTATATTGTATGATATTTTCCTGATAGGAAAAGACCTCTTTTTTATACATTAAATTTCAGCATGTTTATTGCAAATAAAAACGCGATTCTCTGTGCGTGCCTCAATGCTTTTACACAGACACACACACACACACACACAATATATATATATATATATATATATATATATATATATATATATATATATATATATATATTATTATATTGACAAAAAAGCCACCCAAGGTGAAAACAAATAATAAACGTTCATGGATATTAACATTAAAGATTAATTCGAGTTAAATCAGTTTCTTATCTTATTATTTTTAGATAATGGTATTTTATTGAAATTCTCTATTGAATTAGTGTAGATAAAGGTTGTTCAATAATTTATGTGACATTTACTAGATGTTTAGTTGACGATTGTCCACATTTTGGAAGAATGCCCGATTTTGTACTAGATTGATTCATTGTATGATCAATTGTCATTCTGTATTTATTAAGAGTGTTTTTAATTAAAAACATCAAATCTATGAAGTTTTATTATTATTTATGATATTTTGAATTGTATACTTCTATGTAAAGTAACCTTGAAGATCGTATAAAAGTGTTATAATAGTTTCCTAGAACGCAAAATTGAGCTTCTTATGCCTGTTTTGAGTGTTAATTTCCTCTTTCCTTACTGACTTATTTCAGATTATGATAAGGTTATATGGTATTAAAATTCTCTATTGAATTAGTGCAATGGTATTAAACTTAACACAGTTGAGTGTCCACAAAAGTTTTAACCTACGAGTTGAAGAAATAGTTACTAGAGGTATGAAAATAATTTTTACTCGAGTTGCCTAACGTATGATTAGTAGGCATTATTTATTCATTAAGAGTATTTCTATTGAAAGGCATCGAACCTTTGAGGTTTTTATGACGATATATGATTTCATGTTTGTAGGATTATATGATTTACGTAATAAAAGATTTATTTTCTTTTTTAATTTTTCAGGAAGTTTTTCTTAATATTAGACACTTAAATAAGCACATCTTAACTCCCTTTTGTTAAATATTAAGTTTCTTTTATAATTTTTTACATCGTTTTTCAACGTTTCGGAGTTCTTTTCCCATTCTCAAGATATTATGTGCTTTTCTAAAAGTTCATCTATTTTTTTCTTCAAATTTAATGAATTTTTGTTCAAATAGATAGTGCTAATTTCCATATTTAAATTTATTTTTTAATATTTCAGGAGGTTTTTTTAAACATTACACACTTAAATAAGCACACCTTAACTTCCTTTTGTTATATATTTATTTTCTTTTATAATTTTTTACATCGTTTTTCAACGTTTCGTGGTTCTTTCCCCGTTCTCAAGATATTATGTGCTTTTCTAAAAGTTCCTCTATTTTTTTCTTCAAATTTGATGAATCGTAGGTCATATAGATGGTGCTAATTTCCATATTTAAATTTATTTTTTAATATTTCAGGAAGTTTTTCTTAATATCACACACTTAAATAAGCACACCTTAACTTTCTTTTGTTATATATTTATTTTCTTTTATAATTTTTTACATTGTTTTTCAACGTTTCGGGGTTCTTTCCCCATTCTCAAGATATTTAAATTTAAATATGAAAATTCGGAGTAGAGCTATGGGGCTCAACTATACCATCGAATTCTTCCCGTATCCTATCCTTACAATCCAAAATCCTTAACGCTCCTTACTTTGTCACGAATAAGCTCATCCATAAAGACCTTAATATCCCATATGTTACTGAACTAGCCCGAACCAGGTACCAATCATTCCATGAAAAACTCCATTTCCACTCTAATTCACTAGTTTCTATCTTAGCATCCTCTTCAATTCCTGATAATCCTCCGAGGCCTCTGAAAAGAAGATGGCCCCGAGACCTTCTAGTTTAAAATATTTTTAGAGCGCTGCCAATGGGTGGCGTCTCTTCATGTATTTCATGTCAGTTTCCTATATCCATCACATTTACTTGTTGTATATAATTATACAGTTGTAAATATCAATAAATAGTTTTAAAAAAATATATGAAAATCAGCACCAACCATCTTCTTAAGTACAATACAAGCTTAGAATATTAAGTGCTGTGCTATCACCAATGGGTGAAACAGGTGATGTGAAGTTGGCGATTTTTCACATTTTAGAAGAATTACCTGTACATGAATAAAAAGAAGACTACTAAAATGTACTCTTTAACAGTGGTAATATAGAAAGAACAATTGATGTCCTATAAAAAAAAGCAAATTTTAATCGATTGATTCTACATACGACTAGGTGCCATTCTGTGTTTCGATCCTTTGATGTATATATGGTGATGGATCATCGTATCTTTGTATGATTTATGTCGTTGAGGGTGATATTTCGACAGAGCAAAAAGGATTTGAAGGAACAAGTTGACTGATAGACAAAGTTGTAGATTCTAAACTTGTATCGTTCCTCCAAAGAATCGAACGTTTAACTTGAGTTTTGATGCATGTTTTAAGGGTTAAATTAATGTAGTGTAGATCTCAGATCGTCCTATTATCTATGCGTGAAATATCTGCAGTTGACGATTTTCTACAATTTAAAGAAACATGTGGACTGATAGAAAAAGGAGTAGATTCTAAGCTTAGTTTGTACTTAAGGAGATTTTACGACAGATTTAAAGTTGTTCTATGACTAATGTTTGAAATAAGGGATGTGAAAATGGCGATTTTCCACGTACTAGAATAATGACCGTTATAAGACACTTTTTCACGACACAATAATGGAAATGAGACTAATAAAACGTTCTGTTTAACAGTAGTCATACAGAAAGAACAATATCCTTAAAAAAAAAAACAGTTTTACTAGATAGATCCAACATAAGATTAGTAGCCATTCTGAGTGATTTTATTTAAAAAGCGTCGAATCTTTGATATAAGATGGAGTATGGTTGTATCTTTGCAGGATCGGATGATTTATGTGTTACGGGATGATATTTCGACCCCAGAAAAAAAGATTATTAGGAGGGACACGTTGAACTGCTAAACAAGGATGCAGGTTGTAAGCTTAGATCGCACTACTTTCGTCTATTCATTTTACTATATTTTTATTTGGTTTTATTGTTATCAGTTTTTTCCCTAGTGTCATTACTATATTCAACTTCATGTTCCATGAGTGTTCAGAATAATAATCCTTAATTGAGACGTTGATTTCCAAAAGGTACTAAAGGACATTTTTTACGAAACTGATTTTTTTACATATCTGTATTCTCATCACCTTTTGTAACGTAAATCTTCTATTTTATTTTATCTAATGAGCTCTCAAGTCCCTAAAAAAAGCGATTTAGAAATTCGGCCTTTTTATAAAAGTACTAATTACGCATTTACTTTCGTTCCAATTCATACTAAAAAATTTCATTTCAAAACTTTAATATGATGTCATTAATATAGTGACAATACAATTCTAGATTTTAATGCGAAAAGACCGAAATTAGGTAGTTTAATAATAAAGTAATGAGAGATTTTCGCGCTTCCTGTAAAATTTCTTAGAATGGATATAGTACCTTTTGGAAATCAACGCCTCAATTGTTGATCGTAAGTATAACCGAAATCATTTGAAAAAAATGATTATCAAATTATTGTATTTCGTAAAAACGCCACAAATTATTTCTTAATGTTTTATTATTTCTAAACATTAGGGTATAACTTTTGATAGACAATCAACTAATATATTTATTTATTTATTTGATTACAGTTTTAGGTGCCATGTACAACGACAAAGGTTAGAGGCACCGTGGTCATAAACTATTTACAAAGATGGGTACAATTTATTTTTTTTCAGAAAAACGAAAAAACTTTCTTGGTTCTTTTGGTTCATTGTTTCCTTATAACCAATGCTAATTTCAAAACGTTATATCTCTCATATTTCTTGACCGATTTCAATGATTCATTTTAATTCTAAACATTTATAATATCTAGTACTTATTTTAATAATAATTCGGGTTCTACGTAACTTCAGAGTACTTAGCTCTTTAAGTTTTTTTTTTTTATATCTTTCTTCTTTTTGGATCGTACTTATTCAGATCACGATAGAAACAAGGTGGTGATGCCAAAGGATTGCAGGTGGGACCCTTACCTCAAATAAATGTATAAGGTTATAACTCTTTAAATAGGTGTTAATACACAATTAACTAACATAAAAAGTGATAATTCAAAGGAATTAGGTCTATCACCACTGCTGATTTTAAAACGTTAGCTCTACTATATCAGATATAATATTAATGATTCTTTTTTGTTTTATTATTATTAGCTTTCTATTGAACAGCACTGACAATAGTAATTGTTTTTATTTATTTATAAATTTAGCCAAACGGATTTTATTTATTCGTTATTCGAGTTCAACGTATCTTGAAATGTAATTATTATTATTTTTGGTCATTATTTATTTGAATTTTTTGGTCAACAAAGGTTCATTGTTTATTTATTTAACGTCACTTTATGCTTATAAAGATTCATTATTGAAAATAATAAACCAAAAACATTTAGACCAGACTTCGTTACTTTTCCATTTTCATTCGAAGAATTTTGATAATCCGAATTCTACGTACCTTGAAACGTAAGCCCTCAAATTTTGAGAGGGCAATTTATTTTTCATTATTGAATGGGGTCTATCACCACTGCTGATTTTAAAACGATGGATCTATGCTATGTCAAAGTCGATTTCAATCGTTCTTTTTTCGTTTTATAGGAAATTTCAACCTCTTTTAAATGTATTTATTTATTAAGTCGAACGGATTTTTCATTCGTTATTAGAATTTTAAGTCTCTTGTATGTAAGCGTTCAAATTTTTAGAGTATATATATATTTTTTTTTGGTCGATTACAAAGTTGAATCGTTTATTTGTATTTATTTTACGTCACTTTATGCTAACAAAGATTCATTATTGAATATCATAAACCAAAAGCATTAATAATAGACTTCTTTACTGTTTCTTTTTCTTTCCTTTCAATTTTCATTCAAAGATTTCAGATAATCCGGATTCTACGTATCATGAAACGTAAGCCATCAAGTTTTGAGAGAGCAATTTATTTTTCATTATTGTAAATAATAAACCAAAATGTTAATAAAACTTTTCTTTTTTCTTCTTGGGGCGTACTTCGCAAGATCAGCTTAGGAAGAAGGTGATGTTCCAAAGGATTGAAGGGGGAACCCTTACCTCAAATAACTATGTTAGGGTATAAGTGTTTATATAGCCGTATATAGGCAATTAACTAATATGAAAAGTGACAATTCAAAGGTAAATGGTCTATCACCACAGCTGATTTTAAAACGATGTATCTATGCTATGTCTAAACCGATTTCAATCATTCTTTTTTCGTTTTATAGGAAATTTCAACCTCTTTAGCACTAAATGTATTTATTTATTAAGTCGAACGGATTTTTCATTCGTTATTAGAATTCTAAGTATCTTGGAATGTAAGCGTTCAAATTTTTAGAGTATATATTTTTTGGTAAATAAACCAAAAGCATTTATAATAGACTTCTTTACTGTTTCTTTTTCTTTCCTTTCAATTTTCATTCAAAAATTTCAGATAATCCGGATTCTACGTACCTTGAAACGTAAACCCTGAAAATTTTTAGAGGGCAATTTATTTTTCATTATCGGAAATGATAAAGCAAAATGTTAATAAAACTGTTCTGTCTCTTCCTTGGGTCGTACTTAGCCAAATCAGCTTAGGAAAAAGGTGATGTTCCAAAGGATTGAAGGTGGAACCCTTACCTCAAATAACTATGTTAGGGTATAACTGTTTATATAGCTGTATATAGGCAATTAACTAACATGAAAAACAATAAATAATTCAAAGAAAATGGTCAATCACCATTACTGATTTCAAAACTATATATCTCTGCTATTTCTGAACCGATTTCAAGGACTCTTTTTTCATTTTGTTGGAAATTTCATTCTCTATTGAATAACACTAACAGGAAATGTAAAAGGAAGTGATCTTTCAAAAGACTGAAGGTGGAGGATCGAAGGCTTACCTCTTTGGTAGAAGCGGTCTTGTGACTCCAGGAAGAAGACTTTGGTATCTGGCCAGGCGAGAGGTCCGGACTGCCTATTCCCCTCACAAGGTCCCCATTGACGTTGGACGGCTTCCTGGGGACCCTGACGGAGGACCACTTGACCGTCCGGCCCCCGTCACCGTCCCGGACGGCAACGAGGCTGCAGCGGTGACTCTGACTCCCCCGGAACTCGTACTTCTTCCTCTTGATGGAGCCGGTCTCCTCCTCGTAGCTCTCAGTCCGGATGATCGGGACGTCCATCCCTACGACGGCATGCCTCACCGCGAACTGGCCGGGTACCGCGCCGCCCGCGCAGACTCCCGCCCCTCCATTCATACCGCCCCTCGGCTCAGACCGCGTCCATTTGTTTATTTTATTCCGTGTCTTAGTGAACCTGAACTTGCTTGATAATGAGGGCAGTAACTCTGAAATGTGCTATATTACATCTCCATCTTAATTTGACAGGGAAAGTATTGCGATCATAAAAAAAAAAAAAATATAATTAACTTGTTTTATATATACATTTATTTGAGTAAATAATTTTAATTTTAGGTTCTTTTGAATAAAAAACAAATGATCCACTATTTCTACTTAACAACCTTTTTATTTCTAATATCTCTTCAATTTTTCGCTATTTTCAAGGATCCTTTAATCTGTCTTGTCTGTATTGCATTCATATAATTATATAAGCAGTCATATTTAGAAAAAAAATCGGTGCGGGCAACACACGACTTTCACTTAGCTCCGTTGTTAAGATCAATTTAAGAATTGAAACGAGAAACGCGCAAATTGAAAATAAATTAGTTTCCCAGGCCCAAGTAAAACTAATACTGAACTAAAATTTGATTATCGAGATAAGATTTATACATATAACATTGGATAGACAACAAATAGAAATGAATATTGAAAGTATATGGAAACTTTTTTGACCAAATATTAATAAATGACATATTTTATATTTTTTTAATCTAATATTAGTATTGATAATTTGCACATTAGGAAATTGTTATGTTGAAAATAAATAGCTATACCAAATAAAAACATCCTGTGTGGAAACTTTTTGAGTCAGTGTATATACAATTTAGTTTATAACTAGACAAAATTCATTGACTAGTTTAATTAAATAATTTATCCACAATCAATCAATATATCTGATTCGTACCTTCAACAGTTAATTAGATTGTGAATTTATAAAACATGTAATTAGTCAATAATAAGTCATGTAATAACTCACTAAAAACAGTAAAAAAAATCGATCAGAAATGATTTGAAATTATAAATAGAGTTATATGATGTATACCAGAATAATTAATTAAATATAAATAATTTTAATTTTAAATAATATTTAATAGTATTTTTTTATGTTTGTAGCCTGCTAACAATATTTATATTTAACCACAAAAAATTCTGTAGAAAATCTGAGATTTGAAATGGCACTTAGAATAAATAATCAGAGGAAAATCTGGAGGATTACAAACAGAAGATTCAGCATGACATCAATAACAATGGACTTCTTCGAATTAATCCCAGTAGTGGCCAAATCGAAAGTGAAATTAAACGAATAAAAACAATGGAACGCATTATTAGAAGCATGTGTTTATTTACTGATCTCAGTAGTCCTAATTTTAACGTTCATTTTATCTCTTCTTAAACCAGAAAAAGATAATAAAATAAAGTTTTATATATTTATTAGTATATCTGTGTATTTTTAATACCTAAAATTTGGATCGATCGATTGTGATTTCATAATTTAATAATCAAATTTAACTCATAAGGGCAAAAAATACAATTTAATGCAGTAAAAATCAAAATCGTGCACATTAACCCCTAAAGGGCAAAACGTGCAATTTTGTGCAGTATGAAATTGCAATATATATATATATATATATATATATATATAGCAATTATTCCCTAATACATGAAAGGAATAGCTGTCTGGGTTTGAAGATGATAAACGCATGCAAAAAAAAACGTGCAAAATCATGGAAATCCGGTCTTTAATAATAAGTATAACTATTTAATATTCCATATATCTATTTATCCATATATTAATATTTCCATCTATCCCAAGATATTGTAACCAAGACTGACTAAAGTGCATGTAGACTAAATGTAAACAATGAGGAGTGGGGGGAGACCTGCTTCAGTATGTGTTGTGTCTTGTCCGGTTGCTTAAGTGCTTATCTTTATCTTATTTTTTACCTTTATTGTATGTATTATCTTAATATTTTTTGGTTGATATAGAATTGTGTTTTATTAAGTTATATTCATATACCCCTCTACTCAGGAAATTATTATTGGTTCCAATCCCCTCCTTACATCTTTATCTTCCCTTCCTACCTTACTCCTAAATGAATGAACCATCATTTTCAGTTCCTGCATAAAAGCCTTGGGTATTTTCATTGACCAAACTCTATCTTGGAAACAACACATAGCCTAAACTTACCGACGGTCAATAAGTACTCTCAGGTTATTCAATCGTTCTCGCCATCTCCTTCCACAGTCCACCCGTAAGCTCCTCGTTTCCTCACTGATTTCCCCCCGCTTTGACTATGGATGTATGGTATACGGTGGCCTCTCGACGATGCTAGAGAAACGAGCAAAGTTTATCAAGACCTGTTTTATAAGATTTGTCTTTGGCACCTCGAGGCGGTCTCACGTGTCCTATCTTTACGACGAGTTAAAGCGAATTTTCCCTCAAACCCTTAGACAATATTTCCTCGGAACATTCCTTTACCAAACCATCAACTCCCAGTACCCTCCCTATCGTAATCTCCTGCAGTTCAAACCATCAATCCATTCACAAGAAACTAGATCCCGACATTCCGACCTTTATATCCCTTCTCACAGAACTAAATCATATGAACGTTCCTTTCTATCCCGCTCCAACAGTTTTTGGAATTTCTCTCCCAACAAACATCCGTCGAGCAGCCTCTCTCTCCACTTTCAAATACCTTTTGTTCTATTTTCTTCCCACTTCCCATAATGACGCTAGCTGACAATAATAATTACTGTTGAATGATAGTTAATACTTTATCATTTAATTATAAGTCAATAATTATTTTTAAAGTGTTTAAATAAGTTCAAATAAATGTACACTATTAGTTCTTTTTTTTGTGCATTCTGTTCTAGTTTTAGCAAAAGCGTTAAATATTAGTTAATTACATTGTCACCAAATGTATTTATTTCTTAGCATTATTTTTTATTTTATTTTTACTTATGTTACATCCATTTTCTTTTTTCCTCATTAATTTTGTATCTAGGCCAGATGTGAATATTTTACATTGTCAAATTTCATGTTATTCTTAGGGGACTTAGTCCCAGAATATATTTTTTTCTTTCTTTCTTACTGGATCTGTATATAGGTAAATAGATGTCCCTGAAGTCAATTATCGCTGTTTATTGTAAAAAAGAAACCCAGCCCTCTCACGTGAACTAGAAGGGACAGGTTATGAATATCTATGACCAAAAAAAGAATAAAGGGGTATGTACTTTTTTATTTTCCGTTCTATGGAGTTGAGAGAGAACTCCTAAAGATTTTTTTTTTTTTTTTTATTTATTTATTGAAATTTACAACTGTAAATGGAATACAACAAGTAAATTGGAATGAAATATAAAAACTCATGAAATACATGTAGGGAAACTTCCCAATGGAAGCACTCTAAAAATATTCTAAACTAGAAGGTCTCAGGGTCAGGAATAGAAGAGGAAGAAAGGATAGAATGGAGTTTGTCATGAAAGGATTGGTATCTAGATCGGGCCAAATCAGCAACATACGGAACATTGATCTCTTTATGGATTAGTTTATTCGTGACAAAGTAAGGAGCATTGAGGACTTAACGAAGGATTTTGGATTGTAGGGACTGGATACGGGATGAATTCGATGGTTTAGAAGAGCCCCAAAGCTCTACTCTGTAAGTCCATATCGGCCTTAAGATAGTCATGTAGATGAGTCTTTCGTAGTTAAGTGGAAGATTAGAACGTTTGTCTAGTTAGTGTTGAAGTAGTCGAAAACGTGCAGTTTCTTGTCATTTCAGTCTTGTATGAGGGTTCCAAGTAAGACGTTTGTCAAGATGCAGTCCTAGATATTGGATCTGTTCAACCGGGACAAGAGGAGTATTATTGAAGGAGACAGTAGGGCAGGATGTCATAGGTTTACGACTAAGGGTAAAGATATTTTGGTTGGATTTGTTGGCATTCATTTTAATTCTCTAGTTATCACACCATACTTCGATGTATCTGATGTGGGATTGGAGAGTTTGAGAGGCAATAGTTGGATGAGTACCTTAAGAAATAAGGCTGTAAAAGGCCAGGCGCTTAACAAAAAAATTTATTTTAAATAAACATTTAAGTTTGGTGTAATAATATAATAGCATAAACTCATATTTTTTGGTCATAATATTTATATATATTTTAATCGTATATATCATATTAACGTATTATTTAATATTAAATATAATTAACCACCAGTTATACAGAGCTAATAAGAAAATTTCACAATTCTATCCGCATAACCTGTCTTATGAGCGCACAAGGAATTTTAAAAATCATTATTTTCTACATTTCCAGGAATTCCTATGTAATTATTCTATGTAATTCGACGTTTTCCCCTTGTTTTCCAAAACGAGGAAAAGTGCATACATTTCATTAGAATGTATTATGAGCAGCGAGCTGTACTAATACGATTTCATGCAAATTACTGCCCGATGTAATATTAGTAAACATTATTCATAAAATATTAATGAATTCAGCAGTATTATTACGCGAGTTAAATTTAATACATTTTAGGATTTTGTAGTTAAAAATGTTGGTGCAGTGCTGAACATAATTTAACTTCTGTCTGTCATGATTATTAT
Organism: Piezodorus guildinii; assembly: GCA_023052935.1. NCBI lineage: Eukaryota > Metazoa > Arthropoda > Insecta > Hemiptera > Pentatomidae > Piezodorus > Piezodorus guildinii. The sequence goes on along the minus strand of CM041298.1, from coordinate 111,326,833 downwards.
CGGTATAAAATATTTTATATGTGTACTTAAAACGTTATTATAATGTTTATAAATGTAAACGAGCTAATAAATACCTTCCACAGTCATCATTACTACATCAGAGGCCGTAAATTATTTATAAAATAAAACCATTTCTTTACATGATTTTTTTTTTTTAACCTATTGAAAAAACTTCAAGTAATGGTAAATAGACATTTCCAATTCCTTACGGATTCTGGCCATTTTCACTTTCCTTTTACAATATTTTCATAAAAAGCCATTTTGAAAAGATTGTAAACGTTTCTTCATTGACTTCGCAACGTGCGAAAGTAGTGGTGCACTACATAGTAAATAAATATGCCATATAAAATAAGATCATTCCTACTAAAATATCTTAAAGGTGACGGAAACGTCTTGAAATATAATTTATATTTTTTGTTTTAGTATTTTTATTTGTATTATACCTCAAACAAAAACTAAAAGATGAGCCCCATCATATTTTTATAAATTATTGATTGGATAAAAATATAAAAATATTTTTATTATCATAAGCGTTATTTTAAATGCTTATCAGCAAAAAAAAGAAAATCTTTAGAGATAACTTAAATATCAAGAAAAACATAAAAAGGAGCCATAAAAAGCAATTCCCCAAGAATAATTAATAATTTACCAATTAAACAGAAGATAAAAATGAAAAAAAAAACTAGACGTTGGGTCCTAGAAATGTTATACAACAAAAAATATTTTTTATTGAATTCATAAAAATTAAATCTTTTAAATTTTTGACTTGGAACTGTTGTCAATTTTTTTTATCTCAGAAACAATAACGGAGCACTAGAGCTCAGAAACACTAGAGCGTATAAAAAAAGCTCTAAGATATAAAAAATGTAGGCAAAGCGTGATATATTCAAACCAACATAGCTCTCAAGGGGTAGTTACTAGTGAAAATTTTTCTATTAGATTTCTGATCAAGAAAATAACACCATATTTTTTATTTGAGCCAGAGCAACAGATATCGAGGATGTCAAACGAAGTACGTATAAAATCTCCTCTATATTTCTAGAGATCGCCTGGGGCATAGTAGTTAGCATGAAAATAGCGGGTTCAAACCAGCAGGATTTTTTAATGGGAATGAAAAATCCGTAGCTAAGCCCTATGGAAAGACTCTTTGGGGACGTAAAAAGGTGGTCCAGAGCCTGTGCGATGCCAGGTACTCGTTGAAAATCCCTATCCTAATTAAAACTGGATGGGCAAAATTTAGGATTTCTACTTTAGCAGCATCCGACTAGCCACAGTAGTTTTAGTTTTTTTTTTACTTACATTAAACGTTATAAAGTGACGTTAAATGTAAGTAAATAAAAACAAATAGAAACCTGTACTACTACAACTCATGCAGAGTTTTGGGCACAGTACATGTAAAGATTCGTACTATTTCTAGGCCAACGGTCGTGCAACGAGGTGATTCGGCCGAGATCACGCTCAGCTGCCAGGTTTTCCCCCCATTTTTCGGTACCTACTTTAAAGAGGCTGGATATATCCCAGGAGGGTCTCCATACCCCAGGATCACTCCCCGGCTGAAATAATAGAATAAATAATATTCCGCCACAGCCGGGACTCGAACCCAGGACCCGGAGCACAGTAGACTAGGGCTCTACCCACTAGACCACGCCGCTCCCCAATGTTAAGTAAAGAAACAACACTGTATTTTTTACTATAATATTAACGATCCGTCAACACTGACTCGCTAGAACCCAAAAAGCCCCAAGATATAAAAAAATGTATGCAAAACGTGACTTTTTTCATTAAAACCAATATAGTCCTTAAACGGTTCTTAAACCCTAGTCGAAAAGACAATTGGAAAAAAAACAAAAACATTTTTCGAAGTTTAAACTTTGAAAACCTTCTAATATTCTACAAAAAAAATTACATAACGTAAAAATTCGACGAAAGTGATGTTGAGCGAAGAATGCGCCTAATTTGAGTGGTTGTCGTGAATCAAAATAATTAAGGTTACAAACAAATTACGAGTTTTAATATTTAGTTCTTAAATAGAGGAGTTCTAATATAAAAAAAACAACATAAATTTAAACAAAGACAGGACGAAGTAATCATGATATATATACATTTAGTTTTAATGTATTTATACATTTAGTGTGTGCTATCAGTAGATAATGATCCTGTTACAGCCTCCCACACTCTTCAATCGCACATCCGAGACCTTGAAGTATGGTGCCAGAATTGGAGGATTAAAATTAATTCTAAAAATCTCACCAGGTAACCTTTACCCTTCGTCGTAAACCATTGACATCCTGCCCTACAGTATCCTTTAATGAAACTCCGCTAGCCCCTGTTGAACAGATTCGATACCTAGGACTCCACCTTGATAAACGTTTAACTTGGAATCCCCTTACAAGACTGAAACGACAAGTAATTATGAAAGACTAATTTATATGACCATCATCAGACCGATATGGACTTACGGAGTAGAGCTATGGGGCTCTACTAAACCATCGAACTCATCTCGTATCCAATCCAAAATCCTTTGTAAAATCCTCAATGCTCCTTATTTCGTCACAAATAAACTCATCCATAAAGACCTTAATATTCCAAATAACTCCATTCCCACTACAATCCATTAGTTTCAATCCTTGCTTCCTCATCGATCTCTGATAATCCTCCGGGGTGTCTGAAAAGAAGAGGGCCACGAGACCTTCTAGTTTAGTATATTTTTAGAGTGCTGCCACTGGGTAGTGGCTCTACATGTATTTCTTGACCATTATCTATGTAACCATCACATTTACTTGATGTATTTTTTTTTAATACAGTTGTAGATATCAATAAATATGTAAAAAAAAATTTTTAATGTAAATCGAACATTCCAACAATACTAAAAAAAAATATATAGTTAAAAAAATGATAAATGCATTATAACTATATATAGTTCTTCGAGAAAAAAAAAATACAAAAAATAGTTTATAAAATAAAAAATTTATAAAAGACAATCTATTTTAACAGTAAAATAATAAATAAATGCTATGCGTAACGGCAAGGATAGAAAAAAGAGAAGAAAAGGAATAATAAATCAAATGAAAAGGAAAAAGTGAAAGAAAAATAAATTAAAACTATATGACAAATGATTTATCTTGGTTGACAGAAAAATAAAGAAATATGAGAATAACAAAGGTATTGCTCAGCAATATGAAGTATCAAATTAAATTTAAAATTCCTTTATAATAAATAAAGTTAAAAATCAACATTATTTTCTCAACGCGAGCGAAACGATGGTCTACCGGTTAAGATTTTTATTCTTCGGAAAAATACATACAACTTTATATATTTTTTTAAAATTATTTAATTTATTGTTCTTAGATCTTCAGTCATTTTTTAGAAACTGAAAATAAGAAGAAAAAACTTATATCTTTCTTTTTTTTTCTACTCAAGCAGTAAAATTCTGGTTGTGAGTTTTCTACGGAAATATGTGATTTAAGGTCCCCTGTGTTCAATGAACAAATCCATGTAGTGTAGTGGCTAGCATAACATACTTCTATGCCCGAGGTTGCGAGTTCAAACCCTTTGGGTGGCTCCAGAATTTATTATGGGAGTTAAATATCCTTGGTTATGCTGTCCTTCGGATGAGATATGAAATAATAATCTTGAGCCTGTGCGATATAAGGTAATCGTTTTAGATCACTATCCTAACTAAACCTGAATAGGTTATATTCAACTATATGTTACTCCATCCCTTTAATTAATAAGTATCTCTTTAATAAAATAATTAATCGCTTTAATTAATCCCTTAATTAATTAAATTTAATTAATTAAATCTTTCCGCATTACGGGACGTACAGTTCTTTAGTGAAAGAATATAGGTTGCTATATTTCAAGGGAGTTGGTTTAAAATCGCGTTTATAAACATTCATTCTCCCACCGAAGACAGTGATGATGAAGTAAAATGCGAATTTTATGATAAACTAGAGTCGGTTTACGATAAGTTACCGCGAAATTACATTAAGATAATACTAGGCGACGCGAACGCAAAGGTTGGAAGGGAAGAAGTATATCGTCCTACAATCGGTAAAGAAAGTTTGCACGAATATAGTAATGATAATGGGACCCGACTAATAAACTTTGCCATTTCGAAAAACCTAGTAATCAAAAGTACTACATTTAAACATAAGGATATTCATAAGTATACGTGGACATCGCCGGATGGACAAACACGGAATCAAATCGATCATGTTTTAATACAAAACAGATGGCAAAGTAGCATAATTAACGTGAGATCGTATCGGGGTGCAGAATGCGGTTCTGATCATGAATTAGTGATCGCGAAACTTCGACAAAAACTAAATACAAAAAAGAGAACACCGAACTATATTCGTCCCGAGAATTTTGATTTAGTTAAATTGAACAACCTCGAATTTTTTTTTTTTTTCAACAACAATTTTTATTGAGAAAATTTTACAATCTGTCCCAATTTGGACATTAATAGTAGTGCTGAATGATATCAAACATACTACATTCACACAATATTTACACAACATAAAATTACAATAAAATATATACACAATAATGAATCAATACAAAAGTCAATAATTCACTTAAACCTATATACACATACACACACTCATACATACATCACATTGAGTGGAGAATCTAGCCAGTGCTAGAACTCCAATATATTTACAAAAGGTCGCGGGGCCACTGCCGTTTCAACCTTCTAGGTGGGTTGTATGGATGAGTGGAGCTGGATAGGGATTGAGCTAAAGGATTAGGATGATGAATGAGGTTCTGGTGGAATTTGGAAAATTTGGATGGAATTAGGTCTGAAATAAATGGAACATTAAGGTCATGGTGCAAGGTATAATTGGAGACATTATAAGGAGCATTTACTATTGTACGGAGGACTTTGGATTGAAAGGATTGAATGCGTTTGATGTTAGAACGTTTAGCTGTCCCCCACAGTTCAAGTCCGTAGGTCCAGATGGGCTCCAGTATTGTCTTGTAGATTAATAATTTGTTGTCAACTGTAAGTTCAGATTTTCTGTTGAGTAGTCGGTATAACTGTCCGAATCGTCGGTTGAGTTCTTGTCTTTTAAGTCTTGTATGTGGGTTCCAAGTCAATCTTTTGTCTAACAGTAAGCCAAGATACCGGACTGTATCTGAGAGAGGAATCGGTAATGAGTTGAAATAAACTGGCGGACAGGATTTTCGTCTAAGAGTAAAGGTTATGTGTTTACATTTGGCTTCGTTCACCTTTACACGCCACTTATTACACCAGTGTTCGATAAGGAAAAGGTGTCTCTGAAGGTTTAAGGATGCTGTTTCAGGATTGGAACTGGATGATAGGATGGCGGTGTCGTCTGCGAAAGTTGCCAGAAAGGTATCAGGATGTGTAGGAATATCAGCAGTGTAAAGGATGTAGAGGATGGGTCCCAAGACGCTGCCTTGAGGAACACCGGCCTCAACGGGATAAAGGTTAGAAAATTCTTCACCACAGCGAACTCGGAAGGAACGGTTCGAGAGATAGGATCGGAGAATGAGGTATAGGGACTGGGGTAAATGGGTTTTCAGCTTGAAGAGTAATCCAGTGTGCCATACCCGGTCAAAAGCTTGCGCACCTCGAAATTAGAAAACAATTCGCGATAGAAGTAAAAAAATCGGTTCGAAGCTTTGGAATCTTCAGACGAGGAACAAAAAGATGTAAACAAACTATGGGAAGGGATCAGGGATAATATTAAAGAGGTCGGTAATTTATGTCTTGGAAAAATCGAAAATAAAAAGAACAAACCTTGGTTCGACAGGGATTGTCAAAATATGTGCGAAAAAAGAAAAACCGCTAAACTGAATTCCTTAAATAATCCAAGCGATAATAATATGGCTTTTTTGCGGTTAGTAAAGAATGAAACTTCAAAACTCTTAAAAAATAAGAAAAGGGAGTATCTTAAAGGAAAAATAATAGAAATAGAAAAACTCAGAAACGAAAATAACGTAAGACAGATGTACAAAGGTATAAACAAATCGCGTAAAAGATTTGAACCTCTATTGAATGCGGTTAAAGATGCAAATAACTATATAATTGCGGATCCTTCTGAAATATTAAATAAATTTAAACAACATTTTGACGGCATCTTAAATACGGAAAATAATAATCAATCTCCTCTCTCTGAATATCAGAGCGCTGAACCATGGATAGACGCACCGAGTGAAGAGGAAGTCGAAATGGCGATAGGAAAATTAAAACGTTATAAGGCCGCAGGGAATGATAATATCACGAGTGAATTAATCAAGGCGTGTGGAGAAGCGGGCGTTTCCAAAATACATTTTTTAGTTAAAAAGATCTGGGAAACTGAAAAAATGCCCGAAGAATGGAAAGAATCAATACTTATTCCGATTCACAAAAAAGGACCGAGGACGGATTGTAACAACTATCGTGGGATCTCTCTTCTCCCAGTATGCTATAAAATATTCTCGTCAATTCTAACTAGTCGAATCACGGAATACGCTGAGGAAATTATCGGAGATTACCAATGTGGTTTTAGGCGGAATCGCTCGACTATTGACCAAATATTTTCCTTACGTCAAATATTAGAGAAAAAATTGGAATACAACGGTGTAGTCCATCAACTTTATATCGATTTTAAAAAGGCTTATGATTCAATAGACCGTCAGAAGCTATATAACATCATGATTGAACAGGGAACACCTAGAAAGTTAGTAAACCTAGTAGAGATGTGTTTGTCGGAAACATTCCATAAAGTTAGAATCGGTAATAATTACTCCGAGTGATTTGAGATGCGATCGGGTTTGAAACAGGGTGAATCCCTTTCACCTGTGTTATTTAATATAGCTTTAGAATATGTTATAGAAAAGGTGATATGTACCGAGAAAGGCTTAAATATGGGTGACAAGATTCCGGTTTTGGGGTATGCCGATGATCTGGTAATGCTAGGTGACAAACAACAATAACAATTTTTATTGAGAAAATTTTATAATCTGTCCCAATTTGGACATTAATAGTAGTGCTGAATGATATCAAACATACTACATTCACACAATATTTACACAACATAAAATTACAATAAAATATATACACAATAATGAATCAATACAAAAGTCAATAATTCACATATACCTATATACACATACACACACTCATACATACATCACACTGAGTGGAGAATCTAGCCAGTGCTAGAACTCCAATATATTTACAAAAGGTCGCGGGGCCACTGCCGTTTCAACCTTCTAGGTGGGTTGTATGGATGAGTGGAGCTGGATAGGGATTGAGCTAAAGGATTAGGATGATGAATGAGGTTCTGGTGGAATTTGGAAAATTTGGATGGAATTAGGTCTGAAATAAATGGAACATTAAGGTCGTGGTGCAAGGTATAATTGGAGACATAATAAGGAGCATTTACTATTGTACGGAGGACTTTGGATTGAAAGGATTGAATGCGTTTGATGTTAGAACGTTTAGCTGTCCCCCACAGTTCAAGTCCGTAGGTCCAGATGGGCTTCAGTATTGTCTTGTAGATTAATAATTTGTTGTCAACTGTAAGTTCAGATTTTCTGTTGAGTAGTCGGTATAACTGTCCGAATCGTCGGTTGAGTTCTTGTCTTTTAAGTCTTGTATGTGGGTTCCAAGTCAATCTTTTGTCTAACAGTAAGCCAAGATACCGGACTGTATCTGAGAGAGGAATCGGTAATGAGTTGAAATAAACTGGCGGACAGGGTTTTCGTACTGCTAGGTGAAGACACGGAAACCATACAACTAAATACAAGTGTGTTAATAAAAACCGGTAAAGAAATAGGACTCGAATTAAATACAGATTAGACAAAGTATATGATTAGTAGCAGAAACGGTGTCGATCTTGGTAATATTGATGTATCAGGTCATACTTTTGAACACGTAGAGAAATTCAAGTATTTAGGTTCAATTATAACTAGAAAAAATGAAATCCAGGAAGAAATAACGTCCCGGTTAAAGGTGGGAAATGCGTGTTATTATTCAGTTGCTAAGTTACGTAGTTCGCGGCTTCTATCTAAAAACTTAAAGATTAGAATTTATAAAACTATTATTCTTCCAACGGTTCTTTACGGATGTGAAACGTGGCCGCTTACTTTGAAGGATGAACAACGGCTTAAGGATTTCGAAAATAAGGTATTGCGTAAAATATTTGGTCCAAAGAGAGATGAGGCCACTGGGGAGTTTAGAAGGTTGCACAACGCGGAATTGCGGAACTTGCATCCTGTGAATATAATTGAGCTGATTGCATCGCGGAGACTCAAATGGGCGAGTAAAGTTGTTGGGCTCGATGACGAGCGGATTCCGAGAAAGTTGGTATTTGCTGATCCGACTGGTAGGCGTCCGAAAGGTAGGCCGAAGCGGAGATGGGAGGATTGCGTTAAGGCTGATCTCGGGAGCTTGGGCTTGAATGGTGAGCATTGGACGAGTCTGTGTAGGCGGAATTTGGTGGTATCGGCATCGAACCTTCGGGTTCGCTAAGCCTATTATTATTATTATTATTATTAATTAAATCTAACCAGCGGCAGCACTGCAATGTTTATTTGATCAGCAGGATTCGAAGCCACCGTTTTTTCATAAGCCTCTCAGGATTATCGGGAATAGAAGTAGATGAAAGGTAACGGACAAGCAGGTTTGTATGGGCAGGTAATTTGGAATGAAACGAGGTGTATCTTTTTTGGGCTATTTCTGCAACTAGTGGGATAGGTCCTTAATGGTAACAAAGTACGGAGCGTCGAGGATTTGTCGAAGGATTTGGATTGCAAGGATTGGATGCGGGAGGAATTCGATGGTCTAGTAGACCCCCATAGATCAATAAAAATAAATTTATGGGAGAAGTTGGTTTAGGGTGCAGTATTTAAGTACTTCTTCGTTGTGACATTCGCTCAATCGCCGTGAAGAAAGCCTATAATTTAGGCCGAAACGTTGTCACCAGTGAATTAAGTTTATACTTAATTGTGTGTTCATGTGACTGCACTCTGAACCAAATTCTCTCATCTATACACACAGTCAAACATTCTCACTTCACAAAAATAAATTTAAAATATTATTTTGTAAATATTGTATGAATGTAGTGTGGATGTTAACTATAATTTAATATTGTTAAATGGCATAATAAAAAGAAATTGTATGATTACTTAAAACAAAACTACTAAGTTTTTTTTTAAAATGTTGTTGGAAAATTGTTTATATTAAATAATCCAACAATAGACATTATTATCTATATAAATTATTCGATTGAATTTTAAATATTTAGCTTTAAATACTTTATATTACAACTGCTGTGTTTGAAAAGTTACCTAACTAAATATTTTTGCTCTTTTCTCCTTTATTTGCTTATCTAATTCGTTCAATATGTATATTTAGCCATTTTGTATCAATAATAATAAGATAAGTTGTTCCGAACCAAAAAAATTAAAGGTTTTTTATAAGAAAAAAATAAAAAAAACATTAAATCATTTAAGCCCTGTCAGATTATTTTAATCAAAATGAGACCTATATAACATAGAAAGTTCAATCAAGATCCTTAAGCCCGTTTTAGAGGAAAACTTTAAAAGGTACAAAATACATAGTATTGCGTTGTGTCACATGAAATGTCCGTTTTCCAGGTCAAAGATTTTTATTAATAATACGATATGAAAACAAGATAATTTTATTCGAAGTATTTACCTTCTTTTTCAACAAATTTTTCCTAACGTGACACCAACTATTTTATCCCCGAACTGAAAAATTCCGAGCTTTGAAGTGAAATAAAATCTGAAGACGCACTTTTCACTTGATCATCATTTTCAAAAAATTTTCTTTTGACGAAGTTGTCTAAATTCCTGAACAGATGATAATCTGTTGGAGAAAAGGTGGGAGAATATGGTGGGTGCGGAAGAACTTCGTAGCCCAGTTCTTTCAATTTTTGCACGGTATGTTGTGAAACATAGGGTCTTGCTGCTGCTCAGTGAGATCATGAGGTACCCATGCATCGAGCTATTTTACTTTCCCTATACACTTTAAATGTCTGGAAACGGTAGATGCACTTGCATTTAGTTGTGCTGAGAGTCCTGTAACTGTTTGGTAGGGGTTTCCTTCTACTGTATGTTTGAGGACATCGTTGTCTATTACGGACGGAGGTCTTCCTCGGGGCAAGTTTTCCAAGTCGGTATATCCCCAGCTGAAAACTTAGCAAACCAACGGCGAATGGTGGATAATTGATTGGGAAGCTAATGTTTACAATACAAAGGTAGAGGATTTGTAACTGTTATGTATTTCAGAAACTATAAAAACGGACATTTCATGTGAAACAACGCAATATAAAGTAGCTCTTTTAGTTTACTTAAAAAAAAAAAACAAAAAAACTTATTGTTTCGAGCTAAAAACACAGATTTTTTTTGCGCAAATTAGTCAATTAGACTCAAGGGACCTTAAAACACGTATTTTCAGGAAATCTCGAATTTGTAATTTTTTACGATCGCAATACTTTATCTTACTATATATCCCATATATAGGGAAATGAATGTAAAAACAATGAAGTGAATTGGTCCAATAACAAATAAATGGCAGTTTCCTTTTGAAAATCGAACTCTTATTTAGTATTATTTATTTTAATTGATTGTAGTGCGTCTTGAAGATTGGAAAAGAGCCCGGAAACGTAAACTCGAAATAAAATTAGTTAAAAAACAAGCAATTGATTAATCCTAACAATATCTTTTTGACCATTATGGGTGATTTTACACCATACAAATTATTTTTCCTCTAATTCACTTAATTCAAATTGATCAAACGAATTCGCCACTTACAGTTGTGGAGATCAAAAACTTTCCCTGGAGAAATCGGATAAGATTTAAGACGCGGAAACGTAATACAAAATGATATGATGTATTTCGTTTCCTGTTATAAGCCCAATTTTCAAAGGATCACTTTGACTCGATCTAGATGCGGTTAGACTTCAAAGAGATGAAACGTTTCGCATTACATTAAGGATGATTGGGGTATTTCCGTATAGTGGAAGTTAGGAGAATATTAAGTTTTGCGAATATAATATTTTTCATATCAGTTATAATGCATGTTAGGAGAGCGGTAGCATGTATGGTATTTTAGTTAGTTCAAGTAGTGCAATAATAAGACTATAACAAATAACAAAATTTAATGTTACAATTCTTTCTAACCTTTCTTGTCATAGCACACGAAAGATTTCAGTTGATGTAAATTGTTTCATGGTAACTATCTTCTTTGCTACTTAGGAAAGGTACTGCACTGCTATGTTCGGTGGCATAAAGGGTAATAAAGTGATTATCTTAAAATATACATTTATTTATAGAATAGTACATATTACTAAACATATTATCATACATAAAAACTTGGTTCAGCGAGGCATTGTTATCATCGAGAATACTGAGGTTCTATTTACCACATAATATAACATAAAGGTACCTTTGACAGATCTGCATAATTGTTCCCTGGCTTGACCCCCCGGTCTCCTTCGTACGCTAGTTTTTGTTTCGTTCTGAATTATGCAGGATTGCGGGAGATATTATTAAACAAAACAAAAAACGTTATTTTAACAGCTAAGAGAATTTTATAACTACATAACCAGCATAGTCTAAGTGAACAAATTTTCACCTAGTCCCTTTTGAGATATTTCAGTGCTAACATCGCGAAGAACGAATTTCTGGTTTTGTTTTTTTTTGAAAATTCATAAACAAAAAATACTATGTTCTCAAGATCAACACTTGTATAGCGAGAGGACTAAAGGGACCAAAAAAACTAAATTATGACTTATTTTCATCATCATCCATCGATTTTCCTTTTGACCTCATAATACTAGGCGGTAATATGAATAAAACGATGCTAGTCTGCCATTCACAGGTGGGTGGGAAGCCGCGTTTTTATGGCAGACACGTTTTTAGGGATAGAAATTCTCACCCATGTTAACAATGCACTGAAATTATGTCGGTGACTATTACACGTATAAATGTCTTTCATCCCTAAAATGAAAGTTTTTAAATAATTGATTATTTAATTTATAACGATTACCTTAAAAGAATGAGCCGTTTTCATGACAGTAACCATACGTATGTTAGAAAAGAGTGATATTTCGTGATATTCCCTTTTTGAATGCCGCCGTTTTGTAATCCACCCGTTTCAAGTTGGCAGACGTGTATTTTTTGCTCTACCGTGATTGATGATTTGCATAAAACATACTAAAAATTGTTTTAAATGGATTGCATTTTTCGTTGCTGGCTCATGGACTATAAGGAACTGTCGTCATACGCACTGCAAATTTTCTTAACTGTCTGTGCAGCAGATTTTCCATTTCGGAAATAGAAATAACATTCCTTTATTGAGAAATAATACAATCTGCCACTATCTTGGCAATAAGTATTAGAGATAAAAAAAGTCATTCGTTCCATATGTACAAAGTAAAACAAACAAAAAATATAATACCTCAATAACAAATGAAAAAAAAATAATAATAAAAATAAAATGAAATAAATGCAATAAAAGAAAATAATTATAATCTTGGCCACATTCATACATATGTACAATATTTACATACTGCCCCTGGGAACTCTGAATCGAACCTCTGGTTGCCGAGGCACAATGTCAGGAGATCCCAGCCCCTCTCAGTCAGTCGCGTCACCAATCTAGTCAGTGGAGACTGAGTGAAGGCGCTAGTGCCACAAACTCTCAGTTTTCGGAAATAAAAAATCAATAAATGACGAAAATAATTTCCTTTTTCTCTTTCGTTTTGAGTAAGCGAAATACCACTTAGAGATAAGGAATCTCGGTTGAAACTGATTTATAAAAGCACCTTAACAAATCCTTTTTTTAGAATATGTCCACATTATTGACCAAGTAAACATGATTTTATAAAGACAGAGGATTAAATTGGACTATTTAAAAACGCTAAGATTTATTTTACAAACCGACATATGCTTTATTGCCTCGTTATAAATATAACAAGGTGCCTATAAAGATATTTAAAAGGCTTAGGTGAATGTGGTCGTTATCACCAATCTTCCAAGAGATTAGGTCCTATAGCAACAAGTGCTTTCGCTTATTAACACTTCAAATTTACCGCAGTTTGTAGTCAATTAGCAATTTAATTATTAACCGTTACCAATTTATTAAATATGGGTAAATACATTTGAAATGGTTCAACTTTAATTAATTTTGCAGCTCGAAATTTTTGATTTTCGTGATTTTTTGACCAGTTATTCTCCCTCCTTTCATAAATATAAGTTAATTTCACAACTCCGGAACAAGCTTACTCTCAAAGACCACATTTATATCACTTGAACACATCGTATTGATAGGTAATATGTGTTAGTTTTATAATTTTTAACTAAATCCCTATTGAGATTTTTCCGTGCAAACATCGCGAAAAATGATTTTTTGCCAATTTTGAAAATTCATACACGAAAAGGACTATGTTTTCATCATCGAAATTTTCACAAGTAGGATAACTAAGGTGTATTAGAAAAAATAATTAAAAGTGAGCCTATTTTTCCTTCATATACTTTTATCCAGAAAAAGATTTGAACCACTATTGAGTGCGGTTAAAGATGCAAATAACAATATAATTGCGGATCCTTCTGAGATATTAAATAAATTTAAACAACACTTTGACGGCATATTAAATACGGAAAATAATAATCAATCTCCTCTCACTGAATATCAGTGCGCTGAACCATGGATAGACGCACCGAGTAAAGAGGAAGTCGAAATGGCGATAGGAAAATTAAAACGTTATAAGGCTGCAGGAAATGATAATATCACGAGTGAATTAATCAAGGCGTGTGGATAAGCGGGCGTTTCCAAAATACATTTTTTAGTTTAAAAAATCTGGGAAAATGAAAAAATGCCCGAAGAATGGAAAAAATCAATACTTATTCCGATTCACAAAAAAGGACCGAGGTCGGATTGTAACAACTATCGTGGGATCTCTCTTCTCCCAGTATGCTATAAAATATTCTCGACAATTCTAACTATTCGAATCACGGAATACGCTGAGGAAATTATCGGAGATTACCAATGTGGTTTTAGGCGGAATCGCTCGACTATTGAACAAATATTTTCCTTACGTCAAATATTAGAGAAAAAATTGGAATACAACGGTGTAGTCCATCAACTTTATATCGATTTTAAAAAGGCTTATGATTCAAAAGACCGTCAGAAGCTATATAACTTCATGATTGAACAGAGAATACCTAGAAAGTTAGTAAACCTAGTAGAGATGTGTTTGTCGGAAACATTACATAAAGTTAGAATCGGTCATAATTACTCCGAGAGATTTGAGGTGCGATCGGGTTTGAAACAGGGGGACTCCCTTTCACCTGTGTTATTTAATATAGCTTTAGAATATGTCATAGAAAAGGTGATGTGTACCGAGAAAGGCCTAAATATGGGTGACAAGATTCCGGTTTTGGGGTATGCCGATGATCTGGTACTGCTAGGTGAAGACACGGAAACCATACAACTAAATACAAGTGTGTTAATAAAAACCGGTAAAGAAATAGGACTCGAATTAAATACCGATGAGACGAAATATATGATTAGTAGCAGAAACGGTGTCGATCTTGGTGATATTGATGTATCAGGGCATACTTTTGAACACGTAGAGAAATTTAAGTATTTAGGTTCAATTATAACTAGAAAAAATGAAATCCAGGAAGAAATAAAGTCCCGGTTAAAGGTGGGAAATGCGTGTTATTATTCAGTTGCTAAGTTACTTAGTTCGCGGCTTCTATCTAAAAACTTAAAGGTTAGAATTTATATAACTATTATTCTTCAAACGGTTCTTTACGGATGTGAAACGTGGCCGCTTACTTTAAAGGATGAACAACGGCTTAAGGTTTTCGAAAATAAGGTATTACGTAAAATATTTGGTCCGAAGAGAGATGAGGCCACTAGGGAGTTTAGAAGGTTGCAAAACGCGGAAATGTCCTGTGAATATAATTGAGCTGATTGCATCGCGGAGACTCAAATGGGCGAGTAAAGTGGTTGGGCTCGATGACGAGCGGATTCTGAGAAAGTTGGTATTTGCTGATCCGACTGGTAGGCGTCCGAAAGGTAGGCCGAAGCGTCGATGGGAGGATTGCATTAAGGCTGATCTCGGAGGCTTGGGCTTGACCGGTGAACATTGGACGAGTCTGTGCAGGCGAAGTTTGGTGGTATCGGCATCGAACCTTCGGGTTCGCTAAGCCTATTATAATTATTTTTATTAATACTTTTATCCAGTTAAAAATTTCGTTTTTTTATTCATTTTCAAAAATTTTCAGACAACTTTCTTCGCTATTTAGGTAATGAGAACAAAAATACAAAGCATTTTCTTATTGTATTGTTAATTTTTGTTTTGATTTGATATTTAAAAAAATATTTGAATTAGAGAGGTTATCCCGACACATGTTTTTGCCCTCGGAGTTGACTTAAAACGGCTGCAACATTAAAAGTATTGACAAAGTACAACCCATGAAAGGTGTTGGGCTTAGTATATGTAGAGATTCGAACTGTTTCTAGGCCAACTATCGTGAAAGAAGGTGATTCAGCCTAGATCACAATCAGATAACAGATTTTTTACCTAATATTGGGAACCCACTTTATAGAGGCTGGGCGTGCCACAGGAGGGTCTCTGCCCAAGGTTCGACCTACGGCTTAAATAACAGAATAAATAATTCTGTTGCAGCTGGGATTCGAAACCGAGACCCGGAGAACAGTAGGCCAGTATTATATTCATTCTAAACAAACAAAAAAGGTATATAAACATATATTCATTGTAACTTTATTATTGTACATATTTTTGTTCTTTTTAATTTATGTTTGTTTGTGGTTCATGACGTAACACCTATAAGTAATCAATGCCAAATGATTTATAATGATATAAAATTTATTTATAATTTAAATCTAACTATATAACTTATGGGACAGTTTTTTTTTATATAGATAAATAAAAAAATGTAAAGAAATGGTAATAATGAAGCATTTTCTCTAAATAAAGAAAATAATAATGAAACAATAGAGAAAGATACATTTATGATAGAATGAGCGATTTCTAGACTTTGAAAACATTTTATTGATTCTTATTGTATACATATTTTATTATAATTTTATAGATGCGTAAATATTGGGTTGTGCCACACGGACATGTTTCAGAATTTTGTCCACCTAAATCGGTCATATTTTCCACTGGGCGCCGCTTAAGCTCGGTTATTGTTGCTTGGATTGAACATTTTACAACAAAACATTTGAAAACAATTCGCAATAGTAAAAAATAGAACGAATTTGTAGTTCTACCATATTTATAATAATTACATATTTTTAATATGATAATAATTATAAATCGAAGGGTGGAGCCGCTGGTGAGAGCGAAGCCATATAGAAGAGAACAAAAGACCACTTGAGATAACAACACCCTTTTACCAGCTAATCATTGATCGTATAAAAGGGAAGCCAAAAGCCGTTAATTAAGCAGATAAAGATATACCTGAAAGAATTTAAATATTCGTATAAATAAATAATCAGGTGCACCAAACACTAGGCTTTTATTTACTTTACTTGTTTCGACATGTCTTTTTGCTAGGAGTTTGTAGGTTTTATTATGTAATTTTTTTTCACGCTTAAAAATGGTACATCCTCACACAAGACTGAAACGACAAGAAACTGCTCGAAGATATCGATTACTGCAACACTTACTAGACAAACGTTCAAAACTTCCAGTATATTATAAAAGACTTATCTACATCACAATTATCAGACCTATTTGGACATATGGAATCGAGCTTTGGGGCTCTATTATAATTCCCCCCGCATCCAATCCTTACAGTCCAAAATCCTTCGCAAAATCCTGAATGCTCCTTATTTTAACACAAATCAACTCCTCCATAATGACCTAAACATCACATTTGTTGCAGACATAGCCCGTGATAGATACTCCTCTTTCCATTCTCAACTCCCTGCCTATACAAACCCACTTGTGCGTAATTTATCTTCCTCAGATATCCCTGATAACCCTCCAAGGTGACTGAAAAGAAGGTGGCCTAGGGACCTACTGTATTAAAATAGTTAGTGAAGTGCTACCACTGGGTGGTTCTTTCTCAAGATATTTTCATGACTTTTTACATTCATTCTACATATTTACTTATAGTATTCTTTAGTACAGTTGTAAATTACTATAAATAAAAAAAAAAAGGTACATATTAGACACTCTCTATGTCTGTTAATGTTTCTTGAATCAAAAATTTGACGTTTCTAAAAAAAATCGTTTCCTTTCAAAAATTTATTGAAAAATATTTTCGTTATATGAAACTTGTCGCTAAGAAAGTCGTGTGTTGCCACACCATTTTTTTTTTCAATTTTCAATTGAATCGATATTAATTTGAAGTAAATTATTCAATTAGAGCGTGTTGCATTTAGCAGACGGAGTAAGGAATAGTTTGCTAATTAAGGTATGATGGGAAGAGCTATCTCTTGATAAATCAAGCAAATTCGCAATCTCGGTTATTGGTTATTAACACAACTATTATTCCATTAGTGTTTAATTAAACGATAGATGGAGTCGAAATCAGTCAAGACCTACGCAGTGACCTCTCAGTAATATGAAACAGGAACCTTAACTTGATTGCATACCTTGTCATAATGTCCACTTCAAACTATCACTAGACCAATACCAAGCATGACAATATTTAGTTTACTTGAACATGCCATAATATTGGGTTGTGTCACATGAAATGTCCGTTTTCAAGGTAAAGGATTTTTATTAATAATACGATATGAAAACAAGATAATTTTATTTGAAGTATTTACCTTCCTTTTCTACACATTTTTCCTAACGAGACCCCAACTTTTTTATCACCGAACTGAAAAACTCTGAGCTTTGAAGTGAAACAAAATCTGAAAACGAACTTTTCACTTGATCATTATTTTCAAAAAGTTTTCCTTTGACGAAGTTTTCTAAATTCCTGAACAGGTGGTAATCTGTTGGAGGCAAGTAGGGAGAATATGGTGGGTGCGGAAGAACTTCGTAGCCCAGTTCTTTCAATTTTTGCACGGTATGTTTTGAAACATGGGGTCTTGCTACCGCTCAGTGAGATCATGAGGTACCCATGTATCGAGCTTTTTTACTTTCCCAATACACTTTAAATGTCTGGAAACAGTAGATGCACTTGCATTTAGTTGTGTTGAGAGTCCTTTAACTGTTTGGTAGGGGTTTCCTTTTATTGTATGTTTGAGGACATCGTTGTCTATTACGAACGGAGGTCTTCCTCGGGGCAAGTTTTCCAAGTCGGTATCCCCAACTGAAAACTAAGCAAACCAACGGCGAATGGTCCGTTCATTAACACTCCCTTCCCCAAACGCCTTGCAAATATTTCTAGCGGCCTCAGCTTCTGAATGGTTGAGTTTAAACTCGTACAAAAATATTACTCGAAAATCGCGTGTTTCCATGTTCATATTTGGAGGTATACTAAAAAGCGGGGAATTGATTGGGAAGCTAATGTTTATAATACAAAGGTAGGGAATTAGTAACTGTTTACTTTAAATATGTAAACATTCGGAAGAAAACAACAGAGACCTGCAAAATCCTTTGTGTATTTCAGAAACTATAAAAAAGGACATTTCATGTGAAACAGCCCAATACAATAGCTAATAATATTAATAAAAACCGTGGTACGCGCAACACACGACTTTCACTTAGTTCCGTTTTTAAAATTAATTAAGGAACTTTTAATGAAGTTTATAATAAAAAAAACATTACGTTTCGATAGAAAAAAATATTTTAGATCAAATGGTGTAATAATACATCTCATTATTCTCAACAACCATTCAGATGGATCCTCATTTTATCATGCTTCATTATGTTATACAATTGTGTTTATATAATAACATTATTTTTTAAATCATGAACTTTTCAACGGTATATTATTAATCTATAAGAGTATACTTTTGTTTGGAGAAAAATACCTTACTATATATTTTTGTTATTTTATCAATGCTATCAAAATGAATTTTTTTCCTTCAAATCTACAAAATCAAAGGTAGGGTAGGGCGGGGCTAGTTGAACAATTTTTCACTTGAACGGATATAGCTCCTCTATGATAAGTCTCATATAACTCTTAGAAAAAGTGTATATAGTAATTGTTTTGTAAGAAGTGGAATTTAAGAGCTACAGCTATTCAAATCCAGGAAGTCAAGTTTGCTCAATGTACCCCATAGGTGAGGTAAGTTGAACAAGGGTATGGGGCAAGTTGAGCACTAAGAATGTCTAACCAAACCATGGGTTCAATTTCGACTAGAAATAAAGTAAAATATGTGTTTAACAATCAGCTCTTTGTTTATCGTCTTTTAGTGACAGAACGACAAAATTTAATGTAATTTTCTATGAGTAATTAACCAAAACTAGAATGAATGAAACATTAACATATCTTAAGATTAATTTTAACAATAAAAATTCAGTCTTGCTATTTAAAATCAGACTTAAAGCCGTTTTCAAATACAGACTGTTTTGAATCAGAATAATAAAATACATGTTATTAAAGTCCATTAAACTTTACCACGATACAGCGAGTTTAGTAAAAAGCGTTTAAGCCGTTTTCGATAAAATCTTAAATATGTGCAAATAGCATGTGGCTTCTCTAGTCAGCCAATTTTTATGAAAAAGTTTCTGTAACATCAGGTTGTTTTTTGATTTACTACACACATACACACACACAGACCTTGTTATGGGCCTTGTTAATTTGGATTCAGGGGATCTTAAAACGTGAATTTCCATTGATAACAGAAATTAGAAAATTTTTGCGATCGCAATACTCTCTCTTACTATATAATTCACTATAGGTAATTCAACGTAATAACTATTGGTTTTTAAAAGAAGAATAAGTGCTTAACATATCTAATTTATTGATTTTGTATTTCACATAGTTTTTCATTTTATAAAATCACTCTTGAAATCTAATATTTATCGGTAATAAACTTCAACAACGCATGCAGAGTAATTTATTTGCAAGCCCTAATTATTCTATAATTAAGAAAGTAAATAAAAAATATTATGACGTTTGGAAAGTTTTGAGAGATATGTCTAACGATTCGTATGTGGATCAATAAACAATGAAAACGTTACACACGCAACCAATGATATAAAAAGATAAGTTGAAATCAATAAATCAAAACTTATACCATATCATTATTAATATAGTTGTGGATGTAATTAGTTTCGCCCTGATGATGACCCACAAAGGGGGTCGAAACGTTGGCAAACAATAAAATAGTTGAAAATATTTAGTTGTTTCATTTAATGACCGCCACCCGGACTAATTCCTTCCAGCATTATTAATATAATATAATATATTTTTAATTGAATGTTGTTAGGTATGATTTTAAATCTTTAAAAAAAAAATAAATAAATTTTGTTATGTGCAAGTTATATATTGATACAAGGCATGTTTCTTAAGTAAGTACCATTTTGGAATTAAAAAAAGACGTGCAAAGATATCGCAATAATTTTATTTTTACATAAAAGCCTGTACCTTAATTTACGTTTCTACATAATTTCCATGAATTTTGAGGCACTTGTCATAACGCGGCACCAGTTTTTGAATACCCTCCTTAAAAAGGTCTGCCGCCTGACTTGTTAACCACTGCATCACAAATGTCTTGACTTCGTTATCGCCTTGCGTGCAATCCAGAACAAAAGACGTGGCAAGTTGAATAAGAGTATCGTTTTTCTGCATGACAATGCCCGTCCACATGTGGCTAATCGGACCAAAGATCTCATCAAATCATTTAAATGGGAAACTCATCATCCTCCATACAGCCCTGATCTGGCGCCCAGCGACTACCATTTGTTCCTGCACTTGAAGAAACACCTGAGCGGTCGGCGTCTTCATGACGATAACGAAGTCAAAACATTTGTGATGCATTGGTTAACGAGTGTCTCAAAATTCATGGAAATTATGTAGAAAAGTAGATTAAGGTACAGGCTTTTATGTAAAAATAAAATTATTGCGACATATTTGGACATCTTTTTTTAAATTCCAAAACGGTACTTACTTAAAAAACATGCCTCGTATAATTTTGCCTCTCACATACTTCTTTAAAAAAAATCGATACTTCAGACCGTCTTAACATTTTTACTTTCACTTACCTACATATGAAATATATAGTAAGAGAAAAGATTGCGATTGCGAAAATTTTCGAATTCTAGTTTTCAACGAAAATACACGTTTCCGGGTCCCCTGACAAAGTCCCGCAAAAAAGTCTGTTTGTGTTTGTTTGGTAAGTCTAGTAGGAAAAATGTAAGGCTCTCACTGTAGCATCGTCCGATTAGAGAAATCATCATAATATGACGTTAAATAAACAAACTAAACTGATAAAAAACGGGTAGATACATAACTTAAACGAATTCTATATCCAACAAAACTTTTTAATATAGGAATAGTAATATTTTTTTATTTTACAGTCCGTGCAGGTCCTGGGCCTGGGAGATTACACTCGCGTTTCACGACGCAATTCGTAGTGTAGGGTAATCACTTCTACGCCTAATTTTGCGAGTGGCCACCATTTGGCGGTCGGGTCTCACATACCCGGGGAAGAGGTTGTGAGTGAATCCCCATTTATTTACATCCTTATGAAAGCCCCGCCGGGACTGGGATTCGAACTCGCAAGCTGCTGCATGAGAGACTATGAGCGCGACTCAGCCACGGACTCCCTCAAAAACAGTAATATAGATGTATAATATACCTTTGGAAAACTAAAGATTTCAGAAAAAAAGCATTATTCAGCCCCTTTTGAGCCTTCTCCAAGAGCTCGCTTACTTCACTCAAGCTATGATAATCCAAGTGGCCCCTAAAAATATGATTATAGCCTTATTAACTCTGGCCTAAAATAAAGACCTATCAATTCAAAAATACTGGCTGGACACCATACATAATAAAAACCTGCCGAGAAGACGTGCTGCTGGGTACTGTCTTCCTCATGCCTTACATGTCATTATTTTGTTTATTATTTCATCCTATTTGCTGATTGTCACACTACTGCTGACAGGTGCAAATCAATAAATGAAGTTAAAAAAAATAAATAAAATAAATCTTTTAATAATGTAGTGGAAGGTAATGAAGAGTTATGAAAATCCGATAAAACAAACTGATCGCCGCAGATAATAATAAAATAGATTATTTAATAAAAAAACACGTTTCTATCATACATCAATGTTATTAATTCTTAAACCATTTAATTTAAATCATACCTTGAAGTTCGTAAATTGACTTTAAGAACGGAGGTAAGTAGATGTTTGATTTGGGCACAAGATTTTTTTATTTTTTATAAGATACATTCTTTCACGAAAGAATTTAATATAATTATCCTGAATTAATATAACAACAGATAATTTTTTTTATTCATACCCAGAGAATGACTGCCGGTGGTTTTGTGATATCAATTAAGGTAAAATAATGATGATAGGCTGTTTCCAAAACACGCTACAGCTTTGACCCTGAACTCTCCCCGGCCTGGAAATAAGTCAGGGGGTGAACAGCTCCGACGTAATATTGTATACTCTGGGGTTCAATAGTTTTAGTAATGCGTATTTATTTCCATGTAATAAATATATATTATACAAGATTTTATAATTATTTTATAAATTTATTGTTTATTAAATATTGTATGAAAGTTGTAATTATCACGATTATTAATATCCTAATTAGACCAGCTTGTAATTTGGCTGAATAAAATTGTTTCTTGAGTAAAAATTAAAAAAATATATATATATTACATTTTTTACTTCATATATATTCTGATTTTCATTCTATAAAATTGTTACTTTTTCATTATTGGCATATATTTCAATTAAAAAACGCCGCAAATTATGACACAATAGTTTATTATTCTCAAATAGCAATATTAGGTTATAACTATTTATATAGGCAATTAAGTAATAAGAAAAGCAATAATTCAAAGTATATCATACCACTACCGCTAATTACAAAACGCAATATCTCAGCTATTTGTAAATCAATTTCAATGATTCTTTTTTCATTTTGTAGATAAATGAATTCTATTTAAAATAACACTAAAAGAAATTGTTCGCATTCATTTATCTATTAATTAGGAGAAACGAATTTTTTTTTTTGTATTTGTTATTCAGATTCTACGCGTCTTGTTACGTTTCAAATTTTGAGGGGGATTATTATTTTTTTTTTTCGCGCTCTATTGATTTTTAAACTCTATATCGTCAAAAATAATCGAGTTATGAGCATATTTATGTGTAAAAATTCGCTGTTTTTTAGTTAATAAACAATAATAATTTTTTTCTCTATCTTCAAAAATAACTGAGTTATTGAATTAAATCACTTTTAATCGGCCGCAATCTTAAAACTAACCAGCTGATATCAACGTCTAGGTGTTAGGATCATCGTTGCATAGACTAAGTATTATAGTGGCGAATTAAAAAAAAAAAAAAAATGGTCAAATAGTTTCGGAGGAATGCCGCGGACGGCGTACAGAGAAAAATATATTTTTTTATTCGTTATCCGAATCCAAAATCTACGCATCTTGAAACGTAATCTCTCAAATTTTGAGTTGGAGTATTTTTATTTATTTTTTTTTTTGCTGTCGTTGACAAAGGTTCATTATTGAAAATAATAAACTAAAAACAATTAGTCATAGTACAATAATTTTATTTTTCCTCTTAAAAGCGTGATTTGCACCTGTCCAAACGGCCAGGACATTCAGCAATCGTGCAGGTAATGTTGGCAGGTGAGGCATGAGAAAGGATCAGTTCAGTAGCAGCGGGCCATCTATTGGTCTCATCGACTGATAATTAACTGAGGAGATATCGCATCCAACGCCTTTTTAATCTTCTTCTCGAATTCATAGGCATGTCGTGTGTAGCCATATCTCTTGTATTTTTGTTAGTATACTCGTGTAAGTTATTATGAAATTGTAGATAAAGAGCTTTAAGTGTTCGTCTACTGTTGGTAGGTGTAAGTCAGTTTAATAAATAAAATTTTTAAAAATGGGATTACCTGTTGCAAGATGACTAGCATAACAGCCTCCTAAAGGTCACGGGTTCAGACCCGTAGGTGGTCTTAAGGATTTTTTAATGGGAGTAAAAAATCCTTAGCTATGGTGGTACCAAAAGGTGGTTCTTAGCCAGTGCGATGTCTGGTACTCGTTAAAGATCCCTATCCTGATAAAACCTGGATAGGCAAAATTTAGGACTCTTGCTGTTGCATCGTCCTGTTTATGTATTTTTTTTGTAAAAAAAAAAAAAGACAGGTATGCCGAGTTGAAGTGGCTCAATCCTGTTTCCCGGCGAAAACATTTCTTGGGAGTTTTTCTATTCCGTACTTTCAATACCAAAAATCCATCCTACATTCTTGACCTACTCATCCCTTGTTCATCGGTGCATTCGTTTAATACAAGATCCCAGTCCAGTAACCTATATATTCCTTTTCATAAAATATCATCCTTTAAAAAATCATTTAGTTTGCGTGCCACATCGTTCTGGAATTCCATACCTACCTCTATACGCAAAGCACCTTCCTTAACCTCATTTAAAAGCAAACTGTTCCTTCATCTCCTCAACCATCAATCTACAGATTGATTGTAAACAAAACGCTAGAATAGTGGTCATGTCACATTCTAAAATGAGGACCACAACAAATATGTAAACAATGTTTTAGATATATTTTCACCTTTCTCTTTCTTTCTTCTGTTTTTCTCGATGACCTTATTATACCATAAGAAGCACAATAGTAATATATCTTTAGATACACATTAATGATTATATAATTATAAACATATATGCATACTAAGTAATCGTAGTTATTTATTTAACTTTATTTATTCTTATTTTGAAATAATATTATATCTTAAGTTTGTATTTCTTTTATGTTTTTGTTTCTGTGCCAGACACAAGCCAAAGTTTTGTACTTTTCTGTTATTCTTAGGGGACTGAAGGTCCCAGAATAAAATTTACTTTCTTTCTTCTTCTTTAACATCGTCCGATTAGCTACAGTAGCATAAAGTGACGTTAAATAAATAAAATAGCAAAGTAAGAAAAAAAATACCACCAATATGTGAATACTGTAAGGAACAGGTCACTACAAAACACACAATGGTAGAGTGCAACAGATACCTACGAGAAAGAAGAAAATGGAATGGATGGGCTCGAGCTGCTGCTACAGCTACAAGGGAATGACAAGCAATTCATCAAAGACATTAAGACATTTTACAAACAATTGTATGTGTACAATATGAGCACATTGTAACATCATGCACACTGTACACTGACTCCAGAACAAGACATAACATACCTCCAAACTAAAATGAAGCTCTAATAAATGAGGACTAATAGATGAGGACACAATTTTAAGACTTTTTGAGTTTTTCAGAGACATTGGTCTGTTAAACTCAATATAAACGTAGAGAATCAAGACCCGCTAATGACCCGAAAGGGTAGATGCTGAATAGCAAATAAATAAAATGTCATGAACGGTGCCTCTAACCTAATGTTGTGATACACGGCACCTAAATGTAAAATAAATACTGAAATTAAATAATTTCTCTAAAAAAAAAAGTAATATGCAATAAGCATCATAATATGTTATGAGAATACTTAATTGCTTACTAACGAAATTGTATCGTTACATACTAATTCAACTGGAATAAAATTTTAATGTGAATTTTAGTAATCCACATTTATAAAATCAGATACAGATACAACAGCATTTTTTATACAACAGCATTCTGATTAAGTTATTATAGAATAAGATAGGCTTAAGAGGTAATTTTAAGGGCACTTAACGAGCCCCGTCGCAGAAATACTTCATTTTAAAAATAATTTTAAAACTTTTAAGAACTCCGCAATTCCTTAAAATGTATGAAAGTTACAGAAAAAGGAATAATTTAGTAACAAAACGATTAATTAAGAATTTTAAATTAAGGGATAAGGAAAAAAAAAAATATAAAATAAAGTTACTTCATCTCGAAATTGTATTACATAATCTTAAAAATGTTATGTCTGTGAAGCTAAAATCTGAATGGCAATGGGGGAGCCAAAAGCTGAATGCCTCTTATTTTGTCACAAATCAACTCCTCTACAATGACCATAACATCCCATTTTTGCAGACCTGACCCGTGGCAGATTCCTGACCTCATTTCATTCCAAACTCCATGCCCACACAAAACCAACTTGCCCCTATTCTATCTTCCTAAGATATTCCTGATAACCCGCCAAGGCGATTGAAAAGAAGGTGGCCTCGGGACCTACTGCCTTAAAATAGTTTGTTAAATACTACCACTGCGTATTTCTATCTCAAGACATGTTCGTGACTTTTCTTTCCATTACATATTTACTTATTGTGTTGGTATTATGCAGTTCTAAATTACAATAGATAATTATAAAACAAAAACTAAAATAAAAAAAAAGCTACTGAACACATTAGGCAAAATGTGAGAGGACATAGATTTGAAATTTATAGAGGATAAGAGAGTCAGACTGTCGGTGTAACAACCAACAACACAAATCAAGGTGAAGTGATATTCCACACAAATAACAAGAACTTTTGGAGAGTCTCCAAATCCATTATCCTAGAGGCCTCAGAGAGCCTAATTACCATAAAAATTTATTACTTTATTGTATAGAGATTTTTTAATTGTTTTTTTTTTAAACTTTACCGCAGCATATTATATTGTATTTTACCCAATATATATATCCCTAAAACATTTCCGTTGAAAAACTGGAATTCGAAAATATATATAGGTAAGTTGTATATATTCCTAAAGTAACAGAATTCCTTCCGAAAAGAAGACATAATTTTTATAATTCTTTAGAAGTGCAGTGAAACCCAGTTTTTAGTAGGCTTGAGGTTCCACCAGCTCCTCAGAGGTGGCAACATAGTGTAAGGTAGATTAAATTAGCTTAAGACTGGAAGTGTCAAGATTGAAGTGATCCCCATCACCAAAAGGAATAGCAAAGCTGCTAGCACTTTAAAAACATTAGGGGTACTCACTAAGTTTGCTATAGCATGCTATTTGTGCTATAGTGCTAAACCCATCAATTTTATACAGGAAATAACTGTAGAAACTCGATGGGTTTAGCAAAATAACACAAATAGAATGATATAGCAAACGTAGTCAGTACCCCTATTATCTATTAACAAAAACAGCCTTAAAATGTATCTAGATACAGTAAAAGGAAATTATTCAGAAGCTATTGTGACAAAACATGTAACTAAATTGAGGTCACGAATAAAAAAACAAACAAAAAACAACTTAAAAAAAACTTATAAGTTAATATATATGCAGGTTCTTCTTATTTTATTTAAGGTTTTAGCTTGACCATTTAAGATTTTTTTTTCTCTCTATGTTCATGAAGGTGTCTTGTTCTCAAAAATCTTGAATATATAGATCACTTTTTATCTGTTCATATTTTTTCTCTATCTCAAAAACTAACTGAATTATGGTGCTTAAATTTTGGTGTAATTTCAATTTTTTTTCTATATTATAATTAATAGATATTTACTCATTCTAAAACTTTATGGATTTTTTTCTATATCTTCGTAAATAACGGTATTGAAAGCGTTCAATATAGACAAGAGAAATACAGTGTATGGCGAACAAACGGATGCTTTTTGTTCATTATTGGGGTTCTACGAATCTTAAAGGGAAAGGTTTTTTTTTTTTTTTTTTTTTTTTTTTTTCGATTACACAATGATTCATTATTCAAAATAATAAACTAAAAGTTTCGTCTTCGTCATACCATAAATACCAACGTCTAAGTGTACATAGATGATAAAAAAATAAAATGTTTTAGTAGGTCCGCAAACTGAATTTCTTCCTACCCGGTAAAATCAGTATATTATACAATAGACAAACATATCCATCGTCTCAGGTTTTTTTCAGTCAGGAAGAAATACTTCGGTCACATTTTTTCTATTGGGCAACTGTTCACGCCATATGTTACGGTTTTTTTTGACTGTTTCAATGAAAATAAAAAACTCTATAATTTTTATAATATTTATCATAAGATCATTTTTTTGTATTAATCTTTATTTTTTTTTGGTTTAAAAATAGTCATTTTAAATATAATTAAAAGTTTTTGCCACAAAGTGAAAAATAAAGGCGGCGATACACCGAGAGAAATAGGGTATGTGCAGGTGAGGTGAAAGTAAGTAGAGTAGAGGGTGGTGAAAACTGCGATGAGAGTAACAATGTGCGCGTGTATACGGTGAGAGTACGCAACAGTACTCGGCAAAATGTGGATGTGTGAACAGTTGATATTTTTCAGGAAAGGTTGTTGAAAAGGTTGGTTAGCTCTGTTTAGGTTACCAAGTTCTTATGTAAAGATGAATGTTCAATTGGTGTCATCTTGTTTTAATAATAATAGAGTAATGTCTAAAAATGTTTTCGACATTTTTATACAAATTTACTTACAACCAACTACAAACGTCAACAACAAAAGTGACAAGTGACGGGAACATGCACGCCACCTATGACAGCAACATTGCTTTGAAAATACTTTTTTATATTTCTATTTCGAATTTTAACGCAAAAAAAATATTATAAATCTCAAACTATAATACAAAAATATATATAATATAATGTCTAATAAATAACTATAAATTAAAATGTAATATCCAAACAGTGAAAATACACATATTATTAAATTATGGTTTTGGAACCTAGAAACACAATTAAATTAATATATATATATATATATATATATATATATAATAATATATATGAATAAATAAAGTATTTTTAGTTAAGTTTGACCAAAATAATATATCAAATGATATTGTTATTAATTATCGTTATGGAAAGTAGATGAAAGTGTGATATAGTACATCAACTATCACGATATTTACTTTCACCAACTTTCCAGCGCGCTCAACGATGTAAATATCGCCATTTCACCTCATCTACACATACCCTATTTCTCACCGTGTATCGCAGCCTTAATAGATGTGAAAGACAGAAGACGATCGTACTTGATGGTTTTAAGACTGCCTGATGGCGAGTCGAGTACTAAGGTAGCGTCTGAACGGTGAAGCAGTGCCGTCCTATAGACCCCAGGCTCCTCTCAACGTTTGAATGTTTGCAAACGTATTTCTTCACTTTTCATCGTTCCCCTTGGATTTTGTAAGAGCCGCCCTTCTCCAACACTCTAGAGGACTTCGTTCAAGCCGCGCTACGGTGTTTTTTCAACCCAACTGGACATATTTACGTGAATATAGCCTATCTAAAAACCATTATTGGAACATTTAATTTCTTAACAATCCTTCTTAAAACTGTTTAATTTTGATTCCTATATTTCTTAAATCTTTAAATATTTAATTAGGTTAAATTTGTTTCTCATATTTTCTTCAATATTTTTAGGTTAATTTGTTTCTTATCTTTTCTTATATCAATTTATTAGGTTAATTTTGTTTCTTATCTTGTTTAGAATATAATAGAATAGAAACATGAACTTTATTCTGAGACATAGTCCTTTAAGAATAACATTGTATATGTATTTCTGTATAATAAATGATTCGTCGTTTGCTTCCATTTTTTTTTATTTTCTAAATCTATACAGTCCACTATTTTTTATCGAACGGATAGCTCAGCGTAAACAAAAAAAACATAAAAAAAAAATTTATGTATATTTACTTACGTAAAATGAAGTGTTTAATCTTACCTGTAACAAATAAATAAATTCGATTAAAATCATTATAAATCAGTTATATAGGTATAATGTAAAAACAGATGCAGAAGAATACATATAATCTTAACTTTTTTTACACTATTTAAAATTATAACAAGGTATTACAAAACATACATTAAAAATATACACAAGTTGAGCGAATTCGATAATAATTTTAATTCTCTAAAGTACTATTTAATTTTCTACATAAAAAAAAAACTTATAGGCATATCATCTTGTTAGCATAAATAAATATCCACTAAATATATAAGTTGAGCAAATTCGATATCCAACAAAAAGAGAAAAGAGTAAAAACATTTGTATTTGCAATTTCTATGTTTCTGAAAATACAACAGTAAAATACTTCTATAATATACTGTTTGAAAGTTGTAAAATTGGAAAAAAATGTTATCTTATTTACATATTTACATATACATATTAGCTGTAGATAAAGTAAAGTGAAGAATGAGGCATAAACCTATGCTTTTATCGTACAATTTTTACGATTTTCTCAAAAAATACTATCTATTTTTATTAAACTTGTGTCGAAATAAAATTTAATGGGTTTTGATATAATGTACATTGCATTAATATTAAAATAGTCTGACAAGGCTTAAATGTCGATTTTATGATGTTTTCTTCTTTTAAGATACTATTAATTTTGTAGATTTAAAAAAAAATATCTATATCATTTTATTATTATCTTATATGGCTAAATATACATAATGAAAGGTATTATAAGCCATACATTACAAAAACATATGAGTCACTAATATATAATATGTGATAGAGACTTAGTAAAAAAAAAGACAAAAACAAATTTCTTTTATTTTTAAAATGCATTTATTGACCTATAACAAGATATAAATGAATATATGTTTCTCAAAAATTCTATGTTTCCTTGTCACTCAATGATTCGTGTACAGTTTCATGATTTCATATTTTAGAAACGTAAATTCCTAAAATAATACTGAACCATTTTCATTTACCTCGGCCTGTCTTATACCATGCATTTCGCACTTATTCACAATTTCTTAAAAACGGATCTTTTGTTAAACTCGCAAAATCGAAGTAAAGTTTATTGAGCTGTAAAATCATGTAATATTTAATACAATATATTTTAAATTATCATTTCCTGAAGTATCTTTGTAGATTCCTAAAAAATAACCATATCATCATTGCTATTGATAAAAATCTGGTACGGGCAACACACGACTTTCACTTACCTCCATTTTTAAAATCAATTAAAGAATTTTCAAATACAGTTAGCGATAAAAATACGTGAAACTATTAAAGAATTAATTAAATTAAATTTCTATATAAACATGTGTTTTATTAAAAAATCTATTATACTATTATCTAAAACAATCACTTAGTTTTATCGGCTTTTTATCACTCTCTATTAACTTTTAAAATCTCGTGTATGAGATAATATTTTTTCTAAGATCTTTAGCTTTCCAACGGTATATCATACATGTATATTACTGTGCTTATATTCAAAAACGAAAAATTGCATTAAAAAAAATATTTTTTTCTGTTTTCTCCTTTAGTTGGGTATCGAATTCATTCAATTTATATATTTACCTGTTTTTTATCAGTGGTAACAAGATAATATAGTTATTTTTATAAAATAAAGAAAATTAAAGGTACTTTAGTCAAAGAAAATGTAAAATATCGGCATTTAAGCCCTGTCAGACCATTTTAATCAGAATTAAACCTACATGATATTAAAGCACATTAAATTTTACATCGATATAGCGAGTTTAATCAAAATCGTCGGAACCGTTTTTTGAGAAAATCGAAAAAAGGTCCGAAATGTATGGTATAAAGTGGTTGTTCTGGTAAGCTCATTTTGATGAAAAAGGTTTTGTAACGTCTCGGACGTATGTTTCTCTTAATATGAAATTTCAGTTTCATAGGACTTACCGTTTCCGCCCGGGAGTTACCACACACACACACACACACACACACACACACACACACAGACACAGACCTTTTTGCGGGACTTGGTTATTTGGACTCAGGGGACCCTAAAATGTGTATTAACGTTGAAAACTGGAATTCGAAAATTTTCACGATCGCAATACTTTCCCTTGCTATATATAGTAAGTGAAAATAAAAAACGTCTAAATATACAAACGGAACGAAAAAAAAAATTGTAAGCATTTTTTTTTATTGAAGTTGGGAACAGTAATCAAATGTATAATATATCGTTGGAAAGCTGAAAATATGCCGAAAGCTTGATGAACCCTGATGATGTCCTGGAATATGGGTCGAATAGTTGGAGAAACGATTAACAGCCAAGGCATTTTTTTCCTAACTATCTTCCTAGTTTATCTATTTTAGTAAAGTTTGTTTATTCATTAAACGTCACTTTATCTGCTGGGGCTAATCGGACGATGCTACAGCTGGACTCTTAAATTTTGCTTATCCAGGTTTAATTAGGATAAGCATCATTTATTTAATTATTTATTAATTTAATAGCATCAACCAGCAGGTATATGCCCAATTACAGGTGGTAATTTATAGTTAATCTTATTACATATACTGATTTAAGTAATAATTGAAATTCAAACTAATAAGTAATGTATAAATATACCAACTTAATATATATAAACAAAAAAATCATATTAAAATAATATTACCTTCAAAAAATGAAAACTTAAAAATCATAAATATACACACACACACATATATAAAATTAAGTATGTAAATAAAAAAAAAATAGAAACAGAAAGAAAATAAAAAATAAAGAAAAACCAGCCCCAGTTATGAATCATTACAATTTAAAAATAAGTATAAATAACAAAACAAAATTATACAATCTTTATTTGTATGTAGTAATCTTTTAATAATCTTAAAGAATCTTTTAATCTAAAATATATATATATATATATTATCAATATATATATATATATATATATATATATATATTGATCATTTCTTGACTGTTGATAATTTAAGTTTTCAACTGTTCTACCGTTGACTTATATATGATGATCAACAGTGGAGAAGAAAAAATGAGATTATATGAAGAAATTATATTAACACACGGTACCCAGTCAAGATTATGAGAACAATAAATTCTCGAAACGTTGCATGACTAAAGTTTTTTATTTATCGACTGAAACCTAAGAACAGAAGAAATATATATATACATATATATATATATATAATATATATATATATATATATATATATATATATATATATATATATATTGTTTGATCAGTTCTCGGCTGTTGATAATTTAAGTTTGTGTTGTTCTTAGGTTTCAGTCAATGAATAAACAATTTTATCTATGCGACGTTTCGAGAATTTATTGTTCTCATAATCATGCCTTAACAGTGGAAAAACAAAAAAACAGAACATTAATATTATTATACAATAATTAATATATGATGTTATTGTTGGAGATATTAAAAAGAGTACATTGAACAATGAATAATCATACAGTAGGTACATAGATATTTTAAATTAGGATTTACATTAAAGATATTATTATAAAATTACTTACAATTTTGGACAAATAGTGTCTTAATTAGACATGTTTAGCCTACAAGCTTTGAAAGAACACTGAAAAAATAAAAAAGGAAAAGTTCAAGTATGGAAGATTTTTGTAGGAATTTATGATGACGTCAGGAGTCTGGGGTATTCTCCTCCTATTGTTGAGTTGTTTTCGTTTTATTTCGTATTTTTATTAAGACGTTTATTTTATTTCTTTAAATTTTAATATGTGTTTCAAGTTAAAATATTTTCTATAAATGTTAGCTATTTGATTAAATGAAACACTGAAATCAATCTCCAGTATGCTGCCAACAGTATGCTACCTAATCTTTAATGAGTTTTTGACATCATAGAGCCTAAGGACCACTTTTTTACGTCCATTGTGAAGGGCCGAATAGCTAAGGACTTTTTACTCACATTGAAATGGCCACCTGGCTTGGTTTCAACCCATAGGCATAGAAGGCTATTATGCTAGTCACTACTCCACAGGTGACCTCCAACACGAATCAAAAGAATGCCAAAACTCATATAAAAATCCTTATCCGATAAAAATATAGAAGGATATATAAGTATAAATGGAACTGAAGTACTCAATAGAATGCTGCCTTGAAAGAGGTCCATGAATTGGAAATGTCAGATGTCGCAGGGATTTCCTTTGAATGGAACCCTTCGCAAGCCGTTTGGTCTCAAAGGATATATTCAAGCTCTGGATCTTTTGCTGCTTACTCTTTTTTATCTCAAGAATTTTTAAGATAGTTCTGATTATACCAAGTGAAGGTTAGTATCTTCAAAGTCAATAGGGGCATGGTGGTGTCTCATGTGATTACATAGTCTGTGAAGCACAAGACTCACTAGTCTACAGTTTACTGTGGTAACATCGGTCAGTTAGGATGGACAGAGAATTTTGTTTCTTAAATCATCTGTTTCACCTCGGTTCTTAAAATCATTTTAAGAACTTCATTTTCATTAACCTATTTTTCATTTTTATATTACTTATATTTCAGATTTTCGCGTTTCCTGTAAAACTAATGGAAGGAATTAGTCCGGGTGGTGGTAAATCAATGAAACAATTAACTAGTTTCAACCATTTATTTTCTGCCAACGTTTCGACCCCAGTCGTGGGTCACCACTAGGGCTAAAAAGATACGAAAGAGATAATTTATTTAGATTAACTATAAACGAGTATTTTAAGTAGTACCGTTTTGGAATTAAAAAAAATACGTGCAAAGATATCGCAATAATTTCATTTTTACATGAAAGCCTGTACCTTAATCTAATTTTCTACATAATTCCCATGCATTTTGAGACCCTTGTCATAACGCGGCACCAGTTTTTGAATACCCTTCTCAAAAAATTCTGCCGCCCGACTTGTTTAAACAAATGTTTTGACTTCGTTATCGTCTTGAAGACTCCGACCGCAGACAGTAACAATTTAGTCAAAAAAAATCTTCACCTTCATTGTGGTACCGCTCAAGGAAAGTCAATGCACTCAATCCGTCAACATTTTTGGAACCCAACGTGAACACAATTTCCGGTAATTCAAGTTCTCGGTCACAATGCGATACAAAACTCTACGAAAATATTGAGGAAAGCAGTCGGACAATGATGAAATTGTAAAGCATCTGTTTTCTCTCACCTTTTCGTCCACTTTCTGCACCAAATCTTCATTGACGACCGAAGGACGCCCACTCCTTTCTCCACCATGCACATTTGTGCGGCCATCTTTAAATGCTCTCACCCATTTCCTTACAATTCCATCACTCATAATGTTTT
This sequence comes from Piezodorus guildinii, assembly GCA_023052935.1. NCBI lineage: Eukaryota > Metazoa > Arthropoda > Insecta > Hemiptera > Pentatomidae > Piezodorus > Piezodorus guildinii. Next base: position 111,291,875 of record CM041298.1, on the reverse strand, counting down.
GTCCTCAAACTTCAACGATCTCACGATGAATATCGATCGGTTTTACGCCTTTAGCACTAAGAAATCGTATAACAGCCCGCACTTCACAATCAGCGGGACTCACGATTGTAGGAGGCATCTTAAACCTCCGTAAACAACGTATACAAAGAAGAATCTGATGGAAATTATGTAGAAAAGTAGATTAAGGTACAAGGCTTTCATGTAAAAATAAAATTATTGCGATATCTTTGCACGTCTTTTTTAATTCCAAAACAGTACTTACTTTAAAAACATGCCTCGTATTTTAAAAAATATTGAGCTAATGGATGTCAATACTAAAAAAAAAGATCTAGATGTGTAAAGAAATCCATTAATTAAATTACAACGACTAAGGTAAAATAATGAGAGGGCTATACAGAGCAGATAATGACTAATGATTATGAACAAAGGTATACAAAATTACATGAAATAAGAAAAATTGAAATATGGAGTAGAGTAGAGATACGTACCGTATTGTAGGCGAATGGAAATATTTTAGTTAAATTTGGGGAATATAGATGTAGGTAGGTAGATGAAAGTCAGTACGCAAATCGTCTCAAAAAATTAATTAGTTTTTAATAATTTATTTTGATCCTAAAGGTTAAATATAGACAAGTTTCAGAATTTTGTCCAACTAAATCGGTCATATTTTCCACTGCGCGGTGCTAAAAGGATTAATAATTCGAACAACTACTAAGTAAAAGTTTTTAACAACTAAAGTAAGTGAAGGTCGTGTGTTGCCCGCACCACAATTTTTTTCATTGGTACTAGGAGATCAGTAGAGTGGCTCACCAAAGGCTTTTAAAAAAGTTTCTCCTTAAACAAGTCCCAAGATAAGTATTTAATTAATTTCCGTTAAAGGGGGACTTTAGTCTACTGTAAGTCGAAGGCTTTACATTCATTGATGAACCCTACTCAAGGATTCTTCAGAGTCATCAATGAAAGACTTCTCTCATCAGGGCGAGACAAAGAAAAAACGATTTTTCAATCGCTAATCATTCACTAAGAAAAAATGATAAGGGTGATTTTTCCCGGAATATGTAATTAAACGATAATTTAAGGTATAATATTGTATAAAACAATAAGGAACATCGGTATATTATATTAAAAAACTTTTTTAATATGACCCCATTGATTATCATGGAATAATGACGTAAATTAATAATGTCTTAAAAATATTAAATTTCAAATCATTCTATATTCAATTCATAAAACTTTATTTGAGAGTTTTATACTTTTTCTCTTAACGGTTTTAGATAAAGAGTTCAAAAACAATTTTATTGGTATGTAATAAAATGGGATTTAATATGAGGGAGGATTTATTCTCATTGAAATAGTCTGGCAGGACTAAATGCCTCTATTTAAAGATTGTTTATTTTTATTAAGGTATTAATTTTATCGGAAGAAACATAAAATAATGATAAATAATTCGCTCTTAATTATTTCCATAAAGTTTATTACACATGAATAATTATTTCGTTTCTACGTTTTAGGGTTTCCTCATTTTTAGGACTCATTGGGATATATTATAATAATTATTAATTATAAAAACAAGAAAATAAGTACTACAAATTTGTATAGGCAGAGGACGGATATACAAATTTTACTTTTATATTATTCTTAAGGGACTGGCTGCCCTAAAATAAAAAATAGTATTCATTCATATTTGATTAACTACAAGTTCAGAGAAAAACAAACTATTCAAACACATTTATAATTGTATCTAGCTTGTAGCTTCGTTTAAATATTTTAATTTGATTTTTCGCCTAAACAGATTAAATTATGCATCAATATAATTTTTTATGACAATTTATTCCTGTTCTTTCCATTTAAAAAAGTCTATGCGTCACTTACTTCTTTCCAAAAAATACTATATTTATGAAAAAAAGACATGGGTAAAATGCAATAGTATGCAAAAATAAGCAAGGAACGCGGAAAACTCTAAATTAATTTTACTTTCACTTACTATATATAGTAAGAGGAAGTATTGCGATCGTGAAAATTTTCGAATTCCAGTTTTCAACGGAAATACACGTTTTAGGGTCACCTGAGTCCAAATAACAAAGTCCCGCAAAAAGGTCTGTCTGTGTGTGTAACTCCCGGGCGGAAACGGTAAGTCCTATGTAACTAAAATTTTATATTTAAGACAACTAAACGCCCGAGACGTGACAAAACTATTTCATCAAAATAAGCTTACCAGAAGAGCTACTTTATTCCATGCATTTTGCACCTTTTTTCGATTTTCTCGAAAACGGTTCCGACGATTTTGATTAAACTCGCTATATCAATGTAAAATTTAATAGGCTTTAATATCATATAGGTATTATTTGGAATGGTCTGACAGGGTTTAAATGCCGATATTTTAAATTTTCTTACTCTAAAGTACCTTTAATTTTGTAGATTAAATAATAATAACTAGATTATCTTGTTAATGCTGATGAAAAACAGGTAAATATATAAATTGAATAAATTCGATACCTAACTAAAGGAGAAAACAGAAAAAATATTTTTTTAATGCAATTTTTCGTTTTTGAACATAAGAGCAGTAATATACATGTATGATATACCGTTAGAAAGCTAAAGATTTTAGAAAAAATATCATCTCATACAAAAGCTTTGAGAAGTTAATAGAGAGTGATGAGAAGAAGATAAAACTAACTGATATTTTAGATAATAATATAATAGATTTTTAATAAAACACATGTTTCTATATAAATTCAATTTGATTAATTCCTTAATAGTTTCTTGTATTTTTATCTCTAACTGTATTTGAAAATTCTTTCATTGATTTTAAAAATCAAGGTAAGTGAAAATCGTGTGTTGCCCGCACCAGATTTTTTATTATATTTTCAATTTGATTGAGAGGTTAAATCTATTGCTAGGTTTTTTAAAATAAAATGATCCGTTTTCACTCAACACTCCTTCATTTCCTTTTTCTTCCTCCCTACGTTCCAGCCTAGGCCATTTTTAAGGGTTCTTTGATAATTATTTTATATTGCACATATGTAACATATATTTTGTCACATTTTAAGAAAATATCTGTTATAGACTGAACTAGCTAACAAGTAATATAGATGATAATAATCTGACAAGGCTAGTTCAGTCTATAACAGATCTTTTTTTAAATGTGACAAAATATATGTTATGTATGTGCAATATAATGGAATGGTTAAAGAACCCTTGAAAATGGCAAAGGCCGAAACGTAAGGAGAAAGAATAAAGAAATAAAGAAGTGTTGAGTGAAAATAGATCATATTATTTAAAAGAACCTAGCAAAAGTAACTCTAGATTTTAATTTAAAAATCTGGTGTCCGGCAACACACGACTTCCCTTAAGACTATAATTATATATAGTATGTGTGTATCTGAAATAATCAGAGCTATCATAACTATTAAAATAAGACAATTCGTCTGCTTTAACAGATTTAACAATACTAATTCAATTTACTGAACAAAAGATACACAATACATGGCCCTTATTTCGTAATATTGATAAACCATGATCGATTTTTCCATATACAATTTTTTGTAACTAGAAATGGTCCATGCTTCAGCATGGCAGATATATTTCAGATTATTGCACTTAATTATAATGTAATCCTTTCTTTATAATTATATTAGAACAATCAATACATTTTGTAACAATACTTCAAACAAATATAGGCAAGATAATACGAAATATGCTCACATAGAAAACAAAAACTTAAAAAATAGTTTAACGAACTATGTTAAGAAGCCAATAGTTTTACAAGCTGTTCGATAAAAGAGTAATAATTTACTTGGATAAAACACAAATAGATTTTATATTAGTATATGTTATTTAGGATGTTAATCTTACCTTTATTAAATGCAAATAATCAAACGCTTAAAATATACATATCGTGCAATATATTGGCAAAATAGAAGATTATAACATTCATTAAAGCTTAATTATTAATGGATTATGATTACTTTTAGGATGCTTCCTAATTTATTTTTTGGTCTAAATTTGTTTTATAATAACTAGTGATGTCCCTACCCTATAATGAATTTAGTAAGAATCGTGGTTTGGTCTCCGATGAGACTAGATTGCATTTTAAAGGTCCTATTACACCAATGAAAAAAAAAAAAAAAATGTCTGGATAATAAACTGCTTTAATTTTAATGCCATAGTGTCAAAACAATATTACAAACCAGACAATAAAAAAATAGGAATTGAGATCATATTGGTCAAATCGGTGACAATTGAGATGTTGATTTCCAAAAGGTACTATATCCACGTTAGACAATTTTACAGGAAACGCAAACATCTGTCATTTATTTATTATTGGACCAATTTATGTGATTCTTTTTTTATTAAAATCAAAAGTTGATTTTTAAGTGTGTTACCAACTCATTTTTCCAAATTATTGCACTTTTCTGATGATTTTAAACAATATAATATGGATATAGTAGTTTTTGGAACGAAAAATGGATATAGTAGTGTTTGGAACGAAAAATGGATATAGTACTTTTTGGAACGAAAAATGGATATAGTACTTTTTGGAACGAAAAATGGATATAGTACTTTTTGGAACGAAAAATGGATATAGTACTTTTTGGAACGAAAAATGGATATAGTACTTTTTGGAACGAAAAATGGATAATGGGAAAATGGAACGACTTGGTTGTTAAAATTAATTTAAGAACTATTAAATCAAGTTGAAAAAAGTTTAGAGAATTGTATTACGTGTATAAGAAATATATAGTTAGGGAAATTATTGCGATCTTGACAATTTTTGAATTCATGTTTTCACCGGAAATACACGTTTTAGAGTACCTCGAGTCCAAATATTCATAATTAAGACAACCATACTCCTGAGATGTTTTAGCAACTTTTAAACTAGCTATATTGATGTAAAATTTAATGGGCTTTAATGTAATTAATAGGCTTAATTTCGATTGAAATAGTTTGAAAGGGCTTAATGCCGATATTATAAACTTATAAACTATACTATAACTTCCTTTAATTTTGTAAATTATATAAAAATAACAATACACCTTTCTGGCATAGATAAAAAACGGGTAAATATATAAGTTGAACGAATTCGATATCCACCTAAAGGAGAAAATGGTAAAACTATTTTTTTATTCATTTTGAATTTTTTTGCATTATAACATTAATATAGATGTATAATATATCGTTGGAAAGGTAATAATTTTAGAAAAAATATTATCTTACATGAGAAATTGTAAAAGTTAACAGATAGTAATGAAAAGTCAATAAAACTATCTAATCGTCCCATATAATAATGTAATAGATTATTTCATAAAACACACACATTTCTGTTAAAACTTAATGTAATTAATTCTTTAACAATTTACTTTCATCTGTAATTGTATTCATTAATTCTTAAAATTAATTTTTACAACGATGGTAAGTGAAAGTGCGTACACCAGATTCTTTTTTTAATGTTATGTAACTTTTTGCAGTATAAAAATTAATACTTTATTTTTTTTTATAACTTCAAAAGTAAGGAAAGGTTTTCTATAACCCCACTTCTTGCTGTACTGAACTTCTTTTTATGTCTATATATTTTATTTTCTATTTTCCTCCTCATGTGAAAGGTACGTTTCAATATCCTTCCAAACTCTGATATATGATCTCTTCCTAGAATAAATTCTAGCTTTACAAGAATTAATTTTCCAAATACTCAACCCATATTCAACTCTTTTTCCGTCACTAGAAGTATTCACGCCCTCAGTTATTGATATCTCCAAAATTTAACTTGAAGCAATAAGTAACCAAGTCCGCATTTTATTTCAAGATATAAATGGAACTAATAATTAGAAGTTAACTTTAAGTCATCTATGACGTAATTGTTTAGATAGGGAACGTTTCAAAACTAATACCTCTGCAACTTCAGTTGATAGGTAGTCTGTTAAAAGCTAAAAAGTTATGATTTTCTTTAGGATTCTGTCAAATCCATTAAAGATAATTTTTCTCTCTCTCAACAGCAGAGAGGAATTCCGAAGCCGTTACTAGGGCTAGCGGTTTTGTTTCTAAAGCCCCAATGTTAGAAAGTAGTTCAAGAACGTCCAAGACATTTTATTTCAGAAGAAGAAGAGCAATGCTTGCTAGTAATATCTCATCCTAAAAGGATTTTGAATGAAAATGAAACTGGATATCAAAAACGAAATCTGTTTCGTCCACCTGGCAACGAAGAGTCGCCCTTGTCTGAAGAAACTAGCCAGAATCTTTGAAAAGAATATTTAAAAGAAACACCCAAAGGCTTCTATTTTTCATCATAAGTAAACGATGAAGCTAATGGAAGCTAATATAGAAGAAAAAATAAAGGTTTTGGAAAAAAAAAAAAGTTTGGAGCTGGAGAAAAGAAACAAAATTCCAAAAAAAGAAAATTGGACAAACCAAAAAAGCCTTGTAGTAGAAAGAAGCACTTCTGGTCAGCAGATTTTTTCGAAAAAGCCTCTATATCATTTTGAGCGTATAGTTGTTTTCAATATGAAATTTTAGATCCGTATGATTTTGTGTTTCCATTCTAGACCACGAACGCACACACAGACCTTTTCACGTTATTTGCAACTAATCGAATCTTAAAATGTGTATTTCGTTTGGAAACTGGAATTCATACAATAAAATATATTTCAGGAACGCAATACTTTTCCATACTTTATATATATATATATATATATATATATATAATATATATATATATATATAATATATAGGTAAGTTATTGTAATAACTGTGTGTTTATGTAATACAAATCATTAGTTATATTTGTGGTATACTTTATTATCTGCGTATTTTATCATTTGGTTGCTTTTTGTCAAGAAATTCAGATTTCAACTGCTAAATTAAACAATGCGCTTGATAATCTTGCCTTAGGTCTTGCTAAAACTTAAATCATTATGAATGGTGTAAAATACGTTCAAGCGATCTCCAACAATTTAGTTCTTAAAGCTATAACTTATTAATAGGGATTGGTTGGAGCAATTTGAAAAAAGCCAGACTGCCAAAAGGTATTAAACCGAACTCTATAAATCAAATTTCGAGAAAATTGCCTTTTCCAGTAGAATCATTAAGTGGTGGAAAGCGTCAAATATAATGGTTTACTTTACATGAAAATCTGGTGCAAGCAACACACGACTTTCACTTACCTCCATGTTTAAAATCAATGAAAGAATTTTCAAATACAGTTAGAGATAAAAATACGTGAAACTATTAAAGAATTAATTAAATTGAATTTCTATAGAAAAATGTGTTTTATTAAAAAATCTATTATATCATTATCTAAAATAATCAGTTAGTTTTATCGCCTTTTCATCACTCTCTATTGACTTTTTAAAGCTTGTGTATGAGATAATATTTTTTTCTAAAATCTTTAGCTTACCAACGGTATATCATACATGTATATTACTGATCTTATGTTGAAAAACAAAAAATTGCACTAAATTTTTTTTTTTAGTTTTCTCCTTTAGTTGTTTTTTAAATTCGCACAACTTACATATTTACCTGTTTTTTATCAGTGGTAACAAGATAATGTAGTTATTTTTATAGTATTAAAAAAAAAATGAAAGTACTTTAGAGAAAGAAAATTTAAAATATCGGCACTTAAGCCCTGTCAGACCATTTTAATCAGAATGAAACCTACATGATATTAAATCCCATTAAATTTTACATCGATTTAGCGAGTTTAATCAAAATCGTCGGAACCGTTTTTGATAAAATCGAAAAAAAGGTGCAAAATGCATAGTATAAAGTGGCTCTTCTGGTAAGCTCATTTTGATGAAAAAGGTTTTGTAACGTCTCGGGCGTATATTTGTCTTAAATGTGAAATTTCAGTTTGTTAGGACTTATCGTTTCCGCCCGGGAGTTACCACACACGCACACACAGAACTTTTTGCGGGACTTGGTTATTTGGACTCAGGGGACCCTAAAACGAGTATTTCTGTGAAATGAATTCGAAAATTTTCACGATCGCAATGCTTTCTCTTACTATATATAGTAAGTGAAAGTAAAATAGATTATTTCTGTTGGAAACACTACTTTTTTATGCAAAATTCAAAACATAAAAGTGTTATACTAACAAGAAGATCCACTGAGTGTCACTAATTTTGATGGTTGTTTATTAAAGTTAAAATGTTACATAAGGTTACGGGTTTCAAAAATTTTATACACGTTTTAAAAATAACTGTTAAGATCAAATAAGCATATACAAAATTTATTGTCAAAACAATATTTCAGTCTGAAAAATCCGTTCAAATATAAAGCCAAACGTTTTAGACAAAAGACTAACTTCAAACCCCCATACTAGACTTAAACCAAAAGAAGTTATTAGATGATTTGGCCAATTATACAGGCTACTGTACTATATATTCAAAACAAACTGCTAATATACAAGATAGCACTGAAAATTATCTGGACTTGAACTGTGTGGGTCAGTCAAATATTTTCACATCAAACACATTCAATAGTTTTAATCCAAAGTACTCAGAACAATAATTAATGTTCCTTATTATGTCACCAACCATACCTTACAGATTTTAGACCTTATTCCATGAAAATTCTCCGAATTCCATCGGAACCTTATCCATCACCCTAATCCCCTAGCTCAATCCTTATCCAGCTCCACACATCCTTACCATCCTCCTAGAAGGTTGAAACGGCAGTGGCCTCGAGATCTCTTGTAACATGTATATTGGAGTTCTAGCATTGGCTAGATTTTCCACTCACGTGCTGTATGCTTGAGGATTGTATATAGGTATGAGTGACTTTTTTTACATATTCTTATTGGTTCTTTTTGTATATTTGTATATTGTATTATTTTTATAAATTTATTGTTTCGTACATATTGGGTTGTTTCACATGAAATGTCCGCTTTTATAGTTTCTGAAATACATAAAGGATGTTGAGGTTCTGTTTTATTCAGAATGTTACTTTTAAGTAAACAGTTATTATTCTCTACTTTTTTATTAATAAACATAAATTCAATCAATTACTCACTTTTTAGAATAAACTCCAATATGACATGGAACATTCGATTTTAGAGTCTATTTTTTTCGAGATTTAACTCGGCCTCTAAGAAGCTGAGGCCGCGAAATACTTGCAGGCGTTTGGAGGAGTGTTAATCAAGTTCTCTACCGTTTCAGCACTATTTAAAAGTGTTTGGGAAAGTATAATAGCGTGGTACCTAATGATCTAATAGCGCAAACAAGACAATGTTCAAATCCTGCTAAAAGTTTAAAGACAGTGGCTAAGGATTTTTCGCACCTACCATATTCTACCGACTTGTCACCCAGTTTACAACTTCGTCGAAGGTAACATTTTTGAAATGATGATCAAGTGAAAAGTGCGTTTTTAGATTTTGTTTCACTTCAAAGCTCAGAGTTTTCAGTTCGGGGATAAAAAATTTGGTAATAAATTATCTTCTTTTCATATCGTATTTTTAATAAAAATCCTTTACCTTCAAAACGGACATTTCATGTGACACAACCCATATATTGTGCGAATGTAGAATGAATATTGTACTTGATCACTATTAAAAATATCCATATTAGGACAGATTGTATTATTACTGAATAAAAATTGGTTCTGGAAAGAAAAAAAAGGTTTTTCTTTAATACGTGTAATGCCAAGCTAATGTGTTGTACCAGTCAGGCAGGAGAAATATTTAAAATTCTGTTAGAAAAACAATTGTATAGAGAGTCATGAAAAAAAAGTAAACCAAAATAAATTAATTTAGAACATTCATGCATAATGGAAAATGCTCTAAAAGAATTATTACAAGATGATGAAAACAAAGCCAATATCCTCTTCAAGTATTTAAAAAGAAGTTTATATTATAACAGAGTATAAAATGTAAGTGTGAACGCTAATGACCCACAACGGTAGAGGCGTCATAAATAAATAAATAAGAAATTCGTAAAAAACTACTAGTGATGAGCAAAGCTAAACTTTTTTTTTTATTAACGGAAATCCAAGAAGTATAGTTCTGAAAAAACATCTACTTAAAGGACAATAAAAAAAAAACAAAAAAAAAAGACTATAGAGGTTAAATAACAGCAAATTTGGTCAAATTTATTTTAGAATTTTTCATATAAAGGTAATCGAAAAGAAAAAAAAGGCTGTAGTGACCCAGTTTTTTTATTTCGGTGCTTTTTTTATTTCATTTGGGCTTGGTTTTGAGAAGGAATCAACACTTTTATTATAATTAAACCATTTACAAAATGAAGAACATTTTTTTTTTTTTATCTTTTTATATTTAACCGAAACCAATTGAGAGAAACAGGAAGAGTGTGTGAGTTCCACTTAAATTTCATGTTCAAATATTAATTTTCTGATGTAAATAAAAAAAAAAAAAGAATAAAACATGTGGGCGACCTTTCTCATTCAATTTAGGAATCCGTAATTTTAGAGCATTCCGATATTTTTTGCACCTTGATGAAGTCCTTTGGCTAAGGAAAAAATAGCCTAAACTATTTTTTTTCTTTTAATAGACTATTTTCCTATTTTGGTAAACTTTGTTTATTTATTAAACGTCACTTTTATTCTACAGTGGCTAATCGGACGATGCTACAAGAGGAGTCCAGAGTTCCAGGCTTAATTAGGATAGATATCTCTAATGAGTGCCTGACATCGCACAGGCTCCAACCGCCATATCCCACACTCTCTAAACAAACCCATGTCTAGGATTTTTTCTCTCTGATAATAATCCTAGGGTCACCTGCCGGGTTCGGACACGCGATTTTAGGTATAAAAGTCTGTTATGCCAGCCACTATACCACAGGTGATCCCCATTTCTAGTGCTTCTAAAACCTATAAAGTATAAAACCTAAAAACTAAGCTCGCCTTAATTACCTCTTTGACGCCCCTAGATCTGGTTCTAGATTTTTTCTTCCTTTAAAAAAAAAAGAACTTGTTTGTTTATAAGTTTAAATTCCGTTTTCGGCTACTTTAACGCTCACTAAATAAGTGCTAAAAACTTCCACTTAGCTACAAAGTGTTTATTTACATGACTATCATTAAGCTAACTTGAACTTCAGGAGCATTGTGGTTCAACTTGACTCTATAGAGATGGTACTATGTTGTGGAAAATAGCATGAATCGGATAATATTAAACTAAAAATAACTTATAGCAGGAACATGGAAGAACTGGAACCAGCAGGTATTTAGTATTTTAAATTAGTCATTAGACCTTAATGTCCCATATGTTGCTGATTCGGCCCTTTGTTTCAATCCTTTCTTCCTCTTAAATATCTGACGATCCTCCGAGGCGTCTGAAAAGGAGATGGCCCCGGGAACTTTTTATTTTAGAACAGTTTTAGAGTGCTTCAATTGCAAAGCTTCTCTACATGTGTTTCATGCCTTTTTATATTTCATTCAAATTTACTTATTGTATTACTTTTAATACAGTTGTAAATTCCAATAAATAAATATAAAAAAAAAAAATAGTCATTGATCCTCTTAGAAGGTTGAAACGGCAGTGGCTCCAAGACATTTTTTTAGCAATTTACTACGGATTTCTGATACAGATTCTCCTCTCGAATTCTGTATATTTCTGTCTGTGGCTCCATCACTAAGTTTCTACTGACTACTCATCAGTGCCACGGCTGAGAGAGAAGCGCTGGGATTCCTCGGATTCTACTTGTTCCTTTACAAGTAGGATTGGATCCAGCAGAGTCGAGAATTTCGACAGCATATTGTAAATATCGTATACTAGTACGAGTTTGTTTAAAATTTATTTTTAACTATATTTTTATTGCGTTAAAAGAGAGTAAATTTTATTTTTCAAAGAAATACACGTAATAGAGTCCTAGTGACCAAGTCTCACACGAAGATCAGTGCATGTATTCGTTGAAAGTCTAGTTAAAAAGTATTAATTTTTATAAAACCGAGATTTCATTTTTTAGGAGCGCATACTATGTCTGAGATCTTACATCAACTAACTTTTCCGTCAATATCTTCCAGTCAGAAGATGCACTTTATTGCATACATTTTTCACGTTTACGATTTGTTCATAAACGGTCCAAACAATTTTGATGGAAATCGATACAAAGGAGTTTTTTTTTTTTTTAAACCTATTATTGATATTTACAACTGTACTTATAATAACTAGAACAAGTAAATGGGGAAATTTACTATTATGGGCGTGAAAATGTCTTGAGAAGAACTACCCAGTGTCTCCCACTTCAATTTAGTAGGTCAATGTCAATTTAGTAGGTCTCTAGGGCATCGTCTTTTCCATCGCCTCAGAGGATTGTCAGGAATAGATGGGAATGATAAGTTGTGTACAAGAGATTTCGTGTGGGTCGGGAGTTTTGAACTAAAAGAGGCATATCTGTTTTAGGATAGTTCTGCGACAAATAGGATTTTTGGGCCATTATGGATGATTTTATTTGTGACAAAATAATGAGCATTTAGAATTTTGCGAAGGATTTTGGATTATAAGGATTGAATTCGAGAGGAATAAGATGGTTTAGTAGAGTCTCTAAGCTCGATTCCATATGTTAAGATGGGTCTAATGAAAGTAACATAAATAAGCTTTTAAGATGTAAAATTAGACTTTAATATCACGTAAGTTTCATTCTGATTGAAATAGAGAAACCGGGCTTAAATGACGATTTCAATATTTTTTTTTCTTCTCTAGTATCTTTAATTTTGTAGATTTCTAAAAATATCCATATAATTTTATTGAAATTGATAAAAAACGGCTAAATATACAATTTGAATGAATCTGACATCCAACTAAAGAAGAAAACACCAAAAATATTTATGTAGGTATTTTTCACCTCCTTAAAAAAAACAATCTATTATAGATGTATAATATACCGTTGGGAAACTGATAATTTTAGAGAAAATGTTATCTTATATAAAACCTTCTGGAAGATTAATGTGATGTGACTAATAGTACCCAAACTTAAGTGATTATTTTTACAGTTTTTAAATTGATTTTAATAACTAAGTAAAGTCGTGCGTTGCCCGCACCAGATTTATTTTTTGCTCTTGGTAAATTTTGGAGGATCTTTCCTCTCTCTTTATCCTTAACTCGGATCAGCCTCTGCTTTTCTATATTTGTAAAACCACATATATTATTTTGTAGGAAGGCGTTACAAGGAAGGGATCTGAGAAGTGCCACAATAAACAAGCGGAAACGACCCTTGTTATAGGCCTGGCTGGCAGTCTCATATAAACCAACGGCCAGTATCAGAGCATGCAGCGTGTACGGCCATAAGGCACCTAATGAAACACTTCTAGGTTCTGAATTTCACATGCCTATTGCCTATCAAGACTACAAATAAATGTTTAATAAAATAAATTAAATCAACAAACATTAAATAAATTACATAATATAGTTGTATATATTCATATATTCATCACTCAGTCTATTTTAATTCTTATGCAATGTTTACTTTTTTGTATTTCATGGTTTTCATAGCGTAATTGCCTTAAGTCAATATAAATCACTGAACTTCAATTTAATATTCTCAAATGAACCTATTATTGGACTTTGTACCTAAATTTTACTATTGAATAAATATATTTCAAATTGTATGGTTGATTCTTTATTATTAATTTTGATAGTGTTATTATATAATATTTTTGAGAAATTTAAAAAAAAAGTTCTTTATTTTACTTTGCTTATTATCTCTGTGTAGTGTTTTCCAAGGATTTTTCAGCTTTATATTTCATTGTCTTATTAATATTTTTGGTTAATTACCGTATTTCTGATTATTAGTTTTCAGTGCGATTATAGAGGTTTATTTAAAACATCTTTAATTGTGTAGATTCGAAAGAATTAATTATTTCATAATTTATCATTGATAAAAGAACTAGTAAATATATAAGTTTGATAATCAAATATAGAAGAAAAGAGATAAATATTTTTTTGTTAAGTTTGTTTTTTAGAACAAGAGAATAGTAATATGGATGAATAATATACCGTTGGAAAGCTAAAGATTTGAGAATTAATTTTATCAACATAAAAAGGTGTGCAAGGTGATTTTATGAGATGAAGAAAAGATTAACTTAAGTGATGATTTTAGATAGTAATTTCCTGAGTGAAATTATTCAATCTTAACTTATTTCCTGCTAAACTCAATTCATGTCTTTCTACACTAACTTTTTTTTAAAGTTCTTAAATTTATTTTAAATTAAAATTGTAGTAAATGAAAGTTGTGTGTAGCGCGCACAAGATTTTTTCTTAAGTTATAAACAATATCGAAAAAAATAATAATAAATATATATTTATTCCGTACTTGGCCAAGACGTGATATTTTCTAACCAACGTTAGTGCAAGGAAGTTTAGCATATTATAGAGAAAAATTAGCATACGAGAGCATATTTAGCTATATTCACTCCTTATAAGTGTACAAATTAACAAAACAAACCGGCTTATTCTATAGCAAAACCGTGGGTTACACCTCGCTAAGTATCTTCTAAACGATATGAAGTGAAGCTGAGGAAAAATTAAGTCCTAAGTGTGGATGGGGATTGAGGATTTGCTCATATTGGACTTGACTATCTGGGTCAGTTATTGGGAAGCGGGAATGGGAAGATGTCTAAATGCTACTGGGGCACATCGATTGCAGAGGCTCTTCCAAATGGAAACTGCTTCTGAAGTAATCGTAGTATTTCGGTACTTGAAGAGGAAGTTTACAAGTGTTAATATAAAATACCGCAGTATATAATAAGGTGTACTGTATATTAAAATGTAGAGTCCAAGTTTAAAACTGACCTTTGATAATCAGCCTTAACGAAACACAACTTTTGGTTACCTCCGTAGTTATAACAAATTTAAAAATTTTCAAAACAGTTAGAGATGCAATATGTACGTAAGTCTCCAATAGCGTAGTGGATAGTATAACAGCTTTCTATGACAAAGGTCGCGGGTTCAAACCCGCAGGTGGTCCTAGAATTTTTTAATAGGAGTAAAAAATCCTTACTTATGCCGTCCATCGGATTCCATACGAACACGTCGCATAATGTTTAAAAATCGAACGCTGCAAATTATTACACATTACTTTATTATTTCAAAATAAATATATCAGAGTATAACTGTATAACTGTTTAAAAAAAATAATTATTAAGAAAATAAATAAATTAATCAAAGAAAAATGGCCTACCATCAACGTTACTTTTAAAACACTACATCTCTGCCATTTCTAAACCTTTTTTTCGTAGGAAATTTAATTCTATTTGGTAGCAGAAACAACAGAAAAATAAGAATGTGGAAGATTATGATCACTGTGGATGTGTTTATTGTTATGTTTATTCGACATGAAGTAAAGAGGTTTAAGGATTTCACACAGGTTTTTAAATTGTAAAGATTGGAAACGAGAAGAATTCAATTCTTAAGTAGAGAAGGGTGCCAAACCATACTTTTTTAATCAAAAATATTTCTTTGTTTTTAGTATTTTTTGGAATGAACTGCAATTTTTAAGCCCATTTTTAAGGATTATTGTATTGTTTAGATAAAATTAGATGACGGGTTTTTTATCTAATAAAACTAGTTCATCTAATGAAATTAAACTAAACTTTTATTGACATACAAATATGTCAAAATATTGATTTCTTAAGAAATAATCTTTTGTACATTTTAGAAATCAACGTAGTTTTTTTTAATTTTTTTTTTTTTATTCAGTTGAATTTTTTTTATTTCAACTGATTTATGGTTAGTAAATTTAATGAGAAAATTATCAGTGGTCCGGTGTTTTTAACATCAGCTTAAACTTTTTATTCCTCGAAATAACATTTTTTTTCGTTTTTTTTTTTTTTTTTAATGAATTAATACAAGATCCCAAAGATATTTTTAAATTCATCATTTCAAGTATTGGATTTACAAAAAACAATCGGTATGAGACGAGTAAAAACAAAACAAAAAAGAGATAACCGAAGAACGCTGTTCCCATTCTTTCTCTGCGGAACACACAGTCGCATTGGCGTTCTTTACGTCACAGTATTCCACACATCCCCAATTTCAGCTTTGAAAATATTCCGATGACATGACATTAATTTCTTAACAGTCTTTCTCGATTCGAACATTTCGAGAGAACAATTATTCAACCTTCAAATATAGAATTGAAATGAAATCAAATGAAAAACAATTTTTAATCTGGGATCAAGTCCCCTTAGAATAATGAACAATGAACAGAAAGAAATCCTTATAGTCTGGTAAATTAAAGAAAATATGTATAAATATAAAAGAAAAAAATATGTATACATGGAAAGGATCAAATATACATTAGATCCGTAAATCTTTGCAAATTTACACTATATGTATCTATGTTTACATTGCAACGGAAGATTGAGAAGTGAGTAGGTAGTGGAAGAGTTAATGTTTGAAGGAAGAGAGAGAGGTGGCTTTACGAATGGAGATGGGCAGCGAATTCCAGAAGGATGAGGAACGAACGAGAAACGATTTGTGAAAGGATGCAGTTTTATGTAATGGGGTATAAAAATCCGGTACGTGCAACACACGACTTTCAATTACATCCATTTTTAAAATCAATGAAAGATTTTTCAAATACAGTTAGAGATAAAAATACGTGAAACTATTAAAGAATTAATTAAATTGAATTTCTATAGAAACATGTGTTTAATTTAAAAATCTATTATATCATTATCTAAAATAATCAGTTAGTTTTATCGGCTTTTTATCACTCTTTATTAACTTTTAAAAGCTTGTGTATGAGCTAATATTTTTTCTAAAATCTTTAGCTTTCCAACGGTATATCATACATGTATATAACTGCTCTTATGTTCAAAAACGAAAAATTGCATTAAAAAAATATGTTTTCTGTTTTCTCCTTTAGTTGGAAATCGAATTTATTCAATTTATATATTTACCTGTTTTTTATCAGCGTTAACAGGATAATATAGTTATTTTTATTGAATCTACAAAATTAAAGGTACTTTAGGTGAAGAAAATTTAAAATATCGGCATTTAAGCCCTGTCAGATCATTTTAATCAGAATAAAACCTACATGATATTAAAGCCCATTAAATTATACATCAATATAGCGAGTTTAATCAAAATTTGCGAACCGTTTTCGAGAAAATCGAAAAAAGGTGCAAAATGCATGTTATAAAGTGCCTATTCTGGTAAGCTCATTTTGATGAAAATAGTTTTTTCACGTCTCGGGCGTATAGTTGTCTTAAATATGAAATTTCAGTTTCATAGGACTTACCATTTCCGCTCGGAGTTACCACACACACACACACACAGACCTTTTTGCGGGACTTGGTTATTTGGACTCAGGGGACCCTAAAACGTGTATTTCTGTTGAAAACTGGAATTCGAAAATTTTCACGATCACAGTACTTCCCTTGCTATATATAGTAAGTGAAAGTAAAAATTGATTGATTGGGTTGTAGTTTTTAACGAAAGGATATCAGATCGGAGGGTGAGGAGTTCTATTATATAGGAAGGTTTTCTTTTTTTTTGGAGTTTGGAATAAGTAGGAACCAAGGAAATATTGTCGTCGAACAGAAGGATAGAGCCATTTTAAGGTCGTACAATAACCAGAAATATTATCACGTCTGAAAATGAACCTGATAAAACAATTCATGAGTCGTTTTAATTTTATTTCTAGTTCATCAGTTAGTCCCCCGTACACCAGGCAGCCGTAGTCAAAGTTCGGGAAGATAACAGAGGAAACAACTAGCTGACGGGTTTTTAAAGGTAAGGATTCACGGAATCTATTAGAGCTGTTTGAAAGAATGTTAGAATTCTACATTTGAAAAGCATAATCCAATGAACCATTTTAATGTTCGCATAAAACTATATATTCTATGTTTCTAATTCAAAAGATAATTACTTATCTTACATTTACATCAGACAGCTTTGGTGTGAATAAATATTTAGTGTAAATAGCAACACATCACTGATTTGATAATCATTTTCTAATCATAAACAATTCTATAGTAATTATCAGCTTTTATTATTAATATAATTATAGTTGGATTAATAACTATATAAACTCTATTAATCTTATCTGAATGTCTGAAAGTTTTTGAAGCGTGCCACTATAAAAAAATGTTGACTCAAAGCAAACTTTTAAAGGAGTTCGGTAATTAGTTCGCTCTTATTTTCACTTAAGCAGGGTTTAAATATTACTTACCGGCTTTTTCTTGATAAATTCACTGAAAATTATTATTCAATTCGTAATCTGTACAGGTTAATTATATATAACTAGCTAAAAATGGGTCAAATGTGGTGTAGAGGCTAGTATAACAGCCTTCTATCCCCAAGATATCACGAGCTCGTACCTGGAAGGTGGCTGTATGATTTTTTAATGGGACGTGCTTTGGAGAGGGCGTAAAAAGGTTGTATCGAGCTATTGCGATATCTGGTATTTTTTAAAGATTCTTGCCCGAAACTGATTATTATACCTAGATAAGCTAAATTCAGGAGTCCGACTATAGCATCGTCCAATCACCAGTTGCATAAAGTTTCGTTGGATAAAAAAACAAACAACTAGCTGTAGCCTGCAAATATTTAATTTGTATCAGTTACTTTTTCAACTATTATTATTTAATTGCACATATTGGCACATATTATTAAATATCACACAAAAATACCACTTTCAGGCAGGAATAAATTCTATATAAATAGTTTATTTTTCTACTTGTGTTTTATTTCCCTGTCATCCAACATTTTATGCATATATATTATTATTACTTCCTTATCTGCGGCACTAAATGGTAAAACATACTACAAATATGTCGAATCATCGCTATCAAGACAACACAACGTTTTGAAAACATCTATAATGATTTCTCTCTAGTAATACTGCAATTAGCTTTTTGATGTGGACATGCCGGTGGGTAACGAGGAATATGTTAGGAACAGCGCCTAACACATAATTATAATTTTTTTTCGGTGTAGAATTTTCAATAATGAACCTCTTTAATCAACCAAGGAAAAAACAAATCCCTCCAAATTTAAGGTATTACTTTTCAAGCTACGTAGAACCCTGATAACAAATTTTTAAAAAAATTCAAATTATTACACAATAGTATATTATTTCCAAATATAGCTGTTTGCAGGCATTTAACTAATATGAAACGCAATGAATGATTCAAAGTAAAATATTCTATTTTAGTGCTAATTTCAAAACGCTATATCTCTGTTATTTCTAAACCGATTTCGATGATTCTATTTTCTTTTTGAAGGAAATTTAATTATTCATTAAATAGCACTCGTATCAAATGTTATGTATTTTTTAAATTATTTGAACAGTATACAAACGGATTTTTTTATTCGGATTCTACGTATGTTGAACGTGAGCCCTCAAATTTTGCGTGTTTTTGGTTGTTAGCACAAAGGTTTATTATTAGAAATAATAAGCGATAACTCCGTCTGTTTGCAGTAAGAATATATGAATAACAATTTTTTTCTCTTTTTTAATTGCTTCTCGTAATTAGGCCTAATGAGAATCGGATTCCTGACAAAACAAAAATATAATCAATGAATCAGTCAAGAAATAGCGGCGATATAGCTTTTTGAACTTAGCAGTAGTGATTAGCCATTTTCTTTGGATATAAATTGACTTGTGTGTCTTTCTGAAGCTCATTAATTAATTTATTGCTATACATATAATTTATTTGTACAGGTCTTTTATCTAGATTACTTTACAGACGTTATAAAGTATCATTAACCAACAAACTAACTCCTTATAAAGTTTTGCTAAGACCGATCAGAACATCTAGTATATAACAATGGAGCTCTGCTAAACCACCAAAAATCCAATGAATACAGTCTTTTCAGTCGAAAGATGCTGCCTAAAATAGTGAACGCATTAAATGACGTAATACATAACGATTTGAACATTCCATTTCAGCCGCTGCTATAGAACTACTACCAAAGACTAACATACAACACTAACTCACTAACAGACACATTAAAATGCCCTACCAATCCCAACAAACCACCCCGATGAACACGCAGACACAGACCAAAAGATCTGCTGATCACTTAACGAGCTCTGCTGTGATGAGCCGCTGCTTCAACAGTCTACAACTTTGCTCATTGTAAAGGAATTGCAGATGGCAAATAACATTGTATAAATGTTAAATTTTTAGTCATTAATACTTAAATACAATAATAAAATTGTAATCAACAATACATATTAGTAAATTGCCTACACAAACATTCAAATTGTAAAACAGTAATATGAGTATTAGAGATTTTTTTATCAAGTCATTCATTAGGATATAATAAACGATTGCTTAATACTTTTAAGTGTTTTATAAATAAATTTCGAGTCCATTCAAGATTTTTCATTTCATTATTATAATTAAATTTTGTATCTTTGGAGTCTTTAAAATAATTATACGGTTATAATTATTATTTTTTTATTGTTAGAGAATTAAAAAAAGCATTTTTCCTCACGAGGGGATGCGAGGAAGTATGAGATAAAGGGCTTGATGGAGGGAGAAGGGTTAGCACCTTATTGCACTGCACCAACCGCCAAGGGCCTGGTTATCGACCGCATAGAGTGGCGGTGCTGCAGCGCTCTAGGAGCCAACGGGTCAACTAGTCTAGTTCACGCACCTGCCACCAGGCGCGCCACCCAACGGCGCCGACCTGTCTGGTCCGTCGGGGTCATTGACCTCTATGCCAATACTTCGCTTTGCCAATGTTTTCACTTTTTTGCGTCATCAAATCTCTGTACGGAAAGAAAAATAATAGTTCTTTTTAATTTCTATATATAATAATGTATAGCGAAGGAAAATATTGCGATAGTGAAAATGTTCGAAATTGAGTTTCTACCAAAAACGTGTATGCTTCAGGGTCATTTGAGTAACAATTACCAGTATAGATTGAAAGTAAGGTAAGTTTAAAACTGAAATTTCATGTTTAGGATCATATTTGCCTGAGGTATAGCCTCAACTTTTTTTTAACGAAGTCAGTGTACCACCAAAAGATCCTCTTTATACCAGGCATTTTCCAACTTTTTTTTGCGATTTTCTTTAAAACGTTAGATTAAAATCGCTATATCGATGTAAAATTTAATGACATGTTATATCAATTCGGTTTCATTCTATAAATAGTCTGACAGAGCTTGAATGATGATATTTTCAATTTTCGTTCTCTAAAGTTCCTTAAGCATTAGCTCAATAAAAATTAGTAAACCGAAAATTTAAATTAAAGAACAGTATAGTTTTCGAAAAACCTTGAAATCCTTCCCTATGGTATCATTTAATATTAGGTTTGTCCCGGTTGAACAGATTCGCAATCTAGGTCTTCTATTTGATAAACGACTAATATGGAATCAGCACACAAACATAAAAAGTCAAAAAGCTGCCCACCGCTTTTGGTTACTTCAACACTTACTGGGCAGAAGTTTTAACCTCCAACTTAACAACTTAATAATTCCAAGATCTATCAGGACTTGCGTAATTGAACTTCCCGTATACAATCTTTACTATGTAAAATCCTCAAAACTCATTAAGGTGTTATGTACCCTACCCAGTAAAATATGCCGCTCCTAAATAATAAGCTTGTTGAAAACAATACTACTTTAATATGTCCCACTGAATGGGAAAAATGCTTAGATATGTTTATTTATCACAAATGGACGAGCATATAGATAAAGAATAAAACAAGGTAAAAGAAGAGAGATAGAAATTATACAACTATTAAAAACATTATTTTTAATTATCTATACTAGGGGTGAGCATAATCGAATGATCGTCATAATCGGATGATCGGACTTCAATGATTTAAAGAATCGAATGATTTCATAATCGAATGATTGAATGATTAATATGCATTCTGAGAGACCATATGCCATAATTCTCGTCTCTATGATGGCTGAGCTGGCTGATCCTAGGTGGAAATATGCATTTATCCGAGCTGCTTATAGTCCTTCGATTATCTTTAAACAATTTAGTTCGAATGATAATTCGTTTCTCCAAACCGATTAATCCGATAATCGATTAATTCCAATGATTGAAAGAATCGAATGATCCGATAATCGTCATTCGATTATGCCCACCCTTAATCTATACACATTTAGACATAGGTCCATTGGATATTTTTTTACTTCCTCTTCTAGACGTTTTTCTTCTGTCGAAGGTTTCAAATTAGCATAACGTATCTTGTTGGCAGATCTGAATAATTCTTTGCTACTGCAGTCGAATCATTTCTTAAGATTTCGATCATTTCATATTTACCTCTTCTTAAAAGATCTCCAAAATACATCAACTTACTTGATTTGATCGTTTCAATGACTTTTTGATTTTTTAAAAATTATTTTTGGCTTTTTGATCATTTCTCCATTAAAAGCAAAATAGCTGATACTCCTGCTCAGCGTTTAACTTTGTTTGCAGCTTTCGCTGATGACGCATCTATCCTATCTTCTCACTCAGATCCTGAAACTGCATTAAACCTTAAAGGCCTTAAACCTCTAAAGGCACCATTCTTGGATTAAAGACTGGTGTAAGAACTGGTGGTATTGATTGTGGATACGGGTGAATCTTTTCAGGTCGCCGTTGATTAGTGGCAAAAACTGCAACTCAGAAGCTTGCAGAACAATGCTTCCAAAAGTAAGGTTATGTGTGTTGACGGCAGAAGGAATGTGTAACATGGCATGGAGAGAACCTTTAGAGAACTGATCTGGGAACAATGATCTACAGGGATGGAAGTATAGACCAGGAGGTCAGGAATATATACCAAAAGACCAAATCTATATTGTACCAAATATCCATGACCAGTCATTGTAAAACAGGAGTTGAGCAGGAAAGTTAAGATTTTACTATACAACTCAGTTTTTCCCAGTTCTACTATACTAGTGCTGGACACTCTTGGACCGGCATGTATCTCCGGAAATGAGATTCCTACAGAAAATATTAGGAAAAACCAGGCGAGACCGCATAAGGAATGAAAGAGTGCGCGATAAGCTAGGTGTTAGATCCGTCCAAGAGATGCTTAAAGAAAGACAGCTCAAGTAGTTTGGGCATGTTAGCAGAATTGAGAGCTGACCGTAAGGCCAGAAGCAAGAGCCAGGAGAAAGGCAACCTCAAGGCAGACCAAGGCTCTGCGAGAGGAAGCACCAGGCCGGAGGTGAGAAAGCTTGCACAGGATATGGTTATATGGGACGTAGTCGGAGGCATCTAGTCCACGCTTATCAGCACAGAGGAGAAAGCGATAGAACAAGCAAGAACTGGCGAATTAAAGTTAACGAATCCAAATGCAACATGTCACCTTCACCCTCGAAGACAATCCTGCCCTCCAGGTCACTTTAACTCTAATCCGCTCCCTTCCTCAGACGCAGTCTGGTATTTAGGCTTTCTATTCGACAAAAGACTAACTTGAAACCTCCATACAAGACTTAAACGACAAGAACATAACCGACTATCTCCGACCTCTATTGAAAACAAAGTTCTGAATTACAAGATACTACTGAAACCAATCTGGACCTAAGGACTTCAACTGTGGGATATAGCCATATCTTCCAACATACAACGCATCCAATCCAAAGTCCTCCGAACAATAATAGTTAATGCACCTTATTATGTAACCAATCATACCCTACACTACGACCTAGATATACCATTTATTTAAGACCTTACTCCATTGAAATTCTCAATGCAATATAGCTTGTTAATAGTGTTTTCCAGCGACAAATATTATGTAATATAAATATTCTCCAATAAATTTTAGATAAGAAAACTATACATTTTTAACTATACAATCCTAAAGCGTGATTTTTTTTTTTTTTTTTCTTTTTTCGTATCTTCTTTATTGTTTAACACTAAAGTAACAAATAAAACAATATTGCAAAAACAAAAAGTGCAACATTACAGACTTTATCAGAACTTACAATACCAGTGAGGTATTTCAAGTTTAACATTCTCAAGTAGGGGTGGGCATAATCGAATGATCGTCATAATCGGATGATCGGACTTCGATGATTTAAATAAACAAATGATTTCATGATTTCATAATCGAATGATCGAATGATTAATATGCTTTCTGAGAGGCAATGTGCTAAAATTCCCGTCTCTATGATGGCTGAGCCTAGGTCCAAATGTGCATATGATTTATGTGATGAGAAAAAAAAAAAAATAAAAGCTTCTTGTAATTAACGTTAAACGATTCAGTTCGAATGTTCATTCGTTTCTCCAAACCGATTAATTCGAATGATTGAAATAATCGAATGTTCCCATAATCGTCATTCGATTATGCCCACCCCTATTCTTAAGTCCACTGTATGTGGTGGTTCCAACTGCAAGCCTTCGCCTTAACAGTACCGAATGGGGAGAAACCATCTTCCAGGCTCGTTTAGCGTGTCAAAAAAAACCAAGCACTGAAACTAAACAAAAATTATTTTCGCTTAACGTTAGGTGTAAGCGAAAATAATTATAAAACCAAAATATTATCGATTACATTAAATCAGAGAGTTGTAGTACGATAACATTTTCGATCCCAACAATGGAGCTAGATAAAGTTGAACGTGTTTTATTTTTTAAATTCAAAACAAATGTAACACAATAAAAACTATAAAATCCATGGATAAAAGACATATTTATGTCAATAGTAACGATCATAGGTACTTTAATACAAAAACAAGAGCATTGAGTGAATTCTGATGAAATATTTAGATATTGACCTATCTGCTTTCTTGTATTATATCTAGAATGCTAGTTGAGCCATCCTATAATTTAAATTATCCTAGAAAATTCTATGAAGAGAGTCGTTAGGCCTAAATTTAACTGGAATATTCCGAGGGTGTTTCCACTCCAAGTATTTGCATACGGCGCTCGCAAAATAATTCTGCTAAGTCTACCTACAGAAAATCTCATAATCTCGGCTACGGTCACAACCATTGTGATTTTAATAATGGGATTTTTGTAAAAGAGGATTTGAATAAAATTATCTTGAACGAGAAGGTAAAATTTTATTGAAGAGATACTTGGCAACTTAAAAAAATTGGTGTGCTCAACACACAACTTTCACTGAAATCAAGATTTGAACCAACATAAACTTGATAAAGGAATTATATGTTTTCGATAAACATTTATTTGACATTGAAAAAAAAACAACAACTAATTAACTACAATAATCACTTCGCTTTCTGTTACTATCCAATACGTACTAAAACTTTGTGTATTGTTTCTTTTAAAAAAATAGCTATCCAACAGAATTAATACATCGATACATCAAACCTTTGTAAAAGATACAGACATAAAAAAATAAATAAATAAATAATAATGAAAAACCCTCCTCTTACGTTTCAAGATACGTTGAACCAGAATACCAATGGAATAAAAAAAAAAATCCGCTTGTCCGCCATCCGAAACTACTGGACCATTTTTTTTTTTTTTTTTTTTTTTCAATTCGATACAGAAATACTAGGGCATATAAGTATGATCCTAACATCTAAACCTTGATATCTGCTGGTTATTTTTAAATTAGCGGCCGATAAAAATTTAATTCAATAGCTCAGTTATTTTTGAAGATAGAGTAAAAATTATAAGCTTTTTTACACAAAAAAAAACGCGAATAAATATAAAAAAATTAAATTTTCCCCATAATTAAGTCCATGACTGTTAATTTTGAAGATATGTATGTGAAAAATATGTAGATAGTTTCAGAATCAATACAGCGCGAAAAACAAAAAAATCGAAAAGATTAGCAGCTATAAACAGCTATGTAATCAGTCAAACCCTACTCTGTTTTTTTTTTTTTGAGAAAAAAATAAACAAATATTAATCAGGGAATTTTTTTTTTTTTTTTTTTTTTTTTTTTTTTTTTTTTTTTTTTTTTTTTTTTTTTTTTTTTATGGATAAGTTCTTTTAAATTTCATATGCTCTAAATTTTTAGCAATCCATTAAAGCGTAAATGAATAATATTTTCTTATCAACATTAGTTAAGATACTTCAGAGGAAGAATTTTCATAAATTGCTGGTTATGCCCCATAAAGCAATTTCAAATAGAGTGAAGCCTATATGACATTAAAGCCTAGTCCATTCTATACCAATATAGAGAGTTTAATCAAATTTGTAAATGTTGTTCTTTAGTATATCGTAATAAAAATGCAAAATTCATGGATTAAAGTGGCTCTTATAGTTCGTATATTATATTGAAAAAGTTATAACATCCTTTGTAAATAATTTTATTAAATATTTTCATATTAAAACTGTCTGAGATAGATGGTATAAGGTAAAAATACAATCATCAGTATTGCGCCTTGCATACTCAATCGCTAGTGAAAAAATTATATTTATCATTCTAATAGATATATTAGTTTGTTTTCAATTATTTAATATTAATAACGAAAAATGTTATTCAGTTTAATATATATATATATATATATATATTTTTTTTTTTTTTTTTTTTTGTGATAATCCAATTTCCCTTAACACAAGGGAGTGCTGGATTAATGCCAAACAATTTATACTACAGTAAAAAGTTTTATAATGTAATGTCGGCCAATCTAGTATATCTCCCTTCTTTCTTGTTTTTATGTTCACTAGAACAACTGAGTACCCAGTATTATTTAATTAAGAAAAAACAAATCAGTATTTAAAGCTTAAAAGAAAGTTATTTAGATTAATAAATTTAAATAAAAAACACTAATTAAAAGGTTTTTATTTGTATTTATATTTACTTCTGTAATGTCCAAAGTAAAGGCGGTAATTATATAATATAATGATATGAAATACATGTAGAGAAGCTAAAAATATTTTATACTAGAAGGTCCATTTCCTTTTCAGGCGTCTCGGAGGATTATCAGGAATTAAAAAAGGAAGAAACTATTGAAACTAGTGGGTTAGAGTGAGAATGGAGTTTGTCATGAAAGGATTGATACCTAGTCCGGGCCAAATCAGTAACATAGGGAACATTAAGGTCTTTATGGATGGGTTTATTCGTGACAAAGTAAGGAGCGTTGAGGATTTTACAAAGGATTTCGGATTGTAAGGATTGGATACTGGAAGAATTTGATGGTTTAGTAGAGCCCCAAAGCTCTACTTTGTAAGTCCAGATTGGTCTTATAATAGTCATGTAGATGAACCTTTTGTAGTTAAGAGGAAGCTTTCACCGTTTGTCTAGTAAGTGTTGAAGTAGCCTGAAACGGCGCAATTAAAAGTTAACCAAGAAATATAAACTTAAAAGAAAAAACAACAAACAGAAGTTTATTATTTAATACACGTTTTAGGTTTCTATGAATAAAAATGACCGATTCTCGAAAAATTGTTTTATCACTTAATGCCATTTACTTGGCACATTTACACGATTTTTTTTTTTTTTTAACTTCTCTTACGTGTTTGATTAAACTCTCAAAAATTGAATATTCTTCTATATATCATGTTGGTTTTATTCTGATTGCATTGGCTTCAACGCTGATATTCAAAATATTTACGATTTTATTATGTCAGCATTGATAAAATACGGTTAAATTTACAAGTTGAGCGTGGGGTCACTTGTAGCTGGGTGGCTAGCGTAACAGCCTCCTATGCTAAAGGTCACGGGTTCTAACCCGCAGGTGGCCCTACGATTTTTTAATGGGAGTAAAAAATCCTTAGTTACGCCGTCCTTCGGAGCGGACGTTAAAAGGTGGTCCCGAGCCTGTGCGATGTCAGGTACTCGTTGAAGATCCCTATCCTAATAAAACCTGGATAGGCAAAATTTAGGACTCCCACTGTAGCATCGTCCGATTAGCCATAGTAGCATAAAGTGACATTAAATAAATCAACAAACAAACAAACAAGTTGAGCGAATTTAATAAGCAACTAGAGGGGAAAAGAGGAAAGATACATTTTTAGATATATTTTTTTTCCAAAACTAAGAATAGTAATATATATATATATATATATATATATATATATATATATATATATATATATATATATAATATACCGTTAGAAAGCTGGTGGTTTCAGAAAAAAATGTTTTATTGTTTACAAAGTTATAAAAGGTAATGCAAAGTGATGGAGAAGGCGTAAACTTCTCTGATTATTAACATACCATTTTACTTTCATGTACTGTATGTTTGTGGCTATTCCGCCCTAGCTCGGCCTCCACTGGCTTACACCAGTGAAGCGCTGAGTGAGAGGCGCTGGGATCTCTTGGATTCGGCTTCTCCCCCCACTTGTGGAAAGAGCAGCCGAGTCTAGAGTCCCTTTAGCAGATTGTATATATTGTATATAGTTAAGTTTGCTTGTATGATTTTTATTTATTTCCCAACTTGTATTTATCTCTACTACAGGTTGTTTTTTTGATTTCTTTGTTGTTGTTTTATTAATTGTTATTTTCTTGTATATATTTGAATTTATTTATTTCCGATTTTATGTAATTTGACTTTATCATTATTCTGTATATATTGTATAAATGTGTACTACATCTCTATTACTACTGTTCATTATGTAACAAACTGTAATATTTCTCAATAAAAAAAAAAAAAAAATTTACTTTCACTTACCTATATATGAAATATATAGTAATGGAAAGTATTGCGATCGTGAATATTTTCGAATTACGGTTTTCAACGGAAACACACGTCTTAAGGTCCCCTGAGTTCGAATAACCAAGCCACACAAAAAGGTGTGTGGGTCTGTATGTCCGTGTCCGTAAAGCTAAAATTTCATCTAGAGCACCTATGCCTTAAATATTTCAGCAGCTTTTCAATCAAAAACGCCCAACCAGAAGAGCCACTTTATATCATGAATTTTGCACCTATTTACGAATTTCTCAAGAACGGAATTGTTTAACTAGCAATATCGGTGTAAAATTGAATAGCCTCTAATATCTTGTAGGTTTCATTCTGATTGAAATAGTCTGACAGGGCTCTTAAATGCCAATATTTTAAAATTACTATCTCTAATAATAATAATAATAGGCTTAGCAAACGCGAAGGTTAGATGCCGATACCACCAAATTCCGCATACACAGACTCGTCCAATGTTCACCATTCAAGCCCAAGCTCCCGAGATCAGCCTTAACGCAATCCTCCCATCTACGCTTCGGCCTACCTTTCGGACGCCTACCAGTCGGATCAGCAAATACCAACTTTCTCGGAATCCGCTCGTCATCGGAAGCCCAACAACTTTACTCGCCCATTTGAGTCTCCACGATACAATCAGCTCAATTATATTCACAGGATACAAGTTCCGCAATTCCGCGTTGTGCAACCTTCTAAACTCCCCAGTGGCCTCATCTCTCTTCGGACCAAATATTTTACGCAATACCTTATTTTCGAAAACCTTAAGCCGTTGTTCATCCTTCAGAGTAAGCGGCCACGTTTCACATCCGTAAAGAACCATTAGAAGAATGATAGTATTATAAATTCTAACCTTTAAGTTTTTATATAGAAGCCGCGAACTAAGTAACTTAGCAACTGAATAATAACACGTATTTCCCACCTTTAACCGGGACTTTATTTCTTCCTGGATTTCATTTTTTCTAGTTATAATTGAACCTAAATACTTGAATTTCTCTACGTGTTCAAAAGTATGCCCTGATACATCAATATCACCAAGATGGCCACCGTTTCTGCTACTAATCATATATT
This sequence comes from Piezodorus guildinii, assembly GCA_023052935.1. Lineage (NCBI taxonomy): Eukaryota > Metazoa > Arthropoda > Insecta > Hemiptera > Pentatomidae > Piezodorus > Piezodorus guildinii. Next base: position 111,262,356 of record CM041298.1, on the reverse strand, counting down.
TCGTCTTCTCGGTATTTGATTTGAGTCCTATTTCTTTACCGGTTTTTATTAACACACTTGTATTTAGTTGTATGGTTTCCGTGTCTTCACCTAGTAGTACCAGATCATCGGCATATCCCAAAACCGGAATCTTGTCACCCATATTTAAGCCTTTCTCGGTACACATCACCTTTTCTATGACATATTCTAAAGCTATATTAAATAACACAGGTGAAAGGGAGTCAACCTGTTTCAAACCCGATCGCACTTCAAATCTCTCGGAGTAATTATGACCGATTCTAACTTTATGGAATGTTTCCGACAAACACATCTCTACTAGGTTTACTAACTTTCTAGGTATTCCCTGTTCAATCATGATGTTATATAGCTTCTCACGGTCTATTGAATCATAAGCCTTTTTAAAATCGATATAAAGTTAATGGACTCCACCGTTGTATTCCAATTTTTTCTCTAATATTTGACGTAATGAAAATATTTGGTCAATAGTCAAGCAATTCCGCCTAAAACCACATTGGTAATCTCCGATAATTTCCTCAGCGTATTCCGTGATTAGACTAGTTACAACTATCTCTAAAGTACCTTTAATTTTGTAGATATTATGAAACTGCCAATATCATCTGATTATCATTGCTAAAAAAACAGGTAAATATATAAGTTGAACGAATTCGATATCCAACTAAAGAGAAAACCGCAAAAATAAAAAACAGTAATATACATGTATAGAATAGAGTTTGAATGCTAAATATTTTAGAAAAAAATATTATCTTATACATACTATTGTGAAAGTTAACGGAGAGTGATGAAAAGCCTATAAAAGAAATTGTTTGTTGTCGATAATAATATAATAGATTAGTTAATAGAATACATGTTCCTATTAAAATCCAATGTAAATAATTCTTTGAAAATTTATTTCATTTCTTAATTTTGTCAAAAATTCTTCATTTGATATAAATAACGGAGGTAAGGAAATTCATGTTTTGCGCGCACCTAATTTTTAAATTTAAGATTTGTCTCTGTCACAGTAGTTTGTTAAGAAAATAATCTGAAATTTAAACATATTTAATTTTGCTTCGATAAAGCTAGTTATTTCGAAATAGGTAATGGAGTTTAGTAAAAAATGTATAAAGGTACAATATAAATGGAACATGTTTGAATCTTTTGGTTTCAGTCTGAATCAACTTTATTGAAATATTATTTAAAATAATCGATTACAAACAATTTCTTAGTTTTCTCTTAAAAGCTAAAATGCCTTTGACTAAACTCATCATCTAAAATCATGAATTTACAATTACTGTTTACATAAATTATCTAATCTCCTCAAATACGTTAGCCTGATAGTTGACGCCTAGTTTGGCAAAGTGGTATCATCTATATTACACCAGGCTCTAATATTGATCGTAGACCAATGACTGAACTGGGTCCGTGCTAGTCTGATATTTGTATCAACTTCCCAGGTCATCCACTCAGACAAATAACCAAGTATGTTTTATTTTTTTATATCCATAAGAGCAATTAAAAGGGTAAAGATTAAGTAAAAAAAAAAAAAATAAATTAAAAGAAGTAATTTGTAAATGCAATAATATTGATTGCATATGAATTGGAGAAACAAAGTAACTTAGATCGAACAAGTGTATGATGAAATAGCTGTTTCCACATTCAAATATTTCATCAGAATAGCATACAACATTCACTTAAAATATAATATACCTAAGATTCTTGAATAAAGTTTAAGCTAAAAAAATAATTAAATTAAGTTTTAACGGAAACACTTTAGGCTAAATATTATAAGAACAGAAACAATTACATATACCAACGGCTTCCCATTATATACTTTTCGTCAATCTCAACAGATCAAAAATTATCTTACCTAGAAAGAGGGAAAAAACAAAAAAAAAAAAAAACACAAACCTTATCCAATACAACCCATGCAGGACCTTGGGCTTAGTATGTGCAATGAGATGATTAGTCCTTGATCACGCTCAGCCGCCAGGTTTTTCCCTAATTATTTCGTGTACCCACTTTATAGAGGCTGGGTCTGCCCCAGGAGGGTCCCCTTTCCCTAGGGTCGTCCCTCTACCCCAAATGAACTAACAGAATAAATAATATTCTTCCAAAGTCGGGATTCGAACCCAGGAAAAAAAAATGCCTGTACCACTACAACCCATGAAGGGCATTGGGCTTAGTACATTTGGAGATTCGTACTGCTTGTAGCCCAACGACAGTGCAATGAGGGGATTAGGCCTTAATCACGCTCAGCCGCCATATTTTTCCCTTATTATTTTGTGCACCCACTTTATCGAGGCTGGGTCTGCCTCAGGAGGATCTACATACCCTAGGGTTGGCCTCCGCCTGAATTAACAGAATAAATAATATTCTGCCACAGCCGGGATTCGAACTCAGGACCGGAGAATAATAGACTAGTGATCTATCAACTAGGACACGATAATGCCTAAAAAAAAAAAAATAAAAAATTTTAAACAGCTTTAAGTATCAGAGAATTTCCTGGAAAAATGGTAAAAGTCATGTCCAGGATAGATTTATTGGGCTGAAAAATAAATTGGTAGCGTTTTTTACTTGTGATTTAAAAAAAAACTTCTGAATGTTGTAAATATTTTTAATCAATCCTATATGACCCATTTCACTCTATCACATGTTGCCATATTTCTGATAATTTTAGAAGTTTGGTTATAATCAACAGTTAATGAACAATTGAGACGTTGATTTCCAAAAGGTACTAAAGGACATTTTTTACGAAATTGATTTTTTTACATATTTATATCTTCCTCATTTAGTTTTATCTAAATCTTTAATTTGATTGTATCTAATGAAGACTCACGTCCTTTAATAACGTGATTTAGAAATGCTATTAATTTCTTAAGATACTTATTACACATTTAGTTTCATTCTAAATCATAACAGAACATTTCATTTCATAACTTTAATATAGTTTTATTAATATAGTAAAGATATAATTCTAGATTTTAATGCGAAAAGAATCAAATTAGCTGGTTTAATAATATAGTAATGAGAGATTTTCGCGCTTCCTGTAAAATTCCCCCGAATGGATATAGTACCTTTTGGAAATCAACGTCTCAATTAAAGAGCTTTACGTCTTCCAAGTAAATATTCTATTCTAAACCGAGCTAAACTCTTACGAACGGTGCTTTGTTCAAACCCATCATCGCCATATACATTGAAATTTTTGTTAACCCTCTGTAAAGCGAATTTTCCTTTTAGGAAATTAAAAATCATTAAATAGCGAAATTGATTTTTTTTTTCTCTTATACTTTGAGTAAGCAAAATACTACTTAAAAATAAGAATCTCAATTGAAACTGATTTATTAATGCACCTTAACTAATTCCTTTTTTAGAATATGTAAACATTATCGACCAAGTAAAAAAGACTATCAATTCTCAAAAGGTCGCATGAACTTATGCTGATTGACGGTATCTGAAAGCCTTTGGTGAACTGAAAAAATTGGTTTTTGCGAAGAAATTAAATTAGAAAACGCGTTTCTAAATTAGAAAAAAATTACATTTTAGAGATACATGAATCAACAGATTTAAACCTCTATTAAAACGCAGCAAATTAGTATCATGACAAAAAAATAGTATTAATCACCAACAGTGCCATAGAAATATTTGTTACAAAATAAATGATACCAGTTTTGTTGTACATTTTATTTTATTAACGATTACATTATATTTTTTTCTCATCATTGTCGTTATTTTTCTTTTGTTTGAATATTTGTTCCATAATTATCAGTCGCGCACGAGAACACCTAAAAGGCGCCCGAAAACTGTTAAGTTTTTTTGAAAAATGACATTTAAAAAAAATTATGACTACGCTGCTGAAAAGCGGAAAAATGAAAAGATAATTAGGATGGATATGCATGAAGCTTGAAAATGGCCCTAGAGGCTGAAACGTCGCGATGACTTGATTAAATAAATTGTTTTATAAAAATATCCCAGAATTTCTTTTGAATATCGGCCTGATAATTATCGAACAAAGATTACATTATATTTTTTAAGTTATCTCTGGTGTAGTGGCTAGAGTAACAGCTTCTAGGCCCAAGGTCGCGGATTCAATGGTTCCTACAATGATTTATTATTAAAGGTCACGGTTCTAACCCGCAGATGGTCCTAGGATTTTTTAATGGGAGTAAAAAATCCTGAGTTATGCTGTCCTTCGGAGGGACGTTAAAAGGTGGTCCCGATCCTGTGCGATGTCAGGTACTCGTTAAAGATCCCTACCCTAATAAAACCTGGATAGGCAAAATTTAGGACTTCCACTGATAGGACTCGTCCGATTAGCCATAGTAGCACAAAGTGACGTTAAAAAAATAAACAAACAAACATACTCGTAACACTACATGATTTCAAAACGCAATATCTCAGCTAGTTATTAACCAATTTCAATGATTTTTTTTTTTCATTTGGTCAAAAAAGCAATAACTTTGTATTTATTTATTTATTAATTAGGACAAACGGATTTTGTTATAATTCGTTATTCGGATTCTACGCATCTTGAAACGTAAGCTCTCAAGTTTTGAGCGGGGGTAATTTTTTTTTTCGATTAAAAAGATTCATCATTGAAAAAAATTAACCAAAAACAAGACTTGAAAAAATCCAAATTTTTTTGTGTTACAGCCAAAAAATCTACGATGTCAATATTTCGTCTTAATAAAAGCGCAATCAACGACAATAATTACCTCGTGAGGTACAATCTACATTTAAATCAATATGAATGACCGTATCATGTCAGCCTTGCTAAGCTCAAATAGAAATAACAGAGGCCTTAGTGACCAAAATAGTCAAGAGGAGGAATTTCCCCACAATTTAGTTGGAACCCCATCCAGCCCAACATTTACATACACCTCGGCATCTCCTCAGGCCACTCCTCATATAGTCACCATCAAAAGGAACTTTACAAAGGGTAATGGAACGCTCAGAGGTTATTGATCTATTCTATCTACCGGTAGGTATAAGAGGACAAAAAACAAGTATTTTTCAGTAACGGGAACAACCGAATCCAGTTCCGTAGAAATGCCTGTTACAAAATAGCTGATACCATATTTCTCTAACATTTTATTTTATTAACGATTAATTTATATTTTTGAGGTCATCTCTGGTGTAGTGGCTATAGTAACAGCCTTCTAGACCCAAGGTCACAAGTTCAAACCTGCAGATGTCCCTTGATTTTTTTAATTGGGGTAATAAATATTTAGTTATGCCGTCCAGGCCCTGTGCCATGTAAGGTATTCTTTAAAGATCCCTATCCTAATTAATCCTGGATAGGCAAAATTTAAAACCCCCGCTGTAATATCGTCCAATTGGCCAGAGTAGCGAAAACTGACGTCGAATCAATAAACAAACTAATATTATATTTTTATTTATACATTAAATACCACTTGGTTGGTTGTATAGCAATAAATATTCCACATATCCCAACCCTGTACCTAAGTAGTAATCCTGTAAAGTTCCACCCGATTGTCAGGAATCTGGGAGTAACCTCTGACCAAACCCTATCCTTCAAAAATCTTATTTCCGAAATCTCCCGCCGTACCTTTACCTTTTGTATTCCCTTCGTCACCTATTCCCGCACGAAACCCGAAAACTCCTCGTTACATTTCTAATATTTTCCCACTTCGACGATATACGACGGAGTTTCTGGGTTATCCAATCCCGCCGCCCATCATACATGTTTGACTTCCTACAATTCAAATCCTCTGTCCACCCTCGTTGTACATGCTCCAGGCCTTCGGATTTATACAGTACGGCCCACCGAACTGCACATTTCGACAGATCCTTTCTCATTCGAACCTCAATCCTATGGAATTCTATCCCTCCATACATCCGTCACTCCAATTCTCTTTCTCCCTTCAAACTCCGCATATTTAATTACTTAATATCCAGGCTCAAAAAATTTGTAAATAAGCTATGTTTTTATTATTTATTTTTATGTTTTGTTGTGATTGTTGTTTTCTTCACATTTAAATATGTCTAGTTCATATGAGTAATTCTTAATTTGTTTATATGTAGTTAATATACTTTAAGACTCCAAAGCACAGTATATTATTACACAGTACTTTCTGTATTATTTATTCTAAAGGGACATGTCCCAGGATAATAAAGAATTTATTTATTATTATTAAAAATATCACAGTCATCGGTGGCAGTTATTTATATTCATTTTGCAGAATTAATTTAAAATAAATAATATTAGTTAAAATATTAATTTAAATAATCAATTATGGAAATAAATAAAACACTATTAGTAAAATTGAATAATATATTAAGTTAATTTAAAATAAATAAATATTATACGATATTCCAGTAAAATTTACATTGTTCGCCAATACCAATCTAATAGAATGGATATTCAACTAACAACAAATTAATTAACGTCAAACTAATTAACGTCACTTTATGGTACTGTGGCTATTCGGAAGATGCTTCGGTGGAGTCCTGAATTCTGCACACCCAGGTTTAACCAGTATAGATACCTTTAACGAGTATTTGACAGTTTTTGGAAAACCATTTTATTTCTCCTCCGAAGGAAGCCATGATCGAGATTTTTTACTACCTTTAAAAAATCCTAGGGCCCTCTGCCGAGTTCGAACTCGCTACCTTATAAAAGACTTTTATGCTCTAGCACTACACCACACGTGACCCCAACATTATATTTTGATTATATAGGTACAAATGATTTTTTAATTTATTTTAAAAATATTTTAAGATCGGTAACCCATTTAATTGCTCTTACAAGAATTAGAGTTTAGTGTGGTAAGTCGTACGTTGTATGAAAGTATAATTCCATATTTTAGACAACTATATATCTTCATTAAACTCACTATATTGATGTCAAATAAAATAATGTCAGATATTTATTCAAATTTTAATAGTGTGACAGGGCTTACAGAAACATTCAAATAAATATTTTAAAATTTTTTTTATTTTTTTTTATTGAGAAATATTACAATTTGTTGCATAATGAACAGTAGTAATAGAGATGTAGTACACATTCATACAATATATACAGAATAATGATGATAAAGTCAAATTACATAACATCGGAAATAAATAAATTCAAATATATACAAATAAAAAGCAACAAGAAACAAATCAAAACAACAACCTGTAGTAGAGATAAATACAAGTTGGGAAATAAATAAAAATCATACAAGCATACTTAACTATATACAATATATACAATCAGCCAAAGGAACCCTAGACTCGGCTGCTCCCCCCACAAGTGGGGGGAGAAGCGGAATCCAAGAGATCCCAGCGCCTCCCACTCAGCGCTTCAATGGTGTAAGCCAGTGGAGGCCGAGCCGGAGCGGAATAGCCACAAACATACAGTACATGAGTGGAGGATCTGACCAGTGTCAGAACTCCAGATAAATGTTTACAAAACGTCGCGGGGCCACTGCCGTTTCAATCTTCGAGGAGGATTGTAGGGATGGGTGAAGCTGAAAAGCGATTGAGCAAGAGGATTAGGATGATGAAGAAGGTTCTGATGGAATTTGGAGAATTTGGATGGTACCAGGTCTAAAATAAATGGAATATTAAGGTCATGGTGTAGGGTACAGTTGGTAACGTAATAAGGAGCATTAACTATTGTTCGGAGGACTTTGGATTGGAAGGATTGGATACGTTTGATGTTAGAATGTTTAGTTGTCCCCCATAGTTCAAGTCCGTAGGTCCATATAGGTTTCAGTACTGTCTTATATATTAGTAATTTGTTGTCGACTGTAAGATGAGATTTTCTATTTAGTAATTTGTATAACCGGCCGAATCTGCGGTTGAGTTCTATCCTTTTAAGTCTCGTATGTGGGTTCCACGTCAGTCTTTTGTCTAGTAAAAAGCCTAGGTACCGGACTGTGTCTGAGGAAGGAAGCGGTATGGAATTGAATTTAACTGTTGGACAGGATTTACGTCGAAGGGTGAAGGTGACGTGTGTACATTTGCTTTCGTTCACCTTAATTCGCCAAGCCTTACACCAGTCTTCGACAAGGGAAAGGTGCCTTTGGAGATTTAGAGATGCTACTTCAGGATCGGAATTGGATGATAAAATGGCTGTGTCGTCAGCAAATGTTGCCAGAAAGGTATCGGGATCGGTAGGGATATCGGCGGTGTAGAGGATGTAGAGGACGGGTCCTAAGACGCTGCCTTGAGGAACACCGGCCTCAACAGTATAATGTTTGGAAAATTCGGAACCACAGCGAACTCGGAAGGAGCGGTTTGATAAATAGGATCGGAGGATTAGGTATAAGGATTGAGGTAAATGGGTTTTGAGCTTAAAAAGCAATCCCGGGTGCCACACCCGGTCAAAAGCTTGAGCTATGTCCAGAAAGGCACCCGAACAATACTCCTTGCACTCAAGGGCAGAGGAAATGTGATCCACAACTCGGAGTCCTTGCTGAACTGTGGAATGTTGAGAACGAAATTCAAACTGATGCGAAGGAAAATTTTTAAATTTATCTAGGATTCGTTTTAGTAGGAGCTTTTCGAAAATTTTTGAGAGGATCGGAAGTAGGCTAATAGGTCTGTAAGATGACGTGCTGTTGTAAGGTTTGCCTGGTTTCAGGAAAAGGATGATAGTTGAATGTTTCCATAAGAGAGGAAAATAGGTAGTGCGTAGGATACTGTTATAAAGATATGTAAGGAATGTTATGGCTTTCTGTGGAAGTTGTCTTAAGATCTGAGGCGTGAGGAGATCATATCCAGGGGATTTACGGAGAGGAAGCTTTTTAAGAAGATATTTGACCTCAGAGGGATTAACTGCTTTAGGAGGTAAGGAGAGTGGTATTGGCGAAGTAAGGAACTGTTCAACTGTTGAAGTATGGTTTGGATTCAACTCAGGATGAGGAGTGAAAACTTTGGAAAGGTGCTGTGCAAATTCCTGGGCCTTATTCTTGTCAGGAACTATCACCGCGCAGGAGAGGATGGGAAATCGTGTGAGTATTCAGGATTCTCTTCGTGACATTCCACAGGGAATTGTCACGAGTCGAGAGAGATGAGAGGTAGGAATTGTAGGATTGGGAACGAAAGGTCGCCAACTCCCGCTTTAATTTTCTACAATAAAAGTTATAAGAGCGGCGATCTTCTGGGTGGCGGGTGCGTTGCCATAATGCTCTGGCTCGGCGTTTGGTGTTGATGAGGTCCGTCAGGTGTTGTGGTAAATGGCATTTGTAAGGAATAATTTGGGATTGTTTAGGAAAGGAGGCAGTCCAGGCAGCTTGTTGAATCAAGGTTGTAAAGGAATATACGGCATCATCAAGGTCAGAAGGGGTTTTGAGAGTTACTCTGAGGTCGATATCATTGGTGAGGATTTCGCGGAAGAGGTTCCAGTTGATGGGGCCTCTGATAAATGACGGTGGGAAATTTTTAAAATTAATAATTTAATTTAACACACATATATGATAAAAGCTGCAAATTATTACATAATGGTTTATTATTTCCAAATTACTATATTAACATTTAAACGTTCATACAGCTTTTTAAGGCAATTAACTAATATTAAAGAAAATAAATAATTCAAAGGAAAATGGTAATTTCAAAACTTTATATTTCTGCTATTTCTAAACCGATTATAATGATTATTTTTTCTTTTCGTAGAAAATTTGATTCCATATATATATATATATATATATATATATATATATATTAATATATATATATATATATATATATATATATATATATATATATATATATATATTTGGAAATTATTAATTTGAACAAAGGAAAAACGGATTTTTTTTTTATTCGTTACTTCTTCGGTATCTTAATACGTAAGCAAAGGTTCATTATTAAAAATAATGAACTAAAATGTTATGGAGGGTAAACAAAGTATATAAGCTCAAGTGATTGCTATCAATAATAGTTTTAATTTTTATATTAGTCAAAATAAAATGTATCCTTCGAAAATTAATGTAATTCTTTGTACTTTCACTTACCTATATATAAAATATATAGCAAGGGTAAGTATTGCGATCGTGAAAATTTTCGAATTCCAGTTTTCGACGGAAACACACGTTCTAGGGTCCCCTGAATCCAACTAACCAAGCCCCGAAAAAAAGGCCTCTGTGTGTGTGTGTGGTAAGTCTAGCGCAAAAACGAAAACTCGTACGAAAATGCAATTTCATATTTAAGACAACTATATGTTCGAGTTTTTATAGCAACTTTTTCATCAAAATCGGCTAACCAGAAGAGCCACTTTTTTTTTCCCCTAGGCGTAAACCACTTGGGTCATTTTCGCCTTAAATCACTTTGATAAAGGGATTAAATATTATAGTCTATTGTACAAGTCGGTCTGTCGTAGGAAGTCAAAAAGTTTTGCAGTTGTCTGTATGTTGTCTTGTAAAACGGTTGGTAAGTCAGTGTCAATTGCAATATGTGCTCTGTGATTATCATAAGCCCTACACTCTGTCAAAATGTGTTTAACAGAGATTGGGCAACCGCATGTTGGGCACACCGTAGGAGGTTCCCGTGCCATGAGATGTCCGTGAGTTAGTCGGGTGTGTCCAATACGCAGGTGCGCCAGGATAACCTCTTCCCTTCGCTTTTGTCGTAGGGACGAATGCCAATGGGAGATGTCCCTTCTTATTTCCCTTAATTTGTTGTCAGTAGTGTCATGCCAAATCTGTCCCCACTTCGACCGAATCCGCTGCTTCAATCCAGAAGAGCCACTTTATACCATGCATTTTTCAACTTTTTTACGATTTTGTCAAAAATCAGCTGAAACGATTTTGATTATACTCCCTATATGGATGTAAAATTTAATGGGCTTTAAAATTTGTAGGTTTCATTCTGATTGAAATAGTCTGAACAGGGCTTAGATGCCGATATTTTACATTTTCTTCCTTCTTAAACTACCTTTAATTTTGTACATTTCAAAAGATTGACCATATCATCTTAATGTCATTGAAGGACAACTAAATGTGCATGTTGAACGAATTTTATTACCTAACTAAAGGATAAAAGAAAAAAATATATTTTCAATGTTAATATTTGTTTTTCTGACACCATTGGAAAGAAAAATATTTAAGAAAAAGTATTATCTGATACACAAAGTTGTAAAGGTAATAAAAATAGGGAATAAACTTATTACTGATTAACAATTTAATGTAGTTATATTATTTTATCTAAAATTATATGTTTCAAGGAAAATGAATACACGTTTTATTAAAACCAGCTTTGAATGTTTTCCAAATTGAAGTATAATTAATAGTTTTTTAAATGATTTTAACAGTCAAATGAGTGAAAGTCGTGTGTTGCCCGCACTAGATTTTTTATATTGCTTTAATTTCTTACTGACGTAAACTTTATTTAGGAGTCTCGAAAAAAAAAATATTTTTTTATATTACACTACATTTTTATATTACTTCATCTAAGCTATTTCCAGTCAGTTTAGAACAGTTTCTACGGAAAGAAAAAGTTTATTTCTATTTTATGTCTTTTCGGTTCTAAAATGTTAGTTGGAAGATATCGTGGAGACCAGAAGGCTTAAGGTATTAGCTACAGACTATTTGGCTGCGTTCCAGGCGATCTCAACCGAAGTTTATCCAGGGCAATAATTACGATTAAAATAGAACCAATTAGGGAACTGGTAACAACTTTTACAATGGGTTTTCCATGTTACATACTGCTAACCATTTAATAAACAAAGTGAAAGTAATAAATTCATTAATAGTTGTAAGTACTATTGCAAGTTGCAGGGTAATAGGAAAACCTAATTACCAAAGCAGATTAAACTTGAAATATAATAACCATTCCATTACTTTCAATGCACATGAAATATAAAGTAGACAATTTTCCCGTTCGTAAACATTTTCAAAGCCAGTTTTCTAACGGAAATACATGTTTTAGCCCCGTATTACTTATGCTCGAATTCTCAAATTTAAACGCTGGCTCAACTCTGTCTTTCAGGTATGTAATCTACAACACATGTTTATAATTATTTGATTTTTGTCATTGTAAACCCCTAGCTAATACAGCTTGCCATGTAGCTTAAATAACAGGGACTAAATAATAGGTAGAGACTGAGGCCCAAGCGGCGGGTGGTACTTCACTTTCAAGTTTTCTCTTAATTAATAAAACCCGCAAGCCACCGAGTCCCCACTTGAGTGTCTCGCCTCTCAGCTTTATACCGCCACATGCGTTACAAATATTTCATGTAAGTTTATATTTTCATTAAATAAAAGCTGACTAATTATGAATCACATCTAATATACTGTTACTGATACTTTGTGTGTAGATACCGCTCGCTCTAGAAGTTCGGCTCCCGATTTTTTTTTAGCTGGGCCTCTGTAACATTCATTGTATAGTTTTTTTTTACTCTCTGTTTGACACGCCCCACAGTGGGCAAAATCACCAATTTAGGTGGACAAAAATCAAGTCAAAAGTTTGGAATTTTCCAGTGCTTCACCTTTTTATTATTAGTTGGCATGACCCTTAATACTAATATTTTCCGCCATACCGTGTTTACAAATAAATAATCAATGAATGAATCATTCCTGTCCACACACGTACCCAATAACCCAAAATTATTTAACAATGGACATTTCTGAAACAGGTAAGACATTGTATTTCCAAAGTCGTGATTGAATATACATTGCAATCTCACCTGTAGAGTTAATTTAGCAATTTGTAAATGTATGCCCCTATTCAATAACGAAAAACTATATAACCCCCAAGTTACCCCAAGGATTTCTTTCACCAATCCTTCTAGTCTTTAGATATTACAAAGATTTTTTTGCGTTTTGAGTGATACATATATTTTATCAGACACAACACCCCGAATCAAAAGTTTTATAATATATAATTTCAAGAATTTCCTTAATTATATAAAATACATCTATTAGCAGGTTTTAGCAACTCCGAACCATAATTAGGTTTTTCCTGTCATTTTTCTCGTATTCTGGGGCTTTAAACGTAAAATATAGGGAAGTAGATTTTGACTGTTTGACTACTGTGCGCTCGCCAATCGTGTCAAAAAATTAATTTTATCATATAATTTTTCTTCCTTAATCTAGGACCCCAAAGGTTAAACATATTCAAATTTAAGAATTTTGTCCGCCTAAATCGGTCATATTTTCCACTGTGCGCCCTATCTCTGTCGGTGTTTTTCGAATCGGAAATTTGATGAATATAATCCTGTCAGAAATGTGAAGGATAAAATGACCACTAAATAATGCCAGACAAACTGAGCCTTTTATGTTAATTGTTCTTTATTTTTCGAGGACAAAATGCAGTAAAGTACAATTTATTTTCATATAATTTCGATTTCCGGTTTCTAGGTGAATACTCCACAGCTACTCACAAACACACACAAAAGCACACGCACATAAACACATATTTATAAATAATGAAGAAAGACTAAATATTTAAAATACAGAGGGTCCGTTAACTTGATAAAAAAATAGTTTATTAAATAAAATCTTTAGGAAAAGTCTCTTATTTTCAATATTGTTTATTTATTCATCAATACAACCATTGACGTTTCGAGGCTTGTACGCCTCATTTTCAGAATTACTGAGCATCCACTAATAACATTTTAGTATTATATAAAATTTCATCAATAACCAATGATAATAATCACAATTAAATAATTCTCCATCACATCATAACAAATTTTATTAGTATTTCATTATTACTTACACAAATGTATATCTTTCAATATTTTTTATATATTTATTTATTGGAATTTACAACTGTATAACAAGTAATACAGCAAGTAAATTTGAATGAAACATAAAAAAGGCATGAAACACATGTAGAGAAGCTTCCCAATGGAAGAACTCTAAAAATATTCTAAACTAGAAGGCCCTGGGGCCATCTCCTTTTCAGACGCCTCGGAGGATTGTCAGGAATTGAAGGGAAGAAAGGATTGAAACGAAAGGATTAGGGTGGGAATGGAGTTTGTCATGGAAGGATTGATACCTCGTACGGGCCAAATCAGCAACATATGTGACATTAAGGTCTTTATGGATGAGTTTGTTGGTGACAAAGTAAGGAGCATTGAGGATTTTACGAAGGATTTTGGACTGAAGGGATTGGATACGAGAAGAATTCGATGGTTTAGTTGAGCCTCAGAGCTCTACTCCGTAAGTCCATATCGGTCTTATGATAGTCATGTAGATGAGTCTTTTGTAGTTAAGTGGAAGATTAGAACGTTTGACTAGTAAGTGTTGAAGTAGTCGAAAACGTCGTGCAGCTTCTTGTCGTTTCAGTCTTGTGTGAGGATTCCAAGTGAGGCTTTGTCAAGGTGCAGTCCTTGATATCGGATCTGTTCAACCGTGACAAGAGGAGTATTATTGAAGGAGACAGTAGGGCAGGAAGTCATAGGTTTACGACGAAGGGTAAATGTAATTTGGTTAGATTTGTTGGAATTTATTTTAATTTTCCAGTTCTGACACTATACTTCAAGGTCTCTGAGGTGGGATTGGAGAGTTTTAGAGGCAATAGTTGGATCAGTATTGACTGATAACTCACAAGTGTCATTAGCATAGGTAGAAAGGAAGGTGTTAGGATGGGTTGGGATATCAGCTGTATAAACTGTGTAAAGAATGGGTCCTAGGACACTACCTTGAGGGACACCAACTGGACTGATGACCAGGACTGACTAAAAATGGACGAAAATGAATTATTATGATCGATTTTGAAGGATCTGCCAGTGAGGTAGGACTGGATAATAAGGAAGTATGTAGGGGGAAGGAATTGGCGGAGCTTGTGAAGCAATCCCGGGTGCCAGACTCGGTCGAAGGCCTGTTCCACGTCAAGGAAGGCTCCCGTACAATACAAGCCACGCTCCAATGTAGACGAGACAACGTCCACCACACGATGACATTGCTTTCTTTCAATATTGGTATGATAATATTCACAACCTCCAACCATAAGTAATGTTTTGTTATTAATATTTGATGTAAAAAAACAACAAAAAAAAACCTTTATTCAAAAGTTTTAAAATCGAAATAATAAATATTAAGGGAAAGCTAAGAATTGTATACAAAGAAGTTGAACTTATGAGCAGTTAGTGTACGTTATTTTCATGAGAGAGAAATGGTTTATTTATTTTGCAATGCTGCCTAAATACATCGGGTTGCTTAAATAACACAGCATACTTATCAATCACTTGGACATATTTTACATACATTTTCAATTTTGTTTTATTTTTTCCTATTCCTATACAAATTTATAATATTTACATTTTTTTTTCTCTTTTAGCCATTTACATTGGTTTATTTCGTTTCTCTCTACCACTATATAGTAAATTAAGACCTGAGGTGCGCACATTACATAATCAAAATATAATCAATAAAATAATATAATCACAAAATATAATCAATTACATAATTAAGTTTTGCTTAGTGATATTTAGTAAGGGAAAATTATTGGGATCGTCAAAGTTTAAGAAATCGAGTTATCAACAAAAATACACGTATTAGGATCCTAGGAGTCCAAACGGGCAAGTCCTGAAAAAGGTCTCTGGGTGTGAGTGTGTGGTAAGTCAGGCTCGACACTGTAAAAAAAACTTTACCCGAGCAAAAAATACCGATGAAAAAGGTACCTAACAGTTTAGAAATGGCATTCCAGATAAATATGTGACGAACTTTTTACATCCAATTTTTTTAAAAATCTACCTACTAGTTACATCAGTAAATTTTGTACGCTGTTAAAATTTTCTCCAAAATGAATCTAATTTGATTTATATTTTAATTTATATCGTTCAAATTTTAATCTCAATCAAATAATCTGACTCTTCAATACGACCTTCTTAAATTTCTTACACAACATTAATTTTCTAACTCCTTCACTAAAATCAACTTACGGCAGCGAATTCAAAAAATCACGTGCGGGCAACACACGACTTTCACTTACCTCTATTTTTAAAATCAATGAAAGAATTTACAAAAACAGTTATAGATAAAAATACCTGAAACTATCAAGGAAATAATTAAATTGAATTTATATAGAAACATGTGTTTTCTTAAAAAAATCTATCAATTATTATCTAAAATAATCAGTTAGTTTTATGTTCATTTCATCACTCTTTATTAACTTTTAAAAGCTTGTGTATGAGATAATATTTTTTCTAAAATCTTTAGCTTTCCAACGGTATATCATACGTGTATATTACTGCTCTTATGTTCAAAAACGAAAAATTGCATTAAAAAATATTTTTTTCTGTTTTCTCCTTTAGTTGGGTATCGAATATACATTTTCAATTTTGTTTTATTTTTTCCTATTCCTATACAAATTTATAATATTTACATTTTTTTTTTCTCTTTTAGCCATTTACATTGGTTTATTTCGTTTCTCTCTACCACTATATAGTAAATTAAGACCTGAGGTGCGCACATTACATAATCAAAATATAATCAATAAAATAATATAATCACAAAATATAATCAATTACATAATTAAGTTTTGCTTAGTGATATTTAGTAAGGGAAAATTATTGGGATCGTCAAAGTTTAAGAAATCGAGTTATCAACAAAAATACACGTATTAGGATCCTAGGAGTCCAAACGGGCAAGTCCTGAAAAAGGTCTCTGGGTGTGAGTGTGTGGTAAGTCAGGCTCGACACTGTAAAAAAAACTTTACCCGAGCAAAAAATACCGATGAAAAAGGTACCTAACAGTTTAGAAATGGCATTCCAGATAAATATGTGACGAACTTTTTACATCCAATTTTTTTAAAAATCTACCTACTAGTTACATCAGTAAATTTTGTACGCTGTTAAAATTTTCTCCAAAATGAATCTAATTTGATTTATATTTTAATTTATATCGTTCAAATTTTAATCTCAATCAAATAATCTGACTCTTCAATACGACCTTCTTAAATTTCTTACACAACATTAATTTTCTAACTCCTTCACTAAAATCAACTTACGGCAGCGAATTCAAAAAATCACGTGCGGGCAACACACGACTTTCACTTACCTCTATTTTTAAAATCAATGAAAGAATTTACAAAAACAGTTATAGATAAAAATACCTGAAACTATCAAGGAAATAATTAAATTGAATTTATATAGAAACATGTGTTTTCTTAAAAAAATCTATCAATTATTATCTAAAATAATCAGTTAGTTTTATGTTCATTTCATCACTCTTTATTAACTTTTAAAAGCTTGTGTATGAGATAATATTTTTTCTAAAATCTTTAGCTTTCCAACGGTATATCATACGTGTATATTACTGCTCTTATGTTCAAAAACGAAAAATTGCATTAAAAAATATTTTTTTCTGTTTTCTCCTTTAGTTGGGTATCGAATTTATTCAATTTATATATTTACCTGTTTTTCATCAGCGTTAAAAAGATAATATAGTTATTTTTACTGAATCTACAAAATTAAAGGTACTTTAGGGGTAGAAAACTTAAAATATCGGCATTTAAGCCCTGTCAGACCATTTTAATCAGAATAAAACCCCATATTTAAGCCCATTAAATTTTACATCGATATAGCGAGTTTAATCGAAATCGTCGGAAATGTTTTCGAGAAAATCGAAAAAAGGTGCAAAATGCATGGTATAAAGTGGCTCTTCTGGTAAGCCCATTTTGATGAAAAAGATTTTGTAACGTCTCAGGCGTATATTTGTCTTAAATATGAAATTTCAGTTCACAGACACAATGACCTTTTTGCGGGACTTGGTTATTTGGACTCAGGGGACCCTAAAACGTGTATTTCCGTTGAAAACTGGAATTCGAAAATTTTCACGATCGCAATACTTCCCCTTACTATATATAGTAAGTGAATGTAAAAATGCGTTTTACACTTCCTTTTTTTCGGCCATTTTTAAAAAAAATCTATTTTAATTAAACTCATAACATTCATTCTGCTGTATCTAATCGGACGATTCTGCAGTGGGAATCATCAGTTTTGCCTATTTAGGTATAATTGGGATAAGGATATTTAACGAATCCTGACATCACACAACCTCTTTGACTCGATTTAACGTCCGCTCTAAAGGGCGGAATACATAAGGATTTGTTACTACCTTCATAAATTCTAGGACCGGGTGAGAAACCGCGACCATTGGCATAGAAGGCTGTTATACCTATAGCCATTGTACCTTAAGTGACCCTATTTTTTGGTCCTTGAACCAATTGTTTATAATAATAATGTAATTAGAACGAAATAATGTATTCCACATTCTAAATGAGAACGATTCATGTTATTCAAATTATTACTTTGGACTGATGAATGCTAAATATCGTGTGCCCTAAGGAAGGGCTTGTTAGGTCCTAGAGGTAGCGGAGGGCCTTGAATATAATTGGAGATTGTTTGAGCCAGGGTTAAGGAAACATTGTCACGCCAGCCAAGGTTACTAAGATCGAATCCTAATCTACAATCCAGCTACGCTAAACTAGCCATACGATTGTATTACACTATATATATATATATATATATATATTTAATATATTTATATATATATTATATATACTACTTTCGAGATTGTTTTTTTTTTTTACTTAATCCATTATTACAAAATTAATTATTGGAATAACACCATATTTTGTTATATGAATAGGCATTGCTAGGCAAGAAACGTTTTTTAACAAACTTTGAACTCGTCCTTTTTAATAATGAATCTGATAAAGCTAAGTCATGTTTTTTTTTTAAAGATATTTACAACTCTAATGTAGAATAGAATAAATTAAGTATATATGTTAATTCATCATATATCCAGATTAATTATATATATATTTTTTAAGTTGATCATGTATAATTGATACATGTATTTAAAGAAACTACCCAGTAGTAGCATCCACTGTTTATTTAAACAAGTAGGTCTGGAGGCCATCGTCTTTTCAGCCGCCTCGGGGGATGATCAAGACTAGATGGTGATGAGAGGTGGTCGACGAGTGGGCTGGAATAGACGGGCAATTCGGAATTAAGTGATGTATATCTAGTCTCTAGTTAGATCTTCAATTAATAGGATATTTAGCTATTTATGAATTATTTTATTGCTGACAAAGTAAGGGTAATTTAGGATCTTTCGGAGCATTTTCGATTGCAAGGATTGAATGCGAGAGGAATTGAATGGTTTAGTAGACCCCCATATTCAATGCCGTAGGTCCAAATAAGCCAGATAATGGTTATATAAATGAGTTTTTTGTAGTAAATAGGAAGTATTAAGCGTTTGGCGAGTAAGTGTATCTACTATCTACTAGTCGATTAATCTGTATCCACGAGCAGTTTCCTACGTTTCAGTCTAGTATGAGGATTCCATGTAAGACGTTTATCGAGGTGGAGTCCTAAGTACCGGATCTGTTCAACAGGAGTAAGTAAGATATTGTTAAAATATACGGTGGGGCAGGAAGTCGTAGGTTTACGACGGTAAACAGTATCTACGAGCTGTTTCTTGTCGTTTGAGTCAAGTGTGAGCATTCCAAGTAAGATGAATTCCTAGGTACCGGATCTGTTCAACTGAGTGGGGTATTTCTGAAGGATATGTTGGGACAGACAGAAAAGCCATTTAGTTAAGTTATAAATGACTTGTTATGAATTTCAGAATACGGATAGAAGTTATTAGAACCAGATATAAGATTTAAATTTATTGTTTAAGTAGAAAAAATATAAATTTACAATCATATCTCATGTCATCAACTATGATATTCAACTGAGATAATAACAATAAGTAAAGAATGGAGAAAGAGCTGCTTGCTTTTTTTTAAGTCATCCTTTATTTTAGAATAAGTAATATAATGAATATAAAATAAAAAATATGAACAGTAGGGATTCAGACTATCTCCTTGTTTAACTCCTCTAAAGAAACGGAATGACCTGAACTCAGCGCCGGATAGTTTTATTACTCCCTTTAAGTATTGTTATACTGACTAGATAGTACTTACAAAATTTTATGGGATTCTTCTATTTTCTAATAGATTCCATATACGAGGCATATGGTGTTTAAGATGCCTCCGACAATTGTGTATCCCGCTGATTGTGAAGTACGGGCTGTTATACGATTTCTTAGTGCTAAAGGCGTAAAACCGATCGATATTCATCGAAGTTTACGGACAAAACATTATGAGTGCTGGAATGGTAAGGAAATGGGTGAGAGCATTTAAAGATGGCCGCACAAATGTGCATGATGAAGAACGGAGTGGGCGTCCGTATTGCTAGTGGAGTTTCTGCCTCGTAATGAGACAATCAATGCAGCGTCTTATTGTGAGACATTGAAAAATCTGCGTCGTGCAATTCAGAACAAAAGACGTGGCAAGTTGAGTAAGGGTATCGTTTTGCTGCATGACAATGCCCGTCCACATGTGGCTAATCAGATCAAAGATCTCACCAAATCATTTAAATGGGAAACTCTAGATCATCCTCCATACAGCCCTGATCTGGCGCCCAGCGACTACCATTTGCTCCTGCACTTGAAGAAACACCTGGGCGGTCGGCGTCTTCAAGACGATAACGAAGTCAAAACATTTGTGATGCAGTGGTTAACAAGTCAGGCTGCAGAATTTTTTGTGGAGGGTATTCAAAAACTGGTGCCGCGTTATGACAAGTGCCTCAAAATTCATGGAAATTATGTAGGAAAGTAGATTAAGGTACAGGATTTCATGTAAAAATAAAATTATTGCTATATCTTTGCACGTCTTCTTTTAATTCCAAAATGGTACTTACTTAAAAATTATGCCTCGTATCTTGTCTAGAGAGAGGCGAATTCGATGAAGCAAAACTTTTATTTGGTTTTCAAGTATCCCTTTGTCTTTAAAAAAAAAAAAATGTTACCGACTATGACGTCATTGCAACAGCTCGAGTAAGATTTTGCATACGCTCGAGCTTTAGGGTAGGGCGGCAACGATGCAGGGTAAGCAAATTAAGGGAGATTTAATTTTGCATGAGACAGACCAAGGTTTGGTGTTGACTGAAGCCATAATTTTTTTTTGACATCCCCCACTATTTTTTTGGTTTTTGCAGGACATAGACAACTCAATCATTGGTTTCCACAAGTTGATTAATTTACCTAGAGTATTTGGGCAATTTTTTTTCCTAATTGCGAAATTAAGTACAGTATAAATTAAAATGTGCACATTAAAAATTACCGTATATATTTTAACTGTGAACGTTAAATTTAATCATTAATCTGTCTCAATTTTAATTTATTATAAAAAATTTAATTTTATTTTTCTCATCATTGTCGTAATTGTTTTTTTGTTTGAATATTTGTTCGATAAATATTAGGCCGTTTTACAAAAGAAATTCTTGGATATATTTTTTTAAAACAATTTATTTAATCCAGTCATCACGACATTTCAGCCTCTAGGGCCATTATCAAGCTTCTGTAATCAATTAAAGTCTCATTGCATTTATACATTTTCAACAATTCAATTACAACACATAATAAATTATTTTTAATAATTATGTCACCTACCATGCATATCCATCTTAATTATCTTCTCATTTCACCGCTTTTCAGCAGCGTCATCATAATTTTTTTTTAATATCATTTTTCAAAAAACCTGTATTCAAAAATATCATATTATTTTTCATCATCAATTGAAAAAGGGATCTATTTATTCGAAAAAGAAAAGAAACATTTTTTCCAACTTACTTAACAGTTTTCGGCCGCCTTTTAGGTGTTCTCGTGCGCGACTGAACTTGGGGTGGGGACGTAGACAACCTAAACACCTTTTATGCAAGTGCTATCGACAGAGTAAATATATAAATCCTTTGGCATCCCCACCCCAAGTTTAGTCGTGCACGAGAACACCTAAAAGGCGGCCGAAAACTGTTAAGTAAGTTGGAAAAAATGTTTCTTTTCTTTTTTGAATAAATAGATCCCTTTTTCAATTGATGATGAAAAATAATATGATATTTTTGAATACAGGTTTTTTGAAAAATGATATTTTAAAAAAAATTATGACGACGCTGCTGAAAAGCGGTGAAATGAGAAGATAATTAAGATGGATATGCATGGTAGGTGACATAATTATTAAAAATAATTTATTATATGTTGTTGTAATTGAATTGTTGAAAATGTATAAATGCAATGAGACTTTAATTGATTACAGAAGCTTGATAATGGCCCTAGAGGCTGAAATGTCGTGATGACTGGATTAAATAAATTGTTTTAAAAAAATATATCCAAGAATTTCTTTTGTAAAACGGCCTAATATTTATCGAACAAATTTAATTTTAATTTGTTTATCAACGTAATTTTATTTTATCTGTTTTCTGATGTCATTTTAAATTAAAATTTAATTATATTTAACTCCATTGCTTCTAAATACAGAATCAAGTTTATTATGGTTGATTTTCAAAACAAGAATTATGTCTAGGGTTTATTTATTTATTTCGCTGTGTAATTTAAAAATAGTGTTATGTTAATATTTTAAATTTTCTAATTATAAATATAAAGCCTTGGAGCTAGTCAAGACAATGAATGACAACTACT
Source organism: Piezodorus guildinii (assembly GCA_023052935.1). NCBI lineage: Eukaryota > Metazoa > Arthropoda > Insecta > Hemiptera > Pentatomidae > Piezodorus > Piezodorus guildinii. Next base: position 111,239,935 of record CM041298.1, on the reverse strand, counting down.
TGCTCATAGTGACGGACTCATTAAGTTCACTTAAAGCAATCGCTGATACAAAATCAAACAATTCCCTAGTAAGGGAAATAACTAATTGTATTTGGCGATTGCAAGAAAATTTCAACAAAAAAGTTGTACTTGCATGGGTCCCGTCGCATTGCGGTATTGTGGGAAATGATATAGCCGACAGAGAAGCAAACAGGGCGAGGCTGAATGAACCTGCGACTGAAAATGTAAACATAACCACAGCAGAAGAGTGGAAGAGGCATTGCAGGAAGACCATTATTAACAAGTGGAAAACCGAATGGGCTACTTCCAGTACTAAACTGAAAGAGATAAAGCAAGATGTATCTCCTTGGACCACATCATGCAGAAAAAGTAGAAAGGAAGAGGTAGTGCTAGGAAGGCTGAGGGTAGGCCATACAGCCTTTACACACGGATATTTAATGAGAGGCCTGGATCCGCCATTCTGTGATACATGTAACACAACACTGACCATAAAGCACATTGTAACATCATGCACACTCTACACTGACACCAGAACAAGACATAACATACCTTCAAGCTTAAAAGAAGCATTAGGAAATGATGAAGACATAATTCTAAGACTTTTTGAGTTTCTTAGAGACATTGGTCTGTTAAACCAATATAATGACCCGAAAGGGTAGATGCGGAATAGCAAATAAATAAATAAATTTGTTAATTAATATTAATATTAATTTATTGGAATTTAAAACTACAATACATATAAGTAATACATCAAGTAAATTTGAATGAAATAAAAAAAGGCATGAAAAACATTCAGAGAAGCTGCCTGCTATGTATCGAGAATACTGGGAGGAATAGAAATAATTTAGAATCATTTCAAATAGAACAGTGTCCGGGTTTTAAGCAAAAACGTTTCTTAGAAGGGCTATACAAAAAATAGACCACTCCACTGCGAACGGGATGGAGGAGTACCAGGGGAGTCTCACCTCGGACATGAAAGACAGCGAAAGTCCCCACGAACGGGGGTCGGGGGGGGGAGGGGGGGCAAGCCCGGCAGATCTGTCAAAGGTACCATTAATTTATATTATGTGGTAAATAGAACCTCAATATTCTCGATAATAACAATGTCTCACTGTACCATGTTTATTTATGTGTAATGATATGTGTTATTTATAAATATATGTATAATATAAGTGAATTACGTTATTACCCTTAATGCCACCGAAACATAGTATTCCCAATGGAAGCACTCTAAAATTATTCTAAATTAGAACGTCCCGGGACCATCTCCTTTTAAGACGCCTCGGAGGGTTGTCAGGAATTGAAAAGGAAGAAAGAATTGAAACGAAAGGATTAGGATGGGTATGAAGTTTTTCATGGAAGAATTGATACCCCGTACGGGCCAAATCAGCAACAAATGAGACATTAAGGTCTTTATGGATGAGTTTGTTGGTGACAAAGTAAGGAGAATTGGGGATTTTACGAAGGATTTTGGACTGTAGGGATTGGATACGGGAAGAATTCGATAGTTTAGTAGAGCCCCAGAGCTCAACTCCGTAAGTCCATATCGGCCTTATGATAGTCATGTAGATGAGTCTTTTGTAGTTAAGTGGAAGATTAGAATGTTTGTCTAGTAAGTGTTGAAGTAGTCGAAAACGTCGTGCAGCTTCTTGTCGTTTCAGTCTTATATTAGGGTTCCAATTAAGGCGTTTTTCAAGGTGCGGTACTTGATATCGAATCTGTTCAGCCGGGACAAGAGGAGTATTATTGAAGGAAACAGTAGGGCAGGATGCCATTGGTTTACGAAGAAGGGTAAAGGTAATTTGGTTGGAATTTATTTTAATTCTCCAGTTCTGACACCATACTTCAAGGTCTCTGATGTGGGATTGGAGAGTTTTAGAGGCAATAGTTGGATCAGTATTGACTGATAACACACATGTGTCATCAGCATAGGTAGAAAGGAAAGTGTTAGGATGGGATGGGATATCAGCTGTATAAACTGTGTAAAGGATGGGTCCTAGGATACTACCTTGAGGAACACCAGCAGACTGACTAAAAATGGATGAATAGAAATTATTATAATTGATTTTGAAGGATCTGCCAGTGAGGTAGGACTGGATAATAAGGAAGTATGTAGGGGGGAGGAATTTGCGGAGTTTGTAAATCAATCTCAGGTGACAAATATTTTAAATTAGAGTTAGAATTCTTCAGACATTACTTTATTTTTTCTTGGAGTTGTATTTCTTTTTTTAATTAATTGTGTAATGTTTACTAATGAATTCATCAATAAATAAGTTTTCAAAATGGCTTTCGGTATCATATTTAAACTTCCTTTCAAATTTTGTTTTATTTTCCAATCGATCTGATAATTTGAGCAGTTATTTTTGGGGTAAAGATAAATCGATTGAGTCCATCTTTAGACAGCCAGATTTCCTAGAGTTGGTGCATTAGGGATAGGTGAGATTTTGGTATCCTTACAACGCCTTATACTGCTTTGCCTCTATCCCATGCCTTCACTACAATCATTCTCAGAGAGAAGAGAAGATCTTGCGTCTGCCAACCGAGCCTTGAATCTGCCTTTTTCCTTTCCAGAACATCTTCCTCCAATTTCCTTAATCTTTGTTCCAGGATCCTAGTGTATACTCTGTATAACTGCGATGACAGATATATAGGGCGGTAATTATCGAGTTCAGTTTGGCTTTTCTTCTTATGAATTGGGATAATGTTGTTTTCTCATTATATCTGTTTGAAATATGGATTTTCAATTCCGTTTAAATTTGAGTTTTGAGCTTTACCATTTACATACAGAGACCTTTTTGCAGATCTTCTTGACTTAGAATGAGGGAATTACAAAACGTTTATTTCTGTAACTGAGCTGAATATGAACATTTTTACAATCCCAATACTTTCGCGAACTACGTGTATATATTGGGTTGTTTTACATGAAATGTCCGTTTTTATAGTTTATGAAATACATAAAGGATTTTGCAGGTCTCTGTTGTTATCTTCCGAATGTGTACATATTTAAAGTAAACAGTTACTAATTCTCTACCTTTGAATTATAAACATTAGCTTCCCAGTCAATTCGCCACTTTTTAGTATACCTCCCAATATGAACATGGAAACACGCGATTTTCGAGTAATATTTTTGTACGAGTTTAAACTCGGCCATTCAGCAGCTGAAGCCGCTAGAAATATTTGCAAGGCGTTTGGGGAAGAGAGTGTTAATGAACGGACCATTCGACGTTGGTTTGCTAAGTTTTCAGCTGGGGATACCGACTTGGAGAACTTTTTGAAAATGATGATCAAGTGAAAAGTGCGTTTTCAGATTTTGTTTCACATCAAAGCTCAGAGTTTTTCAGTTCGGGGATTAAAACGTTGGTGTCACGTTGGAAAAAATGTGTAGAAAAAGAAGGTAAATACTTCGAATAAAATATTTTGTTTTATATCGTATTTTTAATAAAAATCCTTTACCTTAAAAACGGACATTTCATGTGACACAACCTAATACTTTATATAAAAGGAAGACAGGCTATCAGAAAATGTAACTTGAAGAGATAGTGATGTAAGTAGAAGTGATAGCCAACAAACCAACATATTGGATAATTTTAACCCAAACTAAAAGGGACTTTGAAATAAAAAAAAAAAAAAAAAAAACAGAAAATATACCTCTAAGAAATGATGAGCTAAATCAGAAAATATAACTAGAGAAAGTTTTTGTGTTGTTGTCCCAAATAGAAGAGAGATCGACTAAAATCATTAGAACGGATTCCTTTTAAGACGAAAGGGGACGGAGCACGAAACAGAAAGGTCAGAATATAGATTAATCTCACGAAGAGAATCGCTAAAGAGTGTTATGTTCTGCCATGCGGCATGTAGGAAACGCTACAGTTTCAAGGTTTGTGTTTATGTTTTCACTTTAGTGTTTACAAGACGAAGTATCAACTTGTTTTATTGTTGTTGTTTGTTAGCGATTTTATGGGAAATGGTTGTATCAATATTTATAAAAGACAATTTACCATTATCTCTTAATATGGTCATTGCAATATCATAAAAATATCAATGGGTATGGTTTTGGAAAAACTTGTCCTTTATGTGGTATAAGATATAAAATCATATATATATATATATATATATTATATATATATATATATATATATATATATATATATCAAAAGCTAAAAAAAATTGTTTTTAGAATTTTTTTTTATTATTATTTATTTATTACTCTTACTTGACAGACCGACACTTTACTGTAAAAGTAGGAGACGCATATTCTGGAATAAAACGTGTTCAAGCAGGGGTCCCACAAGGCAGTGTACTGGGACCGTTACTATTTAATATCTACACGGCAGACTTACCAGAAAATGACCACACCTTACTCGCCACTTTTGCAGACGATACAGCTCTTTTGACATCCCATCAAAACCCAATTCTTGCATCCTTCATGTTGCAAAGCCACATTGATGACTTATCCAGTTGGGCTAATAGATGGAAAGTGAAAATGAACCAATCAAAGAGTCTATTTATCGTTTTCACGCTCAATCATGGAGATTGTCCAGCAGTCTATTTTGAGGATAAACCTATTCCGACATCAGAGGAAGTACGATATTTGGGACTGTACTTAGACAAAAGACTGACATGGAGGACCCACATTAGACTTAAAAGACAACAACTGAACAGACGATTTGGACTACTATCCCGTCTGCTTGAGAAACGATCCAAATTATCCGTGAACACCAAACTTACTATTTACAAAGTACTGATCAAACCATTATGGACATACGGGATAGAGCTATGGGGATCTGCCAAATGTTCTAACATCCAAATAATTCAAACCCTTCAATCGAAAATATTGCGAAAAATTGTGGATGCACCGTTTTATGTAACCAACGAATTACTTCACAAGGACTTGGACATACTCACAGTTTCAGACACAGCCACAGAATATTATAAAAGATTTCATGACAGACTGACTTACAACATGAACCCATCGGCCCAAACACTTAAATCCTACACGAACCCGTACAACCCACCCCGACGACTTTTGAGGCGGTGGCCTAGAGATGCCTTGCTTTAACCGACTTTCGGAAGTCATCATATTTGCTTATTGCAATTTTTTTTTTTTTTTGCAGATAGCAAATGACATTAAAGTCAAACATAAACGATTGTAAATAAATAAATAAAATAAATTTATTGAGATATATTACAATTTGTTACATAGTGAACGGTAGTAATAGTGATGTGATACACATTCATACAGTATATACAAAACAATAAAAATTAATAAAACAGAAAAAAAAGTTGTTCTTTTTTTTTTTTTTTTTTTTTTTTTTTTTTTTTTTTTTTTTTTTTTAAATAAACCAGAAACTATTCATTTCCTGAAAAATCATAAGTACGCATAAGACATATAATTAAATTTCTAACAACAGGGATATAAAATTATCTTGATGAGGTAGGTATTAAAAAGCATACATAAAAACATATTCGGCTTCCTATTCATGTTTCGTGTGCAGGTTCTCATTAAAAGTGGTTGTGGCTTGGCCATTTAAGATTGATTTATTTTCTCTTTGTTCATACTGATCTAAAAAAACTTGTCGATTTGTCATCTTCAAAAATAATTCAAGAGTTACGGACGTTAAATTTCAGCTTTTCTTTTCTTTTTCTCTTTTTTATAATTATTCGCTGTTTTTCAGCTAAAAAACTCTAATAATTTTTTCTCTATCTTCAAAAATAACTGAGTTATTGAATTAAATCACTTTTAATCGGCTGCTAATTTAAAAATAACCAGCTGATATTAACGTCTAGGTGTTAGGATCATCGTTGCATGCCCTAATATTTTTGCGACGAATTTCAAAAAAATAGGCCCTGTAGTTTTGGAGAAATGCCACGGAAGGCGGACAAACAGATTTTTTAAAATTCGTTATTCGCGTTCTACGCAGCTTGTAACGTAGACTCTCAATTTTGTTTAGCTAGAGAATAAAGGTTCATTATTAAAAAGTACATATGAAAAGTTAAAAATATTGATTCCTAAAAAACCCTACACTCTCCCATGAAAGGACTTGGGTTCAGTACTTATACAGTTTTCTACTGTTTCTAGGTCAACGGTCGTGCAAGGAGGTGATTAAACCTGTATCACACTGTCACTATGTTTTTCCCCAGTAACTACTTTAAAAAAGCTGGTATGCCCCCAGAAGATTTCGCATACCCTAGGGTCACTCCACGTGTGAAATAAAGATTAAATAATTCTTCCACAGCCACGATTCCAACCTGTGATCCGGAAAACAGTGGTTAAGTGCTTTATTCCCACTAGATTTGATTATAATTAAATTACAACTTTAGAGTAAATACGCTTATTGTTAGATAACATAATTTTTAGAAAGCGATGAGGTTCTGAAAAGTAACCTATTCAATTGCAGAAAGTAACGGAGCATTAAGAATGATGGAATTCCAAAACCTGTTGGAATGCAAAAGAAAGAAGCATCCATATTAAGGGGATATAAAAGTGGAAAGACGGGATTTTTTGTGAGTGAATTAAATTTTTGTATGCATCTTAACATGTTAAGCAATCATAGATAAAATTAAACAACTTTCCAGCAACTACCACTGCTGGAATCGGTGGTTGACTAGTTACCGGAGTTTCATCTAAGATTCGAGTATCATAACTTCATCTAGGACTTGAGAAACTGTGCCTTATATTATGAATGAATCTTAGTTAACTACTACTAGTGCCCTGGCTGAAACAGATTATAATATTAATAAATAAATAAATTATATAAAAAAAATGTATTCACTACATAGCTGGCAATAATAAAAAATTAAAATAAACAATTTAGATAAGGATGAGTTTGTTGACCAATAAAATTCTATTGTGACTATTGCTAGAGGTAGACATTCATCGAAATTCACCATTCTCCGAAATTTTCTTTTGGTTCAAGTTTTGTAAGATATATATTTAGCCGTTTCCAAAAGAAGTTTATTGATTTATTTCATTTTCACACGTTACAACGTGTCGGCCTCTTAGGCCATTTATAAGTATAATTAATAAGATCAATAACGTCATGTTTAAATTTTCTCCACCCCCAATCATACCTGTTGAACAAATACGATACCTAGGACTCCATCTTGACAAACGCCTTACATGGAATCCTAATACGAGACTTAAACGACAAGAAACTGCCCGTCTATACAAGACTTACTCGACAGACATTCAAAACTTCCAATTTATTACAAAAAGCTCATTTACGTTAATATCATCAGACCCTCAATTCCTCTCGCATTCAATCCTTAGAATCCAAAATCCTTCGCAAAATCCTTCGCATGCTCTTTATTTCGTTAATAAAATGATCCATAATGACCTAAATATCCATTATTCGGAGAACTATCCCAAAACAGATATACCTCATTTGATTCTTTACCTGTTTTACAGAGTAAACGATGGACTGAGGAGAAAATTTAAACATGTCGTTATTGACCTCATTAATGATACTTAAAATGTTGTAAGGTGTAAACATAAAATAAATCAAAAAAACTTCTTTTGGAAATGGCCAAATATATATCTAAAAAAATTGAAGCAAAAGAAAAACTTCGGACAATAATGAGTTTCGATGAATGTCTACATCCAGCGGTTGTCGCAATCGAATTTTGTTGGTCAACAATCTCGTTATTATCTAAATTATTTGTTTTAATTTATTATATTTTCAGCTTTGTGGTGAATAGAATTATTTTTATTTTGTATTAATTTTTTTTTGTGGGAGAAGTTGGTTCAGGATGCACTCAATAGAACACACAATTAAGTATAAACTTCATTTATTGGTGCCGACGTTACAGGCCTAAATTATAGGCCTTCTTTCGGCTATAAGAAAAAACAAAGAAACAACCATTAGTGAAATACAATATATAAAGATGATAGAAAAATAAACTATTCTGATAATAACAAAAAAGTGAAATAGTAGTTATGCCAATTGATAAATATAATAATAATTAAAAACTAAAAGGGAGGAAAAAGAAATTTAAAAAGTTGAATCAATTAGATAATAGAAAATTTAAATTTTAAAAAAAAATTTAAAGTATGAAAAAATGTGAATACGTTATAGAGTTAAAAAATACTTTTAACAGTATGAGAAAAAGAGTTATAAATCTTATTATTCTTATAAATCTTAGTTTTTTCTTAATGTTAAAAGTATTTTTTAACTTTGTAATGTTTCACATTTTTTCATACTGTAATTTTATTTTTTAAATTGGTAATGTAAATTAAAATTTTCTATTATCTAATTATTCACCTTTCATTAAAATATCTTTTTCTCCCCTTTTGTTTTTAATTATTATTATATTCATCAATTAGCATAAATACTATTTCACATTTGTTTGTAATTATCAGTATAATTTATTTTTCTTATCATTTTTTATATTTTATTCCACTACTAGTTCTTATCTTTGTTTTTTGTTTTTTCTTATAGCCCTGAGGAAGGCCTATAATTTAGGCCGAAACGTCGGCACCAATAAATTAAGTTTATACGTAATTGTGTGTTCTATTGAGTGCAACTTGAACCAACTTCTCCAATACATACACACAGTCAACTATTGTCACTGCATGATAATTTATTTTATTATTTATAATATCTCTCTCAGTCAGGACCCTATTAATAGTCAACTGAGATTCCTTTACCCAATAAAGCCCAGTTGGACAAGCCCTAGATGAAACTATGATACTGCAACCTTAGATGAAACTCCGGTAACTAGTCGACCACCGATTTCAGCAGTGAGTGTTTTTAGAACGGAGAAACGGAACGCTTTTGGAAACGGATAAATATGTATATTACAAAAACTCATCGAAACAGTCTGTGACGAGAGAACTGTCGGAAAACTAAAGATGTCTACAATGCTTTGCTAAGCTCTTGGTATAGCTTGTTCAACCACTCCAAAGAGCTTCTCACATTCAGGCTTGTTTCTTAGGTGGCATGACACTCTTAAGGCTGATTATCCAAGATCCAAAGTCGAGATGATCTTGAAGAACTACATGCTATTGAGGACATAGAAGAAGTTGATGACTGACCTGCTGGGTGGCGGTCGGAGATCGCTGCTTGAAGGCGGGTGGAGACCTGTGGGGGCTGGGGGCCGGGCTAGGGGCGGGTGCTTCGGCCCCTCCCCCCAGCTCCCCGCCCCCCGTCGAGGACGACAGCGGCGCCGTTCTATCTGAAACAGTCTGATGGTCAGCATCCACGATCTATGGGCTAGGGGATATCGTCTCTGTGTCGTAGGGAGGTTGGGATCTGAGCATGAAGGAAGGTTACGTAGGAGCAAGTAGGCAGGTAGGTAGGTGAAACCACTAACAAGTCTAAGAGAGAAGTTATTCAGCACCTCCCAAAACTATATGAATAAGGATCACTATCCTAAAGGAGAGCACAACTGAGGCATAGTTTAAAGGATGGGTCTTAACCTTCTGGTAGGGACATCTTTTTGACACGCGGTCTGGGAAAACCGGTCTCTCAGAAACCAGGTAACATATATTTTATTTATTTTTCCTGCCCTACAGTATCCTTTAATGACACTCCGCTAGCCCCTGATCAACAGTTTCGATACTAGTACTCCACCTTGATGAACGTTTAACTAGTAATTCCCATACAAGACTGAAACGACAAGAAACTGCCCCACGTTTTCGACTACTTCAACACTTACTGGACAAACGCTCAAACCTTTCACTAAATTACTAAACACTTATTGATATTACCATATTAAGACCGATATGGACTTACGGACTAGATCTATGAAGCTCAACTAAACCATCGAATTCCTTTCGTATCCAGTCCTTACAATCCAAAACCCATCGTAAAATTCTCATTGCTCCTTATTTTGTCACAAATAAACTCATCTATAAAGACCTTAATATCCCATATGTTGATGACTTAGCTTGAACCAGGTACCATTCCTTCCATGACAAATTCCATTCCCACTACAATCCATTAGTTTCAATCCTTGCTTTCTCATCGATCCCTGATAATCCTCCGAGGCGTCTGAAAAGAAGATGGCCACGAGATCTTCTAGTTTAGAATATTTTTAGAGTGCTGCAACTGGGTAGTGTCTCTACATGTATTTCACGACAGTTTTCTATATAACCATCACATTTACATGATGTATTTTTTTTTTAAATATAGTTGTAGTTATCAATAAATATGTTTAAAAAATAAATAATTTATTTATTTAAATAAATTTAAACTGTATTAAACCATTACAACAATTAAATATGATTGATATATGGTTAGAACACATGATCGTCCTGTGAAGAAACTACCCATTGGTAGCACTCCAATGACTAATTTATGTTAGGAGGTCTCTTGGCCATCTTCTTTTCAGACGTCTCGGAGGATTGTCGGGAAGAGATATGGAGGAGAGGTCATGGATAAGCGGGTTTGAATAGGCAGAGAGTTTGGAATGAAAAGAGGTATATCTGTAACGAGCCAAGTCTTCAACAAATGGGATATTAAGGTGTTTAGGGATGATTTTATTGATAACAAAGTACGGAGCATTGAGGATTTTTCGAACGAATTTGGATTGCACGAATTGGATGCGAGAGGAATTTAATGGTTTAGTAGACCCCTATAGCTCAATGACGTAGGTCCAAATAAGCAAGATAATGATAATATAAATGAGTTTTTTGTTGTAAATATGAAGTTTTGAGCGTTTGTCGAGTAAGTGTTGTAGTAATCTGTATCTACCAGCAGTTTCCTACGTTTCAGTCTAGTATAAGGATTCCATGTTAGGCGTTTGTCAAGGTGGAGTCTTAAGTACCGGATCTGTTCAACAGGAGTAAGTAGGATATATTTTAAGGATACGGTGGGGCAGGAGGTGATAGGTTTTCGACGGGTAACAACATTTAAAATGAATTCCAAGTTTGTGAATTCCAGAGAGCTTGGTTGTCTTACCTATTACGTCAGGTTTATAAGCAAAACAGAGGGCAAGTAAGTTTTTCTTTAGATAGGAAAATTAAATTTCGTGTAATCAAGGCATAAAAAGATCTGTCCTGAAATGTGAGTAGTAGTATAGAAGCATACTATAACGTTGAAGAACGCAAGATTTTAGAAAAGTTTATACGAAATTAAAGAAGTCGTACACATTAATTGATTGTTTGTTTTTTTCTAAGCCCATAGACTTGTAATGTTTGTAAAGGAAGAAGTCATTTAGTGGTTCAACTGTACATGTTAATCATGAAACGGAATATGTTAAAAAAAACAAATAAGACATAATTAACAAAGGAACGACAAATTTCTATGCCATCAGGAGAGCGCACTTACTGGCGTTTTATGAACTATAGTGAGTGGTCTCTCAGACCTGTGATCCCATCTGAAGGTTAAGATAAGTTACACTACATATCGTGCTATAGAATGGTAAAATGGTAGGACTTTATTAAGTATTTAGTTAGTGCGGACTCACTCATGTATGTGAGACCCGTCAGCCAAATAGTGGCCACTCACAAAATTAGGCTAAGGGAGTGATGACCCTACACTACAAAACGCATCGAAAAACGTAAGTGTTATCACCTGGGATATTACACCGCGAGGCATAGGGCCTACACGCCTTGTCGCGCCACTGGAAGAAGGAGAAGATAACACAATGGTATACTCTATAATAAAATTGTACTCGAAGGATATAGATTAAGATAGAACAAAGAAATCTACAGTAAAATTGAGGACCTCGAGGTAACAATTCGATAGCAAAGGTTGCGTTTCTATGGGAATATAGTCTGAATGAACCAGGCAAGACTCAATAAGCAGATTTTGAGTAAAATATAAAAATCAGGGTGGATGAAGTAGGAAATTAGAAGATTAAATATCACAGAAGAAGGCTGCTTTGATCAGGATTTTCACAAACAGAAAATTTCTAAACAGGCGATTCGTGTAGAGGAAAATACGGATCCCGTTGGAAGAGGATGGACTGAGAAAAGAAGGGCGAGACAGTTGGAAAAGATGAAGGCGTTTGGAAAAAAAAAGAGAAGCTTTATGATTGTTTTGAGTAGTACTAGAAGGCCAGTTCTGAAAAAAAATTAAATAAAATGCTTCTCAAACTCAGAACATCTAGTACGTTGGATAGGATTTGTTTCATACAATTTTAACAAACATCAATAACTTTACCGCTACAGACTTCATATTCACAAATTAGATGTGATATATATATATATATATATTATTTTGAGATAAAGTATATTTTGATCGTTTATAAAATTTACTCGTAGTAGCGGTTTCACCATATGGTAACGGTTACCGATATGTAACCGGAGGCCTGGAAACCGAAAAGACCCAAATGAATATGTGTTCTTTCGTGTTCTTATCTTGAATTGAAATGACTCAGAGCTTTTTCTTAATTTTCTTTTTCTCGTTTTTTTTTATTCACTTCTTTATTTCTCCTATTCTTTTTGTTTCTATCCTTTATTGTTTTGTTTTTTTATCTTATTATAATTAATTTTTTAGGAATATATATATGATGAATTGTTTAAAGTTTTATTTCTTTTTTAGTTAGATTATGATATTTGTAAGTTATATATCTTTTTTTTTTCATTATATAAATTAAGCTGGTATGTAGTACATTACTATTTAATTTGAATTTCAATTATTATTATTATTATTTCAATCATTGTATTGTAATGTATTTTTTTTTTTTGTATGATTTACCACCTGTAATTGGGCCTAGGCCTGTTGGTGGATGATGTAAAATAAAATAATAAAATAAAATAAAATACCTTTTTGCTATAAGTTCCCACACGAAATTAAATTTGTCAGGGAAATGCGCGAGTGACTTAGCCAATGTTTTTGATTAAGGTAATTTAAAATTATTATCCAATTACATCAATTTTTTCCCAGTTAGGGGATATACTAACGGCAGTTTTTCATTTTATTTCAAAAGTTTTACAAATTCTGTATTCCTCTTCTTTTTTAATTAATTTCAAAAATCAAAACACAAAACGTGACTTTCACTAACTTCCGTTGTTATAATCAATTTAAAACTATTTAAAGATTGTTAGAGATAAAAATAGTTGACTAGTTTTATATTTACCTTTTTTTTATCAATGCTAACAAGATGGTGTGGTAATTTTTTTCGAATCTACTAAAGTAAAAGTACGTCTGACTATTTCAATCAGAAAGAAACTTACATGATAATAAAAACCCAGCAATCTTTACATCCATATAGCAAGTTAAATAAAAATTGCCATAGCCGTTTATAAGTAAATAGTAAATAATGCAAAATGCATGGTTTTAAGTAGCACTTTCGGTCTGGCGATTTTAGTTAGAATGTTACTGTAACAAGGAGGTATAGTTGTCTAAAATATGATATTTAAATTCTGCATGAGTTTTCGTTTTCGTGCTAGACTTATCAAACACAAACACACATTTTTGCGCTGCTTAGTTATTTGGACACAGAAAACCCTAAAACGTATATTTCCAGTAAAATTTTGAATTTGAAAATTTTCACGATCGCAATACTTTTCCTTACTATATATTTCAGATATAAGAAAGTAAAAGTAATATATATATATATATATATATATATATATATATATATATATATATATATATATATATATATATATCTTTCCTGGAAAAAAAACGTTTCCGAAATTTCTCGACGCACAATTTTCATCTTAAAACTCCTAAAACACCATGGTCACCTTCTTCCATTAGAAACTCGCATTCTTTTGGTTTGCTCACGAATATTCCCCCACATTGACTACTGTTGCGCGGTGTATGGGGGTATCTCTAGGGATCTTGAAGCTAAACTAAAACGATTATTAAACTGTCTGGTACGTTTCATCTTTGGGATATCCAGGGACACCTTAGTAACCCGATTCTACGAGGAGTTAAAGTGGCTTTACCCATCCTACAGTTTTAAGTACTTCCTGGCATCCTTTCTCTTCCAAGTTCTCCGATCTCAACGTCCATCGTACATCTCTGATATACTTTCATTTAAATCCTCCATCCACTCCCGCAACACTCGTTCACGGTCTTCAGACCTGTATATAACGCCTCATCGAACCGCTACTTTCGACAGATCTTTCCTTATCCGATCCTCGTCCATATGGAATTCTATTCCTTCTTATATCCGTCATTCCAATACTCTCCCTACCTTCAAATCCCGTATATTCAAACACTTCCGGTCTATCCAATTTTCAAATGGCCTCAAGTGATTTGCAAATTTCAATAAAAATCGGCAGAGAGAAACGATTATTTATCACATTTTATTTTGTATATTAAAGATTTATGAATTTTATTTTATACATAATTTATTTTGCAATGTATATATGAACATATTTTTATTTTTTTTATTCTCGTCTAATTTGTTTTGTTTGTTTTTCTAAATTATTATAAGAAGCTACCTATGAGTTTCTGTATATTTTGTTTAGAATTTAAAAATTAAATTAAATTAAAAATAGTCTTTTTGAATGAGGAAAATATTTATATTTGTTGTTAGTTGACGTGTTCTATTCAATAGTGTAGGGATTAGCCAGATAACAGTACCCCCTAGCCCTCAAGACAGTACCGATCGCACTAGTAAGCTGAGAGCACGCTTTTCTCGTTTGGCATCTACAAGCCATTTTTCGATCAGGACTTCCTCTCGTCTTTTTGAAGATAACCGTCCTTCCAGAGGCTCACAGTCGCCTACCCGTCGTGTGAAACCGAAGAATTTATGGACAGATAACTATCCTATATATTTTTTTCTCATTATAATAGTTCATTTATTTTTTGTAATATTTTAATAGTACTAACACACTAACCCAATTTTTAATTTTTTTTTTTTTACAGTTTAGTTAATCAAAGAATTATTTTATTTTGTTATAAATGATTTTTATTTTACTGTAAATTTTCCTATTTTTTTATTAAACTTTTATTTATTTTGTTTCCTTTCAATTTAATATTACTTATTTATTTATTTATTTTTTTTTTAATGTTAAGTACTCGTACTCGTAGGATCGAGTCTACGTAAGCCCATCTTTCTTTCATTTTGTTTTAACGTCATTCATCCCAACAATATATATATATTTTAAATAAAAAAGTAGGAATTGGCTATTAAAAACAGTAATCGTTATAATTTTGGTTTTTATCCATCACTCAGATAGCTGACTAAGGGTCTATATTCCCGACCCCATAAATTCGAACTGTGCCACAAGTAAATATTTTACACGGACTGGTCGATCCGAGACCCCAACATGGTTTCATTTGAGGACGTAACATTCACATCATATTAGTCTCTTATAAATTCGATTCATGCGAAGTCCGTCATAGGAAATTATAAAATTATCATCGCGGACGGATAGACGGATTGACATTGAGTATAGAAATTAACAAAACAATGTCCTAACATAATTCTTATTTAATAGTATAGGTACATTCAGACATTTGTAACTTTTTTCATTCAAACAAATTTATTTCCTAAACGGAAGGTCCTGTAGACGAATTTTCTATAACGAAAAAATTTCTCCATTACATTTCATATAAGAAACTGTCACCATTTTCGATACAAGCAACACCAAGAGAGCCAAAGCGTGTCAAATGTGTAACATTTTTGATGGTCATTAAAAAATTATCCTACAAAAAAACTACAGACCCCTATTCTTTCAAAACCCCATCCAAGCAAGAATTGCGAGATTAATAGTAATCAATTTGGATTTCGAACATCCAATTCTACATTTTAGCAGTGGAATCGTTTATTCGATGTGACATCTTTCATTGACATGAACTAAAAGGGAGCCTTCCATGACAAATAACAGACGTTTAATCGTGTCTGGCACCCGGACTCTTTTAACAAACTCCGCTAAATACTTTTCCTTACATGATTTCTGTTAATCCAGTCTTACTTTTCTGATAGAACCTTTAAAGGAAGTCATTATTTTGCTTTCTCATTTCTCTTTTTTAAAATCTGCAGTGTTCCTCAAGATAATATCCTTGGTCCAAACCTTATTAGATTTATAAGCTAATATCTTAACCCATCCCACTGCTGTTCCACTACATACGTTGATGACAATTGTGTGTCAAGAAGTTTAAGTGGTCAGACTTCAAGGATCGAGTTAAGAACATCAAAGCAAGATAAAAAAATGTCCTATGAAGATATACTCGGAAAGTTTTCACATGTTTTCAGGAATTTAACTGATAATGGAATCGATTTTGAGGCAAAGCCTCTAGTATAAAAGTTGTTGGTCATTAAATTTAACAAAAATTGGTTCAAGTAATTGAACATAGCATCCTTTAGGGGATCACTTGTAGCTGGGTGGTTAGCATAACAGCCTCTTATGACAAAGATCACGGGTTCAAACCCGCAGGTGGATACAAGGAGGATACGGATGGATAGTGGAAGAAGATGGCTGGAGCGATGTAAATATTTGAGGGTACTTATTGTTCTTCGGGAAAATTGGGCAATATGGGGTTTCCAGGAAAGAGTTTGGTCAATGGTAATACCCAGGTTTTTGACAGAGGAAGTGAAGGTGATAGGGTGATCATTTAACGTGAGACTCGGAAATGTGGTATAGGATCTAAGGAGGGAATTGGAACCGATTCGAATGGAAGTTTTTGTATATGGTATTTAGGAAATATATGACACAGAGACGATATAATAAATAATAATAACAATATATATAATGTAACTTACCTTGGTGGGACTCGTTGTCAGAGCTTTGGGAGCAGAGCTCTGGCCCGTGTAGCCTGGACATTTACATTGCGGCTAGTGCCAACTAGGCATCCTCTACCGTCCCGTCACTGTCACAGAACACAGGTCTATATAAATCACTATCACTATCACCAACTTGCATGATGTCGTCTCAGGTAATCGGACTTTATACGGAACGAGGATGATATTCCAAGTAGAGGAAATATATTGTACAGAAGCTACGATAGATCCCTATGCTGTCATTGAATATGGACAGTTAAGATATATATTTATGCTGAGCTATCCCTGAAAAAATCAGTAACTCCATGTGATAATTTTATTTCAGGTTGGCTCAGTAACTAAATTTAGTAAGGCTGTATAGAGTAAAAATCAAAGAAATAGAGTAAACGAATAATAAACATATTTAGTTCAAACTATTTGCTATAAGTGATAAACAGTAGATTTAGAAATACATAGAGCATTAATTAAGAACAAATTGGTAATGCATAACACCTTCTTAAGTCAAAAAAACGCAAAAAATGGATTTTTTTTTCCAAATTTCTTCCTTACAGCAACCAAAAAAGCAATTTTACGGCGATCTATCTCTTGTTCCACTTATATAATAGTACCATGTAATATATCAAAATAAGTTATATTTATTGGAATAAAAATATTTACAAGAATTGGAAACTGAAATTTCATATTTAAGACAAATATACGCCCGAGACGTAACAAAACCTTTTTCATCAAAATGGCTTACCAGAAGAGCCACTTTATACCATGCATTTTGCAACTTTCTTACGATTTTATCGAAAACGGTTCCGACTATTTTGATTGAACTCGCTATATCGATGTAAAATTTAATGGGCTTTATATCATTTAGGTTTCATTCGGATAAAAATGGTCTGACAGGGCTTAAATGCCGATATTTTAAATTTTCTTTCTCCAAAGCACCTTTAATTTTGTTGATTCCATAAAAATAACTATATCATCTTGTTACCACTGATGAAAAACAGATAAATATATAAATTGAATGAATTCGATACCCAACTAAAGGAGAAAGCAGAAAAAAAAAATTTTTATTGCAATTTTTCGTTTTTAAACATAAGAGCAGTAATATACATGTATGATATACTGTTAGAAAGCTAAAGATTTTAGAAAAAATATTGTCTTATACTCAAGCTTTCAAAAGGCAATATAGAGTGATTAAAAGAAGATAAAACTAACTGATTATTTTAGATAATAATATAATCGATTTTTTAATAAAACACATGTTTCTATAGAAATTCCATTTAATTATTTTTTTTTTATAGTTTCACTAATTTTTATCTCTAACTGTGAATTTGAAAATTCTTTAATGGATTTTGAAAACATAGGTAAGTGAAAGTCGTGTGTGTTGTCCCCACTCCAGCCTTCAAAGGCGAGAAAGGGATGACGAAAAAAAAAAAAAAAAAAAAAAAAAAAAAAAAAAAAAAAAAAAAAAAAAAAAAAAAAAAAAGTTGATTAATAATTTTTTATCTTATTTTAGATGTTTAGGTCATTATGGAGGAGTTTATTTGTAACAAAATAAGGAGCATTCAGGATTTTTCGAAGGATTTTGGATTGTAAGGACTAGATGCGGGAGGAATTAGATGGTTTCGTAGAGCCCCAAAGCTCGATTACAATTGTCCCAATAGGTCTGATAATAGTGATGTAAATGAGTCTTTTGTAATATACTAGAAGTTTTGAACGCTTGTCTGGTAAGTGTTGTAGCAATCGATAACTTCGAGCAGTATCTTGTCGTTTCGTCGTATCTTGTCGTTAAAAATATATATATGTTTATTCGCAAATTCATAAAATACGTATATCTCTGTAACTGATTATTCTTACATATAACAATGGATTTCAAAACCGTATATCGATTTTTAAGCAATTGATAAAGCTTAACATACAGTTAGCTATTTTATTAGAGACCATTAAAAAAAAAAAATTAGTGTGATGTAAGCGTAATCCTAGTGAAACCCGATGAGTTTAGTTATGTACATTTTTAACAGTTATTAAAGGACCTTAAATAAATAAACAATAAACTGGGCAATTAATTACATATTTAAGCTTACTTTTGGTTTGTTATTTTCAATATGAACTTTTGTAATCAATGGAAAAGAAATAACCAACCCAAAACTTGAAGTCTTACGTTTCAAGGAAAGCAGAACCCGGATAAAGAGTTAAAAAAATACGTTTGTCTTCTCGTTAGTGTTAGTCAATAAACATCCCAACAAAACAAAAATAAATTATTGAAAATGATTAAGGAATAGCTGAGATATAAATTATCCATTTTTTTGGATATAGATGAAAGTTTTCTGGATCGTCTTTCTTAAGCTCTTTGAATTATTTATTGCTGTACATATAGTCTAATTACCTATACAGCTATATATACATTTTTATCCTTATTTGAAAATAATTAACTATTGTAAAATAATTTGCAATAATTAAAATAATGCTTTAATGTTAAGGATAATGTTCTGATAAAATAATGCGAAAATGAAACATAACATATGTCCTCGTTCCGATGAAGAATAGTATTTTTAGTGAATTCCTGTATACGTGCTATGCATGGTTTTAAGAAACACAATCAGTTGCACCATTATGAACACCATTTTTGGTGCTTCTGGGACTTTCTAAAACTACGAACTACGCCGATCAAAGGACGCATCTATAAATTGTAGGAGAATAGTAAGAGAATGATAAACGACAGACCGTAAAATATGGCTGGAGGCAGAACGGGTCGCCTCGCCGAGAATTATAAATATTAATAGCCTAGTTGTCCTACCCGATATACCCTTCATCTTTCGCCTTTGAATTTTTTAGGTCTCGGAAGTTTTTGATAGTTGGTTTTAATAAAAAGTAAAGCTGAATGAAAGTAAAGAAGAAAAATAAATGGGAGGTCACCTGTGGTGTGATAAAAGAACATAATCAAGAGAAACTATAAACAATAAGATTAAAAAATAAATAAATAATATAATATTTTTTATTTTATTAACTGTATTAAAGAACACAATGATAAATATGAGGTATGAAAAAAAAATGTCATGAAAATGTCTTGAGAAAGAACTACCCAATGGTAGCACTCCACTAACTATTTTAACTTAGTAGGTCCCGAGGCCACCTTCTTTTCAGTCGCCTTGGAGGGTTATCAGGGATATCTAAGGGATATATATTACGGACAAGTGGATTTGTATGGGCAGAGAGTTTAGAATAAAAAGAGGAGTATCTATCACGGGCTATGTCTGCAACAAAGGGGATGTTAAGGTAATTATGAATGAGTTGATTTGTAAGAAAATAGGTGCATTCAGGATTTTGCGAAATATTTTGGATTGTAAGGACTGGATGCGGGAGGAATTAGATGGTTTCGTAGAGCCCCAAAGCTCGATTCCAGATGTCCAAATAGGTCTAATAATAGAGATGTAAATGAGTCTTTTGTAATATACTAGAAGTTTTGAACGTTTGTCTGGTAAGTGTTGTAGTAATCGATATCTTCTAGCAGTATCTTGTTGTTTCAGTCTTGTGTGAGGATTCCAAGTAAGGCGTTTGTCAAGATGGAGACCTAGGTATGAGATTTGCTCAACAGGAGTAAGGGTAATGTTACGGAAAGGAATGTTTAGAGGATACGGGGGGGGGGGGGGGGGGGCAAGAACTCATCGGTTTGTGACGAAGGGTAAAGGTGATTTGGTGGGATTTGTTGGGGTTTATTTTAATCCTCTAATTTTGACACCATTCTTCATGCTGAGTGTGGGACTGAAGGGTTTGGGATGCAGTAGATGGATCATTATGGACGGATAAGACACACGTGTCATCAGCATAAGTATTGAGGACAGTGCGAGGATAGAGTGGAATGTCAGCTGTATAAAGGGAGTAGAGAATAGGACCTAAGATCTACCTTGAGGAACTCCAGCAGATTGGGAAAATATGGATGAGTAGGAAAAGTTATGGTTAACTTTAAAGGTTCTGCCAGTAAGGTAGGAACGCATTAATAGGAAATATGTAGGGGTGAGGAATAGACTGAGTTTTTAAAGCAATCCCTGGTGCCAGGCTCGATTAAATGCTTATAATATAATATTAAAGTAACAATTATATGTAAAAATATATTCCTATTTAGATTTATTCTCATCCTCTCTTTATATACTACCTATTTTCTTTATTATATCCTTTTCATATACTATCTGTTAACGCCACTTATACCATTATTACTTTCGCTTACCTATATATGAAATATATAGTAAGGGAAAGTGTTGCGATCGTGAAAATTTTTGAATTCCTGTTTTCAACTGAAATACACGTTTTAGGGTCCCCTGAGTCCAAAAAAGGTCTGTGTGTGTGTCTGTTGTATGTTGTAACTCCCGGGCGAAAATAAAAAGTCTTATGAAACTCAAATTTCATATTTAAGACAACTATACGCTGGAGATGTTACAGAAACTTTTTCATAAAAATCAGCTGACCGGAAGAGATCTACTTTATACAATGCATTTTGCACTTTTTTACAATTTTCTCAAAAACGGCTCTTTAACGATTTTGATTAAACTCGCTATATCGATGTAAAATTTGATTGGCATTAATGTGATGTAGGTTTAATTCTGATTGAAATAGCCTGACAGGGAAATTCTGTAGATTTAAAAAAAATTGGAACATCATCGTATTACCATTGATGAATAATGGTTAAATATGAAAGTTGAGCGAATTTTATAAACAGCTAAAGGAGAAAAGTGCAAGCCATGTTTTTTTTATGTTTTTGAAAAAAAGAATCGTAATAAAGATGTATAATATACCGTTGGATAGCTAAAGATTTTAGAAAATATATTATTTAATACACGGAATTTTGAAGGTTAATGGAGAGTGATGAATAGCCGATAAAACTTACTGATTGTTGTAAATAGAAATATAATAGATTATTATATAAAACACGTGTTTCTATTGAAATTCAATTTAATTAATTCTTTAATAATTTATTTGTATCTTCAAATGTCTCTAAAAATTTATTTACTAAAATTTAACAACGGAGTTTAGTGAAAGTCGTGTGTTGATCGCACCAGATTTTTCAGTTTCTAAATCACTCATTTTGTGTGTTATTCATATTATCCTTTCAATCACACAATAATCAACTAATCACCCATACTGAATATTAAAAATCATCTCTAATATTCAAGGAAACATGACTTGCGACCTTGGTTTCGATTTTCTAGCCGGGACTACTACTTTATTAATGGAACTCTGGCCCCTTTTCAGAACCGCCTTCAAGCGATATTTTCCCACACCGTGTCATTAGACCTCGTTACTAAATGAGTAACCATAGCAACACATCCTAGCGTGATGTAAATAAATTATAAAGTTAAGCCGAAGATTGTGATATCACTGTATTCATAGAATAGAGTATATATATACCAATGTTGTAGGTGTGTGTTGGCTTTTATACAGAAAAAAGCGACCATTTGTAAGAAAGGTCAGGTGTGAGACTTCGATCAGGTACAATGGAACGCGGTGACACGGCAGTGTCCTACTAATTTGAAAGGGAGTAGGTGTGGTGTGTGTGTGTGTGTGTTTGTGTGTGTATACGTATAATCTCTCTATATATATATATATATATATATATATATATATATATATATATATATATTAAATATTAATTCTTCAATCGATTTAAAAAAACGGAGGTAAGTGAAAGTCGTGTGTTGCCCGAACCAGATTTTTTTTTAATGTGATCAAATCTCAAAGAATTATTACTTTCGCTTACTTATATGAATTATTGTACATACAAAACATATAGTAAGGGAAAGTATTGCAATCATAAAATTTTTCGAATTCCAGTTTTCGACGGAAATACACATTTGAGACCAAATGACCAAGTCCCGAAAAAGGGCTGTGTGTCTGGTAATTCTATCGCAAAAACGAAAAGTCGTACGGAAACAAAATTTCATATTTAAGACAACTATGCGCCTGAAAATATGTTAAAGAAATTGTTTCATCAAAATCGGCTTCCTAGAAGGGGCACTTGCATTTTGCAATTTTTTTCGATTTTATCAGAATCGGCCCTATCGATTTTGATTAAACTGGCTATATCGATGTAAACTTTAATGGGCTTTAATATCATGTAGGATTCATTCTGATCGAAATAGTCTGACAGGACGTAAATGCAGATATTTTCAATTTTCTATTTCTAAAGTACCTTTGATTTTAATAAATTAACCATATCATCTTGTTAGCATGATAAAAAAAGAGGTAAATATATAACTCGAGTGAATTCGATATCCAATCAAGGAGATACAAGTAAAAAACGGGTTTTAATTTAACAATTGAGGAATTCATGGAACTGTTAAAGGCTGAAAAAGGATTTTTAGGAAATCTCAGATACAGATTAATCCAAAAAAATGTTTTGATAAAACACGACTCCGAGGTATTTAACAGAGTTTAATCCTTTCTGTATTAGTCGACTTTAGCAGCTGCAATACAGAAGCTATCTTTCCAATAAACTTCGCTGAGGAGGAAAAAAGCAATAATGTTTATTTACAAGCCAAAACAGGGTCTATGAAAGACAAAATTATCGCTCTAATCTTTCAGCTCGTGTCGATATTGAAAACCGATCATCACCACCATCTATCATCTAGACCAGATTAAGGATATCGGGTCACGAAAGGTTCCAAGTGAGAGACCACAATCTAGAAGAGCTATTAAAAGGTCTGTTTTGTGTATGTGTGTGTTAAGTCTAGCGCGAAAACGAAAAGTTGTACGAAACTGAAATTTCATATTAGGACTAACTATACGCCGGAGATGTTACAGCAACTTTTTCGACAAAATCAGCTGACCAGAAGAGCCACTTTATACCATGTATTTTGCTCTTTTTACTTTCACTACTATATATAGTAAGGGAAAGTATTGCGATCGTGAAAATTTTCGAATTCCGCTTTAACGGAAATACACATTTTAGGGTTCCCTGAGTCAAATTACCAAGTCCCTAAAAAATGTGTGTGTGTGGTAACACTTGGGCGGAAACGGTAAGTCCTATGAAACTGAAATTTCATATGTAAGACAAATATATGCCCAAGACGTTACAAAACCTTTTTCATCAAAATGGGCTTACCAAAAGAGGCCACTTTATAAATGCATTTTGCACCTATTTTCATTTTCTGAAAACTGGTTTTGACGATTTTGATTTAAACTCCTTATATCGATGTAAAATTGAATGGGCTTTAATATATAATTTAGTTTTAATTCGATTAAAAAGTTAAAAATACTTACAGGGCGTAAATGCCGATATTTTAAATTTTCTTCTCCTAAAGTATCTTGAATTTTGTAGATTCTATAAAAATAACTATATTATCTTATTACCACTGATGAGAAACAGGTAAATATATAAATTGAATGAATTCGATATCTAACTAAAGGAAAAAACTGAAAAAATATATTTTAATGATGGTAAAAGTAATTTGATGGGATTTATTGGAATTGATTATAATTCTGACACCATAAATCAAGATCTCTGATGTGGGATTGAGCCAAAATATAAATCCATATCAGAAACCAAAGTCTAAAATTAAAGTACCTTTAAACATATAAATTAAAAAATATATGTTAAAAAAATTAATTTATAACACTGGTACTAAACGAAAAATATCTCATTGTATTAAATGCTGTTTGTGCTTAGGTAAGTATTAAACATAACAATCTCTGCCCTGGGATTGGCTGCATGCCAGATTTTTTTTATGTCAAGATCGTTATGACAGAAATGAAAGGGCATGACAAAGTGTGGAGTAAAAGAAAGTCTAAAGGAGGAAACGGGATTTTCGTCAAAACAGGCTTTTTACGAAATCATTTTTTTTTTTCGTTTCAGTTTATAAAAATAATATTTATTTATTACTTACATTTCAAAAAGTTTGTAGCGTATTCAATTCTATTTTTTTAATTGACAAGAAATAGGAATATATATTGTATATCATACAGTATACTCTTATTTTAAAACCATAGATATTTCTTCCATGACCTTAATAACTTGGACTCAAAAAGCAGAAGTAAACGAGCTCGCAAAGCTTGTAATCTTGTAGGATGAAGATAAACTCGGGAAAAAAACTAAGGACATGGAACAAAGTCTGACCAAAAAGGACTGACTCGCTCTTTTATTTCCAGTGAAGTAAACGGGGTCTCGTATTCCCAAATATATATGTATTTCTCACACGGACTTTACTCCCTCTTACTTTAATGTACCTCTTCTCTCATTCTACTCGAATTCGTTTTTTTTTTTTTTTTTTTTTTTTAATTAGTATAGGAATCGTAAAAGTCTATTACAGATTTTTTAAGAGTTACGAAATGTAAGAAAGAAAAAACCTGCCGAATACTGTGCAATAAAGTTACCGGTAACATTCTTAAAAGAATTCATTTATTCTATAGATTTTGAATGATAAGCATTAAAAAAAAATCAGGTGACTCACATGATTTTCACTTACCCCGAATGTTGCTTATTTGTTCAGCAGGTCTCGAGGCCACTGGCTTTTCAGACGCCTCGAGGATTATCGGGAATAGAAGTCGATGAGAGGAAACGGACAAGCGGATTTGTATGGGCGGGTAATTTGGAATAAAAGGAGGTGTATCTTTTTAGGACTATTTCTCAAACTAGTGGGATATTCAGTTTTCTATGGATGAGTTTGTTGGTAACAAACTAAGGAGCGACGAGGATTTGTCGAAGGATTTTGGATTGCAAGGATTGGATGCGGGAGGAATTCGATGGTTTAGTGGACCTCCATAGCTCAATGCCATAAGTCCAGAAAAGGTCTAATAATGGTTGTGTAAATGAGTTTTTTGAATTAAAGAGGGAGTTTTGATCGTTTGTCAAGTAAGTGTTTTAATAGTCGATATCTACGAGCAGTTTCTTATCGTTTAAGTCTTGTATGAGGATTCCATGTAAGACGTTTGTCAAGATGAAGTCCAAGGTATCGTATTTGTTCTGCAGTGATGAGTGGGGTATGATTAAAGGAAACAACGAGACAGAAAATCATAGGTTTACGTCATAGAGTTAAGGGGATCTGGTGGGATTTATTGATATTATTTTGATTCTCCAATTGTGAAACCTCTCTGCAATGGTGGATACAAGTCTCTGTAGGATTTGGGAAGCACCAATAGTATCATTATTCACGGATAGCACACAGGTGTCATCAGCGTAAGTAGATAGGACTGTGCTTACCTCGAATGTTAAAATCGATAAAACGTGTATTCATTTTCGTTGGAAACATATCAATTAAATTAAATAAATAATATAACTATATTTAATTGTTGTTGTTGTTGTTTTGGTTTTAAGGGCGAAAAACTGCGAGTGGTTATTATTCCCAAACATCTTCAGAAGACGATTAACTTACCTATGATGAAGAGAAAAAAAAAATTATAATAAATAAATAAAAAATAAGATAAATAAATAAAAATTGTGAGTAAAATATCAAAAATTGCGTAAAATAGCCTGAATGTGTTAAATGAGGTGATATAAACGAATGTTCTTCACCAATTGAATGACACCATCGACGGCCCGATCACTATCGCTCAATGCCTCCGAGACTTTACGTGGTACGCAACATTTTACAAATTCCTTACTGTAACGAGGACACTCTTCAAAAATATGACACTGTGAAAGCCACTTTACACAGTTGACATCGAGGTGGATCCCTACGTGCCATGAGGTGCTCATGAGTGAGGCGGCAGTGTCCTATCCTCAGGCGGGCGATAGCTACCTCCTCACGCGTTCACTTTCTTGATGATGAGACCCAGCAGCTGGTTATTAAATTGTTAATTAGTTATAAGTTTATTCCCCATTCATCATTTTCTATTACCTTTTACAACTTTTTGTATGAGATAATATTTTTTCTGAACTCTTTCTCTTTCCACCGGTATATTATACATGTATATTACTGTTCTTAATATCAAACAACCAACAAATATTTTCGCTCTTTTCTTCTTTGCTTGATTTAAAATTCATTCAACTTGTCCATTTAACCGTTTTTTATGAACACTAATATGGTTGATCTTTCTTAATGTACAAAATTAAAGGTACTTTAGAAGAAGAAAATGTAAACTATCGGCATTATAAGCTATGTCAGAATTTTTCATTTAGAATTAAACCTATATCATATTAAAACCGATTAATTTTGGTTTATTATTTTCAATAATCAACCTTTTTAATCGACAAAAAAAAAAAAAAAAAAAAGAAAAAATACCCTGCCCAAAATTTGAGAGCTAACGTTTCTAGATGCGTAGAATCCGAATATAAAAAAAAATCCGTTTGTCCGCCGTACGCCGTTCGCGGCATTTCTCCGAAACTACTGGACCAATTTTTTTTTTTTTGAATTCGCCACAAAAATATTAGTCCATTAAACGATGATCCTAACACCTAGACGTTGATATCAGCTGGTTAGTTTTAAAATGGCGGCCGATTAAAATTATTTTATTCCATAACTCAGTTATTTTTTAAGATAAAAAAAAAATTTATTAGAATTTTTTAACCAAAAAACCAAGAATAATATTATAGGGTTAGGGTTAGGGTATTGGAGTAGGTGCTCAACTCTTGGTTATTAGCACCGAATAAATTTGTAGTAACAGATTTGTTTTACTCTTTTTTCTTCTTTTTATTAATTTATTTTTCCTTCTATTTTTTTTATTTATTTATTTTTTTAAATTTATTTATTTATTCTTTTTTTATTGTTTATTTTTTTTTATTATCCTTTTGTTGACACATTCTGAATTAGTGAATTTATTCCAATTTTTTCTTTATTTATTTATTATTTATATATATATATTTTTTTTTTTATTACTACTATTATTTTTTTTGTTTTCTTTCTTTCTTTATTTTTTTTTCTTATAGTTCCGGGAGCAGAGAACATTCTTTGACGAACCTAATCAGTGAACTAACTGTTTCACTAGAGTCAAATTCAATTGAATAATATTATAAAAGTGAAAAAAGAAAAGAAAAAAAATTGAAATTTTACACACAAATAACACATAACTCAGTTTTTTTTTACGATAGAGAAAAGTATGTATTTAGTTTTAGAATCAGTAAAGGGCGATAAACAAAAAAAAAAAAAAAAAAAAAATAATGAATTCTCGTCTAATGTATACGCTTGTAACTACGTAATTTTTGAAGAAAGAAAATAAAATCATTATTGTTTTATAACCAAAAAACCACGAATTATTATAAAATAAATAAGAAATTGAAATTTTTAACATAAATACGCTTATAACTCAAATATTTTTGAAGACAGAGAAAAGTAAAGCGCGATAAAAAAAAAAAAAGAAATCATATGTTTAATCAAGTAATAGATGTAATTACACCAAAAATCTGTTATTGTTGAAGATAGAGAAAAATCTAAAATATTTTCGTGATGACGACAACGCGATGAATAAAGTACAAAAAAAAAAAAAAAAAATCAAAAATAAATTAAAAAAATCATCTTATATATTCAAGCCACAACTTATTAGAGATGTGATTCCCTGATAACTCGGTTATTATTGATGATAAAGATAAAATGTAAGGTTTTCTGGAATCAGGAAATTTTATTTGAATTATTTAAATGAAAAGAAAAGGAAATAGTAACGCAGTCCTGTATAAATGTTTTTGGTTAATTATTTTCAATAATTAACCTTTGTAATCGACCAAAAAAAAAAAAATACCCCTGCTCGAAATTTGAGAGCTAACGTTTCAAGATGCGTAGAATCCGAATTACGAATAAAAAAAAATCCGTTTGTCAGGATTTTTATTCTGGAGATATTTTTATATATTTACAAGCCTATCGCGTGTTAATACATGAAACCCAGACACCGAGTTGCACGCACCGAATCCGTGGCCGACCTATATCGCGTCTTGTTATATCTTATTTTCTCTGACATTTTTCTTAAAAACGTTATTAACGTGACATCGTAAATGTCTTTCTCGAAGCTGGTCGTTTGTTATTTCTTTGCGAAATGTGTTCACCCATCATAACTCTAAGAGTGTGATATCTTCCTTCAAGGTCAAGAATACTTGAATTTCACTACAAAAATAAACAAGCATTAGAGTAATTCTTAAGAAACATGTTTTTGTTTGTTTATTCGTTTAACGTCACTTTATGCTGCTATGGCTAATCGGACGATGCTACAGTGGGAGTCCTAAATTTTGCCTATCCAGGTTTTATTAGGATAGGGAACTTTAACGAGTACCTGACATCGCACAGGCTCGGGATCACCTTTTAACGTCCCCTCCGAAGGACGGCATAACTAAGGATTTTTTACTCCCATTAAAAAATCCTAGGGCCACCTGCAGGTTTGAACCCGCGACCTTTGGCATAGAAAGCTGTTATGCTAGCAACTACGCTATGGGTGACCCCTAAACATGTTTTAAACAACAAAAGTAAAAGTATAATAATTGCTAATCAATAACTAACTTCCTAAATAGAATTTTAAATATATTTTTGAATTTAAAAAATGTTACGAAAATGAAAGGTAAAAAACGCTGCAAATTATTACACAATGGTTTATTATTTCCAAATAACTTTAATTATGTATAACTGTTTATATAGTTGTTTAGAGGCAATTAAGTAATATGAAAAGCAATAATTCAAAGGATAATATCATATCACTAAAAACGCAATATCTCAGCTAGTTGTTTTTCGATTTCAATGATTATTTTTTCATTTTGTTTATAATTCAATTCTCTATCAAATGGCACTAAAAGAATTTATGGTATTGACTTATTTGTTAATTTTGAGCAGGGCTATTTTTTTTTTTATTTTTTTTTAATTTTTTTTTTTTTATTTTTTTTTTTTTTTTATTTTTTTTTTTTTTTTTTTTTTTTTTGGTCGATTACAAGGTTGATTATTAAAAATAATAAACCAAAAAAAAATGGGGAAAATCACATAGGTTGAACTGAATTTTGCTTTTAAGAAAAGCACATATGTTTCCTTTATCGAATATTCTTCATTTAATTAATTTATAACATCTAGTTACAAACCTATTTCTAGATATATAAGCTGCACCTTTAAATATTAAATAGAATAATTCAAGACAGAAACAGAAAGTTTCTTCTAATGTAAAATTGAAAAATTCCATATCGAACGGTCGCAGAGACCTTGAATCGATCAAATGTAAATCCTTTTAACATTTTATGAATGAGAATTAGCTCAGTCGAAGTTCAACGAAGCGAGTTAGGATATGAATGATTCTTTAAAGGTTAGCCCTGAAGTTTATATTGAATTACAATTTAACAAAACATGGTCAAAAGAAATATTTAAAGGATATCGGTTAACTCAACTTGATAAAACAATTTTTCTGAACATAAATCGGTATTTAGAAAAATAATGTTATTAAATGCCATTATTCCTTCAGCTGATTTCTTAAGTTTTATCGTAATTTATAATTACATATTTTTCGTTACTTTCCCTTACCTAGATATGAAATGTAAATATAATAAGGTAAAGTATTACGATAGTCAAAATTTAAAAATACAAATCACTGGGAATATACGTTTTAGGATCACCGGAGTCCTAATGACTAAGTCTGACAAAAAGCTTTGTCTAACGCGAAAAAACTTTGTTGTATAAAACTGAAATGTTATATTCTAGTATATGCATCTTTTTACGAGTTTCTCAAAAATCGTACGTTTTTGATCTTTCATTCTATCGTCTTATACCAATGTAAAATTTAATGGGATTTGATATGATGTAGATGTAATTTTAATTTAAATAGTCTTACAGGGCTTAAATGCCGTATTTAAAATTTCATTCTTCTAGAGTAGTTTTAATTTGTAGATTCAAATACTTATGTAATTTTATTAGGATTGATAAACCACAGCTAAATATATAAGTTATCTGAATTATATAATCGATTAAAATAGAACAGAAAAAAAAATTGGTTATTTTTATTTTTTTACATAAGAATAATAACATATATGAATAATATTCCGTTAGAAAAATAAAAAATTTCGAATTTTTTTAATATTATTTACAAAGTTTTGAAAGGTAATTCAAAGTGACAAATAGGACATATACATAAGTGGTTATTGTACCTAACAATTTTATATTGCTTTATAAAATTTTAACAAATAATTTTAATAATTTCCCTTACTGTGTATTTCATATATAGGTAAGTGAAAGTAAAAAAAGGTTAATATTCATTCATATAAAAGTATTTTTTTTCTTACAATTCGAATAAATATTTAAAACAAAAACAACAAAACACATATACAGCAGTAAGCATAAAGGTCCCTATCTTTATGATTAATTTTATCCAGCATATACATAAATATCATAAATTAA
The DNA here is from genome assembly GCA_023052935.1 of Piezodorus guildinii. NCBI lineage: Eukaryota > Metazoa > Arthropoda > Insecta > Hemiptera > Pentatomidae > Piezodorus > Piezodorus guildinii. The sequence goes on along the minus strand of CM041298.1, from coordinate 111,209,036 downwards.
ATATAAGCATATCAATAAATAATGCAAAAATATAAGTACTAAAGCGAATACTAATTCCCCACAAATTACTAACAAGTCCCGAAACCCTTAAGAATGATTAAAATTCTGAGAAAGATGTTGAAATCTTATTTTAAGATTCTCTTTGACAAAAATAAATAATAATTTCAGGTCTATTACGTGGGATTTCGCAAGAATTTCATAAAAGCCATCAATACTCACATCATTTAATACGGGCATAAATCGGGTTCTATTGTCATGGTATGCGGGACTTCGAGCAGAAAAATGGAAACAATCTTCCAATGCGTCTCCATCACAAACTGGGCACGGCTTCTGTGGGTCCAGAAAATACTTCTGCGGGCCGACACTAAAGGAGATGGCGTACTTTCCCGACAGTCTGATCTGGGCTAAAGTCCTAACATACGCGATATTGCATCCTAACATTAGATAACTTTGCGGAAGGACGGTGTCAGCAAAGACCTTACTGTACCACGGGCTATAGGTCGACTCTTGGAGCATGGCTATATCCTTCATTCTCATATATTTGCAGTAGCCCTCCAAAATGTCCCTATCCCTGGTTCTAACAGTAATAGAGTCGTTAAATAATAACGGGTCGAACATCCCGAAACTCTGGAAGAATTTCCTTAACTGCGTGACCCAGTTATACTGCTTACTCCACCTATCATCTCTATCCAGGAGCATCAACTTTAGGAAACACTGCTTTACATATCGGGTATTATCCATGTTTAAGAACTTTGATATGATGCAGGTGTAATTTTTATTTAAATAGTCTTACAGGGCTTAAATGCCGTATTTAAAATTTCATTCTTCTAGAGTAGTTTTAATTTCTAGATTCAAATACTTATGTAATTTTATTAGGATTGATAAACCACAGCTAAATATATAAGTTATCTGAATTATATAATCGATTAAAATAGAACAGAAAAACAAATTTGGTTATTTTAATTTTTTTACATAAGAATAATAATATATATGAATAATATTCCGTTAGAAAAATCGAAAATTTCGAAATTTTTTAATATTATTTACAAAGTTTTGAAAGGTAATTCAAAGTGACAAATAGGACATACACATAAGTGGTTATTGTACCTAACAATTTTATATTGCTTTATAAAATTTTAACAAATAATTTGAATAATTTCCCTTACTGTGTATTTCATATATAGTTAAGTGGAAGTAAAAAAAGGTTAATATTCATTTATATAAAAGTTTTTTTTCTTAAATATTAAATCAGAGTAAATTGTATTATCGAAACGAAGGATAGACAAAAAGTAGGTTGTGGCAGTTTGTCCAAAAACTGTTCGAATGATTGCAAATCGCTTCTGAGAAGTTCTTCGAGAATTGCTTGATCACTCAATACAATTGCCCAAGACTAACAGAATTGTTTATCATACTCCCAATCATTATAGATTAATAAGTTTGTTTCTTTATTTATTTAACGTCTCTTTTCTGCTACTGTGGCTAATCGCATGATGCTACAGTGGGAGTCCTAAATTTTCCCTATCCAGGCTTAATTAGGATAGGGATTTTCGACGAGTGTCTGTCATCGCGTAGGCTGGAAACCACTATTTTACGGCCCGACATAACCATGTATATTAACTTCATTTAAAATCAGCCTGGCTTGAGCCCACAGCCTTGCCCATGAAAGGCAGTTTTGCTTATCAATACACCACAGATGACCCTAAAGTAAATTGTATAGGTAAGTCTTTCACTACATTACTTTTGCCTATATATACATGAATTGCGATATGAAAATGCCGATTTTTTTTTTCTTTCTTTAAAGTACTTTTAATATCGCAGATTAGTAAAAAAGTGACCATATCATCTAATAAGCATTGATTAAATCAGCAAAATATCCAAGTTAAATGAATTTGAAAACCAGCTAAAATAGAAAAGATTTTTTTTTTCCATAACATACAGAATAGTAATATACATGTTTAATATGCCGTTGGGAAATAAACATGGGAAAAGTAAAAAAAAAGTGACCCGAAAAAGCATAAGCCTTATACTGATCATTGTACATAACAATTTTATATTATAATATTAATTGATTTCCAAAAGCTACTATACCCATTATCTTTCTTCTTCTTTCAGTGGCGCGACAGGCCGTGTAAGCCCTGGGCCTCGCGGTGTAAACTCCTGCGAGTTTACACTCACGCTTCACGATGCTATTTTTAGTGTAGGGTCATCACCCCCTACGACTAATTTTGTGAGTGGCCACCCTTTGGCTGACGGGTCTCACATACCCGGGGGAGAGGTTGTGAGTGAATCCCCATTTTTTTACATCCTTATAAAAGCCCCGCCGGGACTGGGATTCGAACTCAGAACCTGTAGCATGAGAGAATAGCGCGCTAGCCACTCAGCCACGGGCTCCCCCCATTATAGGAAATTTTAAAGAAATCGCAAAAATCTCTCATTACTATATTTCTAAACGAACTTATTTCATTCTTTCCACATTAAAATCTAGATTTTTTTTTATTATTTATATAAATAAAATTATATTAGATATATTAAAGTTATGAATTAAAATGTTATTGATAATATGATTTGGATAGAAATTAAATGTGTAATTATCGCGGTTTTAAAAGATTCGAGCATTCATTAGATAAAATCAAACAGGAGACTTAGATAAAACTAATTGACGAAAATATAAATATGCCAACAAATGGATTTCGTAAAAAGTGTCCTTTAGTACATTTTGGAAATCAACCTCTTAATTAATATAAAACATATGTTTCCAACCCATTTGTGACGAGGTCCTTATACGCCGATGACACTGCATTGTATACTTCATCATATCGTATTGATACTGTAGTAAATCGCTTACAACAATACTTTAAACAATTTAACAAATATTGCAACAAATGGAAATTGAAAATTAATCCCACCAAATCTGAAGCAATCCTGTTCACTAAACGTCGCTCAAAAATAAACCACCAAATTAAGTTAAATTCAGCTGTCATCCCATGGTCAAAATCTGTACAGTAGGCCTAACTTTAGACAAATCACTTACTTTCACAGACCACATCAACAGAAAAATTGATAAAACGAAAAAAATAATATACAAAATGTTTCCTTACTTTAATAGAAAATCCCGTTTGAGTCCTCAAAACAGATTAACAATATATAAGTCAGTGATCCGCCCGTTAATCACATACGCCTCTCCAGTCTGGAGCTCATCCTGCTCGACTAATTTCCAAAAACTCGAGAGAATTCAAAACTTGTCAATGCGGATAATTAATAATTTCCCCCGATACACGAAAATATCATCAATGCTCCAAGACTTGCAGCTTCCTACAATCAAACAACTTGTCCATTCACAAACAGCTTCTTACTTCAGTAAAACTCTAGTCTCTAAAAACCCATTAATAAAAGAAATCGGTAATTACAATAAATTTTCACTAAAACGATATCCCCATAAGAGAACGAAACATGTATAATTAAATTAACTTACTTTTTTATATTATAAAATTCTAAATTTTCAATCATATTATGTATTTTCTATTAATTTTTGTATTTTCAATTATTTTATGTATCTTCAAATATTTTATGTATTCTCAATTATTTTATGTGTAGTTTTTATGCGTAGGTTTTTTGTATAATTTTTCCTACAATCGCAATATAACCTCAATTGTATTTCACCATATGTTTGCCATTTTTGCTAATGTACTATAATCCCAAAAAAACAAAAATATTTTCTGATTGTAAGGATGACTCATCCAAAATCATTGTTAACATTTTGTCAAAATGTAAATATGTGAATAAAGTTTGTTTTATTATTATATGTTTCCATCGAAACAATGTAATTTTTTTAACATTAATTAAAAGTTCTTATTTTTATTTTTTTTTTTTATTCGTATATATTACAATTTGTCATAATAGACAATAATAATAGTGCTACAGGATCTCATAAAAGTTCTTAAAATAATTTTAACAACCTCCTCAAGGATCTCCGCTGAGTTTGACACTGTTTCTCTTGGCTATTGATGGAGTAACGTCCACTATTCGGCCTCCAGTCAAATGTCTTCTCTTCGCGGACGACATTGTGATTACCACTCGGAGCAAATCCTTATCTTACATCCAATGGAAGTTGCAAGAGGCTCTCAATGAAATAGAACAGTGGTCAAGGAAGACCAGCTTTAAATTTTCCGTTTCAAAAACTAAATGTTTACACATTTGCCGACGGAGAAAGGGTAAAGATAATCCCCAGATACTCTTAAACAACACCCCGATCGAGTACGTAGACAAGCAATTATATTTGGGTATGTTTTTTGATAAAAAGATGAGCTGGATACCGCATATTATACATGACGAATGCACAAAAAGGCTCGGACTTTTAAAATGCATTTCCAATTCAAACTGGGGCGCCGATAGAAACTCACTAATAAGAATTTATAAACCCATTGTAAGAAGTAAAATGGATCATGGAGTTCAATTCTATGGAACAGCCAACAAAACATCGTTAAAAATGTTGGATTCTGTCCACAACTCGGCTATGAGAATTTGTACTGGGGCTTTTAGAACCTCACCTATCGAAAGCATCAGTGCAGAGTCTGGAGAGCCTTCCTTAAATTTACGGCGAGAATTTTTATTGCTCAAATATGTCGCCAAAGTAAAAGCTTATGGTTATCAACCCTTAGCTTCTTGGTTGTTTGCTGAAGAGGGAAGAGACCGTGGGATCAAGGATATCATTTATAAAATATTGAACGGAATTGATATGAGTATAAATAGTATTAAATCCACCCCAGAACTGAAAATGCCTTACTGGCTAAAAATGAGACCATATATAGATAGATCAATGGCGAAAATAAGGAAAGCTCTCCCAATAGAAATTAGGAACTCTTTTCTCAGGCTGACAGAAAAATATCAAGACTTCAATATGTTGTTTACTGACGCATCCAAAATGGAAGACAGAGTTGGTTGTGCTGTCTACAGCAGAGAGCAACAGCTCATGTTCAGTCTGCCAGGCGAGAGCTCTGTCTTCTCCGGAGAAGCCACAGCCATCCTGAGAGCTCTCAAATGGATTAGAAGCTCAGAAATAATGACATGGACTATCGTTACAGACTCGTGGAGTGTTCTTGCAGCCATTGACAGCCAAACATCTTCTAACGACATAATAAATGAATGGTGGGAAACAAACATAATGTCTAAAGTAGTGATTACGATTTGGGTACCATCTCACTGTGGAATTATTGGGAACGAAAGAGCCGATCAAGCAGCTGATTCAGCCAGAAAAGGTGAAGCCGAAGAGATTACTCAAATAAAAGAAACCACAATGGAGGATTGGGTGAGTAACTACAAAAACGTTCTTCTGAAAGAGTGGGAGGATGGTTGGAGAGAAAATATATCGAAATTGAGAATAATTAAATCCGACTGTCAGAAATGGAGAACTAGTGCAAAATCTTCAAGGAGAGAGGAAATTGTTGTATGCAAACTAAGAATTGGGCACTGCCAATTTACGCATGGTTACCTCTTGAGACGCCTGGAAGCGCCAACCTACGAAAAATGCAACAATTCTCCTCTAACTGTAGAACACTTGCTGATTGAGTGCCCGCATTATGAACAGTCAAGAAAAGGGTTGAATCTAAAGAAAGACATCAATGAAATACTTAAAGATGAGGAAGAAAGTATTAAGAAATTAATAGAATTTACGAAAATGATAGGATTCTACCATAGAATATAATTATTTCGATCACGCCAATGACCCTCAAGGGTAGAGGCGGATAAGCAAATTAAAAAAAAAAAAAAAAAAATGTTAACAACCGTCTTGTGTGCGCGCACCAGATTATTTTTATTTAGTATCTATTTTTAGAATATTTGATTTTAGAATGGACTTTGGTTTAATGTCAAATATATCAGTTTTAGTATATAAAAAATGCCAAACTTCCACTTTCTTTCTTTATGAAATCCGGTGTCCTTAACTCATAACTGTAAAATTAATATATTGTTTACTAGACTGACTACTGATTATTTATGCCTATTTTAATTATTATTACAAACTTTTTATTATTAATTTAAGAGATAAAATAACCTATATCATATAAGTAATATAACGAAAATACATTTTACGTGTTAGATTAATATTCGCGCCAGGAGGAAGTGTTCACATTGGCACTGGCGAAATTTTCCACTATTCGTGTTCTTAATCACAGTCATTTTCTACCCGAAAAGTTTTAGGTCTCCGATGACACGAAATATAATCCATATTCAACACAACTTTCGTGAAACATTCTAAAATAGTGGATTCTTAAATATAATACAATTTTTTTACATTTGATTTTCTACATATAAAATATATAACAAGGGAGAGTATTGAGATCGTAAAAAGAGTCGGATTCCAGTTTTCAACGTAAAAAACACTTTTTTGGTGGTAAGTCTTGCTTGAAGTTGTATAAAACTGAAATTACACATTTTAAAAGCGTATACTCCCGATATATTACAGTAACTATTTTATAAAAATCGGGGGACAAAATGTGACAATTTGTTCTAAGCATTTTGCAACTTTCTACGATTTTCTCAATAACGGCTTTTTGAACTCGCTATATCGATGTGAAATTTAATGGGCCTATATCATGTAGGTTTCATTCTGATTGAAATAGTTTAAGTGCTTAAAAGTACCTTTAATTTTGATTTTATAAAAATAACCATATCATCTTTTTAGATTGATAAGAAATGACTAAATGTATAACTTGATCAAATTCGATATAAAACTATAGGAGAAAAGAGGAAATTTTTTTTTGTATACAATTTTTGTATTTTTAAACATAAAACGAGTAACATAGATGTATCATACGCCGTTAGTAAAGCTAAAGATTTTCGTCATACAGGACTTGAATGTCTCTAATTTAAATTTTCTTCTTCCAAAGTTCCTTAATTTAGATTAAACATATCATCTCATTAGCATTGAAAAAAACAGCAAGTTTACAATTTGTATAAAATTCAATGAACAACTAAAGGAGAAAATAGCAACAATAATTTGTTAATCTAATTTGCATTTTATTTTTACTTTCACTTAAGGGAAAGTATTGCAATCTTGAAAATTTTCCAATTCCAGTTTTCAACGGAAATACACTTTTATTTTAGGATCCCCTGAGTTCAAATAACCAAGTCCCGCAAAAAGGTCTGTGTGTGTGTGTGTGGTAACTCCCGGGCGGAAACGGTAAGTCCTATGAAACTGAAATTTCATAATATAGACAAATATACGCCCGAGACGTTACAAAACCTTTTCCATCAAAATGAGCTTACCAGAAGAGCCACTTTATACTATGCATTTTGCACTTTTTTTCGATTTTCTCGAAAACGGTTCCGACGATTTTGATTAAACTCGCTATATCGATGTAAAATTTAATGGGCTTTAATATCATGTAGGTTTTATTTGGATAAAAATGGTCTGACAGGGCTTAAATACCGATATTTTAAATTTTCTTCCCCTAAAGTACCTTTAATTTTGTAGATTCAATAATAATAACTAGATTATCTTGTTAACGCTGATGAAAAACAGGTAAATATATAAATTGAATAAATTCGATACCCAACTAAAGGAGAAAACAGAAAAAATATTTTTTTAATGCAATTTTTCGTTTTTGAACATAAGAGCAGTAATATACATGTATGATATACCGTTGGAAAGCTAAAGATTTTAGAAAAAATATCATCTCATACACAAGCTTTTAGAAGTTAATAGAGAGTGATGAGAAGAAGATAAAACTAACTGATTATTTTAGATAATAATATAATAGATTTTTTTAAAAAAACATATGTTTCTATATAAATTCAATTTAATTAATTCTTTAATAGTTTCACGTATTACTTTCACTTACTATATATAGTAAGGGGAAGTATTGCGATCGTGAAAATTTTCGAATTCCAGTTTTCAACGGAAATACACGTTTTAGGGTGCCCTGAGTCCAAATAACCAAGTCCCGCAAAAAGGTCTGTGTGTGTGTGTGTGTGTGTGTGTGTGTGGTAACTCCCGGGTGGAAACGGTAAGTCCTATGAAACTGAAATTTCATATTTAAGACAACTATACGCCCGAGACCTGACAAAACTTTTTTCATTAAGATGACCTTACTAGAAGAGGCACTTTATACTATGCATTTTGCACCTTTTTTCGATTTTCTCGAAAACAGTTCCGACGATTTTGATTAAACTCGCTATATCGATGTAAAATTTAATGGGCTTTAATATCATGTAGGTTTTATTTGGATAAAAATGGTCTGACAGGGCTTAAATACCGATATTTTAAATTTTCTTCCTCTAAAGTACCTTTAATTTTGTAGATTCAACAAAAATAACTATATTATATTGTTACCACTGATGAAAAACAGGTAAATCTATAAATTGTTCGATACCCAACTAAAGGAGAAACAAAAAAAAACATATTTTTTTAATGCAATTTTTCGTTTTTGAACATAAGAGCAGTAGTATACATGTATGATATACCGTTGGAAAGCTAAAGATTTTAGAAAAAATATTATCTTATACTCAAGCTTTTAAAAGTTAATAGAGAGTGACGAAAATAAGATAACACTAACAGATTATTTTAGATAATAATATAATAGATTTTTTAACAAAACATATGTTTTCTATATAAATTCAATTTAATTAATTCTTTAATAGTTTCACGTATTTTTATCTCTAACTGTATTTGAAAATTCTTTCATTGATTTTAAAAATGGAGGTAAGTGAAAGTCGTGTGTTGCCCGCACCAGATTTTTTAATATCATAACAGTAAAAAAGACGTATGATGAAGAAGGATACAGACTAAAGATTTTAGAAAAATATTGCTTATGCAAAGTCAATGAAAATTAGATAAAATTAACTGCTTGTTACAGATAATTATATAGTATATTATTAAATAAAACAAATCTATTGAAAATCTATATGATTTCACCTTTTGTCATCTCTAACTTTATTTAAAAGTTCTTAAATTGGTTTTAACAAACAAATAAGTTAATGTCAAATGTTACACTAAATTTTTATTATATTTATTAATTTTTTTTTAACATTGTTGACAACAATTGAACATGTTTCCATAGAAACCTGCAAACAAAACATTGTTAGGAAAACCATTATGCCTAAATACTTTTATTATATACTAAGTATCTCTGCAAATATTATTATATTTATCGATTTATTCAGAAACAATCCAATCTACCAGAACCAATTGCAGCGAGTATTAGAGATATAAGACACGATAATTCTAAATATTAGACTTACTATTAGAATTATAGACTCATTGGTACCACAAACTAAATAAAATTATTGTGGATATAATTAGTTGACCGTTGAGAATTACTGGAAGGAATTATGTAGAAAATATATTTTATACCATATACTGAGGAAAAACAATTTAATAAATTAACATAATAATAATAATAATAGGCTTAGCGAACCCGAAGGTTCGATGCCGATACCACCAAATTCCGCCTACACAGACCCGTCCAATGCTCACCATTCAAGCCCAAGCACCCGAGATCAGCCTTAACGCAATCCTCCCATCTCCGCTTCGGCCTACCTTTCGGACGCCTACCAGTCGGATCAGCAAAAACCAGCTTTCTCGGAATCCGCTCGTCATCGAGCCCAACAACTTTACTCGCCCATTTGAGTCTCCGCGATGCAATCAGCTCAATTATATTCACAGGATACAAGCTCCGCAATTCCGCGTTATGCAACCTTCTAAACTCCCCAGTGGCCTCATCTCTCTTTGGACCAAATATTTTACGCAATACCTTATTTTCGAAAACCTTAAGCCGCTGTTCATCCTTTAAAGTAAGCGGCCACGTTTCACATCCGTAAAAAACCGTTGGAAGAATAATAGTTTTATAAATTCTAATCTTTAAGTTTTTAGATAGAAGCCGCGAACTAAGTAACTTAGCAACTGAATAATAACACGCATTTCCCACCTTTATTTCTTCCTGGATTTCATTTTTTCTAGTCATAATTGAACCTAAATACTTGAATTTCTCTACGTGTTCAAAAGTATGACCTGATACATCAATATCACCAAGATCGACACCGTTTCTGCTACTGATCATATACTTCGTCTTATCGGTATTTATTTCGAGTCCTATTTCTTTACCGGTTTTTATTAACACACTTGTATTTAGTTGTATGGTTTCCGTGTCTTCACCTATAAGTACCAGATCATCGGCATACCCCAAAACCGGAATCTTGTCACCCATATTTAAGCCTTTCTCGGTACACATCACCTTTTCTATGACATATTCTAAAGCTATATTAAATAACACAGGTGAAAGGGAGTCACCCTGTTTCAAACCCGATCGCACCTCAAATCTCTCGGAGTAATTATGACCGATTCTAACTTTATGGAATGTTTCCGACAAACACATCTCTACTAGGTTTACTAATAAATCAACACTGATTGGAAATAGAATAAATACAGACTATTCTATTTATTTAAGCAATATGTGCTTATTAGTTCATTCGTGTTTGTACTTGCGCAAAGTATTTGTATAATTGCCTATTTCAGTCGACAACTGATCAGGTGAGTAGGGTTATTATAGAACAAGCTATGCATTAAATTGTAATTTAACCCTGGTATGTAGGAGTTGTTTAATTCTGAGTGAATCGATATTATTCTGATGAAATACGGACCAAATATCGGCCACTCAACATATTTGATTTTAATGATGTTTTGACCAGTTATTTTCTATCTTTTTTTGAATAAAAAACCGTAGATGAATTTTTTTTTCTGGCCAACACTTTAATGTTTCAGCCATTTTAAGTCAGCTTCGCGACTGAAAAATGTGTTGGGGAAATCCCTCTAATTCTGGTAATTTGTCCGATATCGGGTCAAAACAAAAACTAACAATAAGATAAGGATCTTATCTACATCTTTTAAACTTTATGCCTTAAAAGTGAAAAAAAGTGTTAAAAAAATTTCTCGTAAGTTAATAAAAAATGAGACTTTTAGCGAGTTAGAAGTCTATAAAAGAAAAGAGACTCACCATTGATTATTTTTTTCATAAAAAAATATACACAATTTATTAAGCGACGTCAGGTCAAGTTTTTTGAAACTACAAAAAAAAATTGCAAATCAGCTAGTTTCTAGCTTAATACCTCCACCAGCCACACAACGGTGGCATAATGCTATTGCATCGGATTAAGTTATAATATAATAAAAAAGGCTTAAGGGGTAATTTTAAGGACACCTTACAGCCAGAAGCGAGCCCCGTCGCAGGTATACTTCATTTTGAAAATCATTTTAAAAATTTTAAGAACTCCGCAATTCCTTAAAATGAATGATTCAAAAAAAGGAATGATTCAGTAGTGAAACTGATAAGTTAAACAAAAAAAAAAAAAAAATATATATATATATATATATATATATGTTATGTATCTAGGCCATCATAATATAATGTTAAATCTAGTTAATTGTAATCGATATAATCGATTCATTCATGTAAATGATAAAATAAAGTTGGTATTAACAGTGCAGCTGGAGTGATAACATATAACCTAAATTTAATTAAATTACAATTTACGTCTATTATTTAACTGGTGCCGAAACCCGTAGTAAGGCAGAATATCGTCAGCATTTTCGTACGTGAGTCACTATTCTAAATTAAAGTAAGCTGAAAAGAGGTTCGATGCCTACGAACCAAGATCAAGCTGCAGAGGTTCAAGATAAACGAATGGACGAAAATAACGACCTAAACTCAAACTCGGAGCTAGTGCAACTAGAATGGGTAAGGGTCAGAACTGCGACGGCTACATACCTAAAAAATTCAATCGCAGAACTGGAGAGATTCGGTGGTGAGTTAGGACACCTCAACCATTTTCTTAAAAGAGGAAACCAGATCCACGAATTGATTGAAGCGAGAATTTCAGCAGGGTTGGTAGATCCGTTGGATGCTACTGAACTTCGAGCATCATTAATCGGTAGGGTTAGAAGAAACGTTCTAAACCATATACAATCAGACGAAATGACCTCGTGGGAGGAAGTTACCAAACGACTAAAAAAGGCTTATGGAGGAGGACGCTGGACACCAGAGGAAGATGTATACAGACTCTTCACTGAAGTTAAGAAATTTGGCCAAACGGACTATGACTTTGCAGAGAAAATGCTTACGCAATACACAGCCATATCAGAGAAATTAGTTGAGACGGTAGGACAGACAGAGGCTGCCCATCAGCTGGAAATATTTGAAAAGGTGCTAAAGGTACAATTAGAAAAAAATTTATCTTTAAAAGAGAAGCTACCTACAAATAAGTCTTTTGTTGAGTGCGTCAGGGACGTAATGGATAGAGGTGCCAGAGAAGAGGAGGAAAATGATTTTCAACCATGGAGTAAGGTTACTTATAGAAACAGGGAAAACTTCAATTATAGGTCGGAGGCAACAAGATTCACTAAATTTGAACCTAAAAAAAATCTTCGGGGCGTTAAGGAAACACCAAAGAACCCTCGGGGATTTAGAAGAGAAGAGTCTCGTAGATGTTACGAATGTAACCGTTCAGGACACATAGCCGCTAACTGTCCTTCGGTTAAGTGCTTTGAATGCGGAGAAAAAGGCCACATTGCTAGGGCCTGCCACTGGATTTACAGACGTAATCAAGCCCCAGAACCAATGAAGGTGAATACTCACCGAACGAGACGTTCGAGAGCCGTTTCGAGTGCAAGTTCAGATGAATATTCTGAAAGGAGTTCAACCGAAGAAGACGACAAGAAGTCCTGTTGGAACAATGTGGCCGGAAGATCAAGTGAACACATGAACAGGAAAAACAAGCCAAATGAAACCAATATGCGGAGCGAATCTACCATCTGAAGAGGTGAGGGCAACCCACAAGAGTTAGTAAACAGCGTATGCAGGGTATGGGAGAGGTTGCCCATAGTGGAGGGGCGTGGTGATGGTTTGAATGCGCTCATTGATACAGGGAGTACCAGTACCTTGGTAAGTAGAGGGGTGTTGAAGAGGTTGGATAAGGAGTATGAGCTCAAGGTATGTAAGTGTTCTGTTATCACTTTAAGTGGTCCGTGTAATGTATTGGGGGAATATGTATGGGATCTAGAGAATTTTACAGGAAAAAAGGTTAGCGCATTAGTTCACGTGTTGGAGGATCTTACTGATCAATATGATATTTTAATCGGGTGCGATGTACTAGATCGAGTGGGTTTTCATATGCAAGGTAAGAGCGGGAGTTGGAAAATGACAGTGGGAGCGAAATCGTATCTCGGGAAATTAAAAACCACAGGGGACGATCATCGTGTAGAGGTAGTGCGTACCGAGGTATCCGAGGTAGGATTGCTCTTGTCCGAGTTCAATGATATCTTTTACAAGGAGGGTTGTCCATTGCCCGCGACTGGGAAGACTACACACGAGATAATATTAAAGGAGAACAAAGTCTCCTACACAAAAGGTCGGAGATATCCGCAAGCAATGACGAAGATTATAAACGAACAAATCCGAGATCTGCTTTCTCAGGGGATCATTCGGTACAGTACGTCACCGTTTAGTAGCCCATTTTGGGTCGTGGAAAAGAAGAGGCAGGATAACCAAATAGATCCATCGTTTCGCCTTGTGATAGACTATCGTAAGCTGAACGATAACACAGTGGAAGAACGGTATCCTCTTCCTAGGCTGGAGGATATGTTAGATCGATTAGCGGGTGCTCGAGTTTTTTCCACTCTCGATTTAAAATCCGGGTATCACCAGGTGCGCATGCGTGAGGAAGATATAGGAAAAACGGCATTTACTTTTGGGAGGGGACATTACGAGTTCACTAGAATGCCATTTGGTCTAAAAAACGCGCCTCTTACTTTTCAACGATTGATGGATGAGTTTTCTCGTGGGTTAGGAAAGATTATTGCCAAATTTATATGGACGATCTCATCGTTTTTAGTCCTTCTCCCTCGCGCCATATCATTTCACCTCAGATTGGTGTTCGACCGCATTAGGGAATTCGGCCTAAGGCTATCTAAAGAAAAATCCCATTTTTTTCAAAAGGAAATAAAATTTTTGGGTCATCTTATCAGTGAACAAGGGGTCAAACCAGATCCTTCAAGGGTCGAAGCGATTTCTCGGGTACTACCATCAACTAATCTGAAAGAACTCAAAAGCTTCTTAGGGATGGTCAACTACTACCGTAAGTTTCTACCAAACGTTGCTGATACCATTTCACCCTTGACCGACCTCTTGAAGAAAGGTAGTCCTTCCTCTTTACCGATGAGCACATGACAGCGTTTTTGGCGGTGTAAGGATGCCCTCATCGCGGAGCCGGTTCTGGTGTTCCCCGATTTCCAAGTTGATTTCATCATCACAACCGATGCAAGCGAAAAGGCACTTGGGGCGGCTTTGTCACAAGATTCCGGTGGTGGGGATAGACCAGTAGCTTTTGCCAGCAGACAGCTATCAGAGGCTGAGTCCAGATATAGTGCTTTGGAACGAGAATTGTTAGCAATTGTCTGGGCGGTTGATCATTTTCGACCCTATGTATTCGGAAGACGGTTTACACTTCGTACGGATCATAAGCCGTTACTGTGGACGGATGGACTTAAAGAGTCTTCGGCAAGGGTTGGGCGGTGGAAAGAAAAACTAAGGTCGTACAATTTTCAAATAGTTCACCAAAAGGGTACTCAAAATGTAGTAGCGGATTGGCTATCTCGGGCACTGTTTGCGAATCCTCTCCACGACGCGGGCCCTTATACTGATGGGGTTAGGGACGGTTTTTCTCTCGGTGAGGAAGAAACGGCAGATGCTGATGAATTTTCTGAGCAACACGCTTGTCTTCCAGAGATGGATACAGTCGTAAATCATCACTCGCGACAAATTATCTGGAAAACTCACACTGAGGGCACTTCGCGGACTAAACATACAAAATACGGCCGTCACAGTATAATGACCGTGTGGACTGCTCCTTCCGTCTCACCGGTGGAAATTATTCGCCTACTACACGATATTACCAAGCGGGGTAAGACCTACTATCTGTACGTAGGTAATAAGACTGTTCGCGATCGAATTCAGCATTTGTGGAAAACGGAGCGGATAGGGACAGACAGAAACATAATTTTTTGCTCAAAAATCGTGGAAACTATAACAGATTCGGAGAGACAAAAAGAATTGGTTAAAGCGTACCACGAGGGGAAAACCAATCACCGTGGGGTTCCCGAAACTTTAGCCGCGCTGCGTCGCAGGTATTACTGGCACCATATGCGCCGTTTCTATTCGTGCCATCCTGCAAACATGTACAACGTGTAATCGTGCTAAATACGACCGTCATCCAATTACTGTCCATCCGGAAGTTTCATATACCCCGAATTCGCCATTATTAGATGTGCAGGTGGATATTTTCACTTGGGAAGGTTCTCGCTGGCTCACGGTAATAGATTGCTTTAGCAAATTAGCCATGGCAGATCCCTTGCATAACAAAACGGCAGACGCTGTTTGGGATGGTATTTTCTGCTGGATGTCTTGCTATGGAGTACCTCATAGGGTAACATCTGATTGTGAAAGGGAATTCCAGAACGCCCGTACCGCAACGGAATGTTCGGAACTCGATATAAAGTGGCGTTTTTATTAATTACTTTATAACGTAAAAAATTAATTTATTAATGCTTTTGTATATATTTTTTATTGATTTTGTTTTGTATAATATTTTTTTTTGATTTTGTTTTGTACAACATTTTTATTAATTTTATTTTGTATAATATTTTTATTGATTTTTGTTTGTATAATATTTGTATTGATTAAGTTTTGTTATAAAATTTTTATTGATTTTGTTTTGTATAATATTTTTATTGATTTTTTTTTGTATATTATTTTTATTTATTTTGTTTTGTATAATATTTTTATTGATTTTGTTTAGTATAATATTTTTATTAAATTTGTTTTGTATAATATTTTTATTGATTTTGTTTTGTATAATATTTTATTGATTTTGTTTTTTATAATATTTTTAATTTATTTGTTTTTTGATATAATATTTTTTTATTTGATTTTATGTTTTTAGTATAATATTTTTTTTTTATTTGGTTGTCTTGTATATTATATTTTTTTATTGTTTTTGGTTTTTTGGTATTTGTTCATTTTATTGATTTTGGTTTGTATTATTTGTTTATGGTATTTCTTTTTTTCTAAATTTTATTTTTTTTGTATTCCCTATGTGGGTGATATGTTGTATGATGTTGTTACTTTATCAATTTGGGAATGATTGTAAAAATTTACTCATAAGATCTAACTGTTTCTGATAAAAATTAATTAAAAGTGAGGATTTTGTCCGCTTTCTGTTAAATTGTTTGGAATAAAGATTCAGTTACCCTTTCAGTAAAAAACGTTCTTAACTGTACGTCAATCCCCAAACTTAACCAAAATTATATTTAAAAAAGTTTAAAATAAAATGATAGATATTAAAGCAGAACTAGATTTTTACAATGGTTTAATTTTATAATCGTTAGGCCATTGATGGAGATTTTTACTATCTTATTTTGAAAACTTATTAACATGGGGCTCAGAAACAGTGTGGAGGCCAAACTCCTACTGGGATTTTGCCAAAGTTTAATCGAGCCGTTGCGTTTCCACCACCATCTTAAACCCTGGATCTCAAATCAACATTTGAGTCCTTTGATTAAAAATCATTATTATAAACTCCTTGTATGGCAATATTAAAAAATATATGATTATTTTTAACAGTTTCAAAAACTTAGCGAGGTGAATAATAGTTTATGCATGATTATAAGATTATGGAAAATTCAATAACAAAAGTCTCTTAAAAAAGGAGGATAAAGAGGGACAAAAGGTCAATATGATATTTTAATCGGGTGCGATGTACTAGATCGAGTGGGTTTTCATATGCAAGGTAAGAGCGGGAGTTGGAAAATGACAGTGGGAGCGAAATCGTATCTCGGGAAATTAAAAACCACAGGGGACGATCATCGTGTAGAGGTAGTGCGTACCGAGGTATCCGAGGTAGGATTGCTCTTGTCCGAGTTCAATGATATCTTTTACAAGGAGGGTTGTCCATTGCCCGCGACTGGGAAGACTACACACGAGATAATATTAAAGGAGAACAAAGTCTCCTACACAAAAGGTCGGAGATATCCGCAAGCAATGACGAAGATTATAAACGAACAAATCCGAGATCTGCTTTCTCAGGGGATCATTCGGTACAGTACGTCACCGTTTAGTAGCCCATTTTGGGTCGTGGAAAAGAAGAGGCAGGATAACCAAATAGATCCATCGTTTCGCCTTGTGATAGACTATCGTAAGCTGAACGATAACACAGTGGAAGAACGGTATCCTCTTCCTAGGCTGGAGGATATGTTAGATCGATTAGCGGGTGCTCGAGTTTTTTCCACTCTCGATTTAAAATCCGGGTATCACCAGGTGCGCATGCGTGAGGAAGATATAGGAAAAACGGCATTTACTTTTGGGAGGGGACATTACGAGTTCACTAGAATGCCATTTGGTCTAAAAAACGCGCCTCTTACTTTTCAACGATTGATGGATGAGTTTCTCCGTGGGTTAGGAGAAGATTATTGCCAAATTTATATGGACGATCTCATCGTTTTTAGTCCTTCTCCCTCGCGCCATATCATTCACCTCAGATTGGTGTTCGACCGCATTAGGGAATTCGGCCTAAGGCTATCTAAAGAAAAATCCCATTTTTTTCAAAAGGAAATAAAATTTTTGGGTCATCTTATCAGTGAACAAGGGGTCAAACCAGATCCTTCAAGGGTCGAAGCGATTTCTCGGGTACTACCATCAACTAATCTGAAAGAACTCAAAAGCTTCTTAGGGATGGTCAACTACTACCGTAAGTTTCTACCAAACGTTGCTGATACCATTTCACCCTTGACCGACCTCTTGAAGAAAGGTAGGTCCTTCCTCTTTACCGATGAGCACATGACAGCGTTTTGGCGGTGTAAGGATGCCCTCATCGCGGAGCCGGTTCTGGTGTTCCCCGATTTCCAAGTTGATTTCATCATCACAACCGATGCAAGCGAAAAGGCACTTGGGGCGGCTTTGTCACAAGATTCCGGTGGTGGGGATAGACCAGTAGCTTTTGCCAGCAGACAGCTATCAGAGGCTGAGTCCAGATATAGTGCTTTGGAACGAGAATTGTTAGCAATTGTCTGGGCGGTTGATCATTTTCGACCCTATGTATTCGGAAGACGGTTTACACTTCGTACGGATCATAAGCCGTTACTGTGGACGGATGGACTTAAAGAGTCTTCGGCAAGGGTTGGGCGGTGGAAAGAAAAACTAAGGTCGTACAATTTTCAAATAGTTCACCAAAAGGGTACTCAAAATGTAGTAGCGGATTGGCTATCTCGGGCACTGTTTGCGAATCCTCTCCACGACGCGGGCCCTTATACTGATGGGGTTAGGGACGGTTTTTCTCTCGGTGAGGAAGAAACGGCAGATGCTGATGAATTTTCTGAGCAACACGCTTGTCTTCCAGAGATGGATACAGTCGTAAATCATCACTCGCGACAAATTATCTGGAAAACTCACACTGAGGGCACTTCGCGGACTAAACATACAAAATACGGCCGTCACAGTATAATGACCGTGTGGACTGCTCCTTCCGTCTCACCGGTGGAAATTATTCGCCTACTACACGATATTACCAAGCGGGGTAAGACCTACTATCTGTACGTAGGTAATAAGACTGTTCGCGATCGAATTCAGCATTTGTGGAAAACGGAGCGGATAGGGACAGACAGAAACATAATTTTTTGCTCAAAAATCGTGGAAACTATAACAGATTCGGAGAGACAAAAAGAATTGGTTAAAGCGTACCACGAGGGGAAAACCAATCACCGTGGGGTTCCCGAAACTTTAGCCGCGCTGCGTCGCAGGTATTACTGGCACCATATGCGCCGTTCTATTCGTGCCATCCTGCAAACATGTACAACGTGTAATCGTGCTAAATACGACCGTCATCCAATTACTGTCCATCCGGAAGTTTCATATACCCCGAATTCGCCATTATTAGATGTGCAGGTGGATATTTTCACTTGGGAAGGTTCTCGCTGGCTCACGGTAATAGATTGCTTTAGCAAATTAGCCATGGCAGATCCCTTGCATAACAAAACGGCAGACGCTGTTTGGGATGGTATTTTCTGCTGGATGTCTTGCTATGGAGTACCTCATAGGGTAACATCTGATTGTGAAAGGGAATTCCAGAACGCCCGTACCGCAACGGAATGTTCGGAACTCGATATAAAGTGGCGTTTTATTAATTACTTTATAACGTAATAATTAATTTATTAATGCTTTTGTATATATTTTTATTGATTTTGTTTTGTATAATATTTTTATTGATTTTGTTTTGTACAACATTTTTATTAATTTTATTTTGTATAATATTTTTATTGATTTTGTTTTGTATAATATTTGTATTGATTAAGTTTTGTATAATATTTTTATTGATTTTGTTTTGTATAATATTTTTATTGATTTTTTTTTGTATATTATTTTTATTTATTTTGTTTTGTATAATATTTTTATTGATTTTGTTTAGTATAATATTTTTATTAATTTTGTTTTGTATAATATTTTTATTGATTTTGTTTTGTATAATATTTTTATTGATTTTGTTTTGTATAATATTTGTATTGATTAAGTTTTGTATAATATTTTTATTGATTTTGTTTTGTATAATATTTTTATTGATTTTTTTTTTGTATATTATTTTTATTTATTTTGTTTTGTATAATATTTTTATTGATTTTGTTTAGTATAATATTTTTATTAATTTTGTTTTGTATAATATTTTTATTGATTTTGTTTTGTATAATATTTTTATTGATTTTGTTTTGTATATATGTAAATTGCATTATTATTATATACATTTATTTTTTGTATATATCGTGTGAATGAAGTATGAATGTTGTACTTTATCACATTGGACTGATTGTAAAATTACTCAATAAAGAACTAACTGTTTCTGAAAAAAATTAATTAATGAGAGATTTTCCCGCTTTCTGTAAATTGTATGGAATAGATACAGTACCCTTTCAGAAAACGTCTCAACTGTCCGTCACATCCCAACCTACCAAATTAAATTAAAGTTTAACAAATGATTGATATTAAAGCAGACTAGATACAATGTCTAATTTATAATCGTTAGGCCATTGATGTGAGATTTACTATCTTATTGAAACTAATAACAGGCCTCAAGAACCAGTGGAGCCACCTCACTGGGATTTTTGCCAAGTATCGAGCCGTCTGCTTCACCACTAACCAGGATCTCAACAACATTCTGAATCCTTGGATAATCATTTTATAACTCTTGTATGCATAATTAAAATATAAGATATACAGTCAAACATTAGCGAGTAAATAATAAGTTATGCATGATTATAAGATTATGAAAACAATACAAAGTCTCTTAAAAAAGGAGATAAAGAGACAAAAGGTAAAATATTCAATTCTTCTTAATAACTATTCTCATAATTGAGCATATCTTTAACCAACAGTCTAAAGAGACACGTTAATGAGAGATGAAAGATTTTCCAAGTTTTTTTTTTTTTGTTTTTTTATATTAACTTATTTTTTCTTATTTTTAAATTTCGTATTCCAGTTTTCAACGGAAATACACTTTTTAGGGTCCCATGAGTCCCGGAAAAAAGGTGTGTGTGGTGTGTGTGTGTGTGTGTGTGTGTGCGTGGTAACTCTAACGTGAAAACGAAAAGTCCTATGAAACTGAAATTATATATTTAAGACAACTATAAGCCCGGATGTTACAGCAAATTTTTCATCAAAATCAGCTAACTAGAAGAGCCACTTTATACCATACATTTTGCTCCTAGTTTCGATTTTCTCCGAAATGTCTCTAAAAAATTTGATAAAACTCACTATATCGACGTAAAATTGGATAGGCTTTAATATCATGTAAGTTTCTATCTGATTGAAATAGTCTGACAGGCATAAATGCCGATATTTCAAAATTTCTTTTCCATAAAGTACCTTTAATTTTGTAGATTTCTAAAAATGTGGAACATCGTCTTATTAGCATTGATTAATAACAAGTAAATATGCAAGTTGAGCCAATTTGATTAACAACCAAAGGAGAAAAAAGCAAACATATTTTTTATGCACTTTTTTGTGTTTTTGAACACAAGAATAGTAATATAGACGTATAATATACCGTTGAATCATCATCATCCGTGGCGCTACAGACCGATGTGGTCCTTGGCCTCCTCAATAAGTCTTCGCCAGATGGTTCGGTCTTGAGCAGCCGCTCGCCAGTTGCGGGCGTCAAGTAGGCGAAGAGCATCCCTGGCAACGGTGTCCTCCCATCTAAGCCGAGGTCTTCCTCTTCCCCTTGTCCGGTGGAGCCTCCCATCCAGCAGCTTTTTGGGAATTTCATCGTCTGGCATCCGTACTACGTGGCCAGCCCATCGCAGTCTTCCTAAGCTGATTAACCTCATCACATCAGCTTCGCCATAGATTCGGCAGATCTCCAAGTTTGTCCTCCGCCTCCAGCTTTCCCCGATCTTAACTGGCCCAAATATCCTTCTTAAGATTTTTCTTTCAAATATGAGGATATCCCTCTCCTCTTTACCAGTGAGGGTCCACGTCTCAGATCCATAAATTAAGACGGGCCTAATGAGGGTCTTATACAAAAGGCACTTTGTGCGACGGGTGAGGTAGGCACTTTCTGAGGCCAAAATAGCACCTGTTGGCTTTGAGGAGACGCTGACTTGTTTCCCCGGAGATCCTATTTCCACAATTTACCACTGATCCGAGGTACACAAATTGGTCAACGCTCTGGAACGCAAATGGGCCCATTATAACAGGATGTCGGTCTGCAGTCTCTGTTCCCGGCCCAGCTCTCATGTATTTTGTCTTCTCCTGATTGATGTGCATCCCCATATCCTTCGCTTAAGATATACCCCATATACCGTTGAATAGCTTAAGATTTTATAATAAATACTATCTAATACATAGAATTTTAAAAGTTAACTGAGAATGATGAAAATCCGATAAAACTAACTGATTGTTGTAGATAAAAATATAATAAATTATTTAATAAAACACATGGCAAAATATGAATTTTGAAAAAAATATGTTTAGAATTTTGTTTTCAATCAAGGTCCTCTGGTTTACTTAATAGAATTTATATAGAATGTACTCTTTCTTGTATATCTTCCTATTATATATTAACAATGGATTATAGATATTTTTTGGTACGTCCTATTCTATTAATGAACTACCAATTTAATATTATAACTCACAATTTATACTTAAAAATAACTCCTTGCTATTCAATTTGATATAAAATCACAAAATATTTTGAAACATGAAAAAGAAGATTTGATTGACAATCTTGTTTTTTTCTTCTTTAGATATCTAAAGGTTTCATTTTACGTGACACCCTGTCAATCACTAAGCTTTTAATAGAAAATCCATCAGCTAAGTTATATCATTTTAAAAATTATGTTCAATGCTCATGAAAATACTTGAAATTTATTTTCAATATAAACTGTCAAATTCTTCGAAATAATAATGATAGAGATAGATTTTTTTTTTTTAATCAGAAAATGATTTTATTATAACTTTATACAAATGTAATTTTAAATTATTATCGTTTCTGAAAAATTATACATTAAATAAATACTTTATTATCCTGGGACAAGTTGCTTTAGAATAAAATTAACAAATTGTATGAATTGCCTTCAAGTCTTAGAGTAATATAAGCAAGTTAACTAAAACTAATTGTGTATATATATAGAAGTTGCTGTTGTTCTCAGGTATCAGTCAATGAATAAACAATTTTATCTATGCGACGTTTCAAGAATTTACTGTTCTCATAATTATGCCTTAACAATGGAAAAACAAAAAAAAAAAAACAGAACATTAATATTATTATAGAATAATTAATATATAATGCTATTGTTAGAGATATTAGTAAACCTAGTAGAGATGTGTATGTCAGAAACATTCCATAAAGTTAGAATCGGTCATAATTACACCAAGAGATTTGAGGTGCGATCGGGTTTGAAACAGGGTGATTCCCTTTCACCTGTGTTATTTAATATAGCTTTAGAATATGTTATAGAAAAGGTGATGTGTACCGAGAAAGGCTTAAATATGGGTGACAGGATTCCGGTTTTGGGGTATGCCGATGATCTGGTACTGCTAACTAGAAAAAATGAAATCCAGGAAGAAATAAAGTCCCGGTTAAAGGTGGGAAATGCGTGTTATTATTCAGTTGCTAAGTTACTTAGTTCGCGGCTTCTATCTAAAAACTTAAAAGATTAGAATTTATAAAACTATTATTCTTCCAACGGTTCTTTACGGATGTGAAACGTGGCCGCTTACTTTGAAGGATGAACAACGACTTAAGGTTTTCGAAAATAAGGCATTGCGTAAAATATTTGGTCCGAAGAGAAATGAGGCCACTGGGGAGTTTAGAAGGTTGCACAACGCGGAATTGCAGAACATGTATCTTGTGAATATAATTGAGCTGATTGCATCGCGGAGACTCAAATGGACGAGTAAAGTTGATGGGTTCGATGACAAGCGGATTCCGAGAAAGTTGGTATTTGCTGATCCGACTGGTAGGCGTCCGAAAGGTAGGCCGAAGCGGAGATGGGAGGATTGCGTTAAGGCTGATCTCGGGAGCTTAGGCTTGAATGGTGAACATTGGACGAGTCTGTGTAGGTGGAATTTGGTGGTATCGGCATCGAACCTTCGGGTTCGCTAAGCCTATTATTATTATTATTATTGTTAGAGATATAGAAAAGTATACATTGAACAATGAATACTCATACAGCAGGTACATAGATATTTTAATTAGAATTGACATTAAATATATTATTATTCTTAAAATATATCTTTGTACCTACTGCATAAATATTCATTATTCAATGTATTTTTTTCTATATCTCTAACAATAACATCAAATATTAATTATTGTATAATAATATTAATGTTGATCATGAGATGATTATGAGAACAATAAATTCTCGAAACGTCGCATAAATAAAATGGTTTATTCATTGACTGAAACCTGAAAAACAAAATGATCAAAATATATATATTATATATATATATATATATATATATATAATATATATATATATACGCAAATAAGTAGAAAATGAAATGAAATAGAGCCTTATTTACAATTCTGTTGTAACTGGTTGGTTTGGAGGGAGTTGGTATAGAAATAGGAATAGAATTACATAAGGTTGAGGATCGGATAAGGAACGATTTGTCCAATAGTGCAGAACGATGGGCCGTAGTGTATAAATCTGAAGGCCTAGTGCGTGTATAATGGGAATGAGGGATTTAAATTGCAGGAGGTCGAAAATATATAATGGACGGCGAGATAGGATAACTTTGTAAAGGAATGATGCAAGGAAATACTTGCGACGATTGCAAGAGTAAAGCCACCTAAACTCGCCATAAAATGCGGAGACGGAGGTGTACCTCGGGACCTCGAAGATAAGTCGAACGTAGCATTTGATTAAGCGCTTTATGGTATTAAAATTTATGTTGATGTGTAGGCAATCAACTAATATCTACAGTATTACATTAATTAATAAGGTCACGGGTTCAAACCCGCAGGTAATCCTAGGATTTTTTAATGGGAGTAAAAAATCCTTAGTTATGCCGTCCTTCGGAGGGGACGTTAAAAGGTGGTCCCGAGCCTGTGCGATGTCCCGTACTCGTTAAAGATCCCTATCCTAATAAAACCAGGATAGGCAAAATTTAGGACTCCCAGTAGCATCGTACGATTCGCCATAGTAGCATAAAGTGACGTTAAATAAATAAACAGACAAACAAAAATTAATTAAAGAGCTTAAGGTAGATAGATAGCACTTTTAATTTATATTAAAGGAAAATGGACAATGTTATCTGCTAAGTTTAAGATGCTATATCTGAGTTATTTCTGAAGCAATTTTTTTTTATTAATTATTTATTTTATTTTTATCTTTTTGCAAATTTATTTTGCCATGGATTGCTGCTGACAAGGACGCCGCACACAGGGCAAAATCACCAATTTAGGTGGGCAAAGTCTAGTCAAAAGTTTCATATTTCTGAGTGCTTGACCTTTTTATTATTAGTTGACAAGACCCTTAATACTAATATTTCCTGCCATACCGTGTTTACAAATAAATAGTAAATGAGTGAATCATTCCTGTTTACACAAGTTCCTAATTAGTGGCTGTGGGATTATCTTTATTCGATGGTCATTTATGGTGTTCTAGGTGTGTGTAGCGCTAAGTTTTTTTTTTGCTGTTATTCAACAATGGACAGGTAAGACGTTATATTTCCACACTTGTTATTAAATATACATTGCGATCTACCTGTAGAGTTACTTTAGCCATTTGTAAATGTATGCCCTTATTGAATAATTAAAAATTATATAACGCCCAAGTTACCCCAAGGATTTGTTTCATCAATCCTTCTAGTCTTTAAATGTTCCTAAGAATTTTTGCGATTTTTTGTGTTTTGGGTGATAACATAACTTTTTTCAGACACAACACTCCGAATCAAAAGTTTTTCTATATATAATTTGGTGAGTTTCCTAAATGATATAAAATACATCTATTAGCAGGTTTTAAGCCACTCATAGCTGATAATTAGATTTATTGTATTTTTCCCCCGTATTCTGGGACTCGAAAACGTTAAATGTAGGAAAGTTTTAGATTTTAGCTAATAAATTTGGTTTTTGACCACTATCCGCTCGCCAGTTATGTAAAAATTATTTAGTTTTTATATTTTTAAATAAATATTTTTTTCCGTGAATTGGGACCCCAAAAGTTAAATATGGACAAGTTTTAGAATTTTGTTCACATAAATTCGGTCATATTTTTCACTGTGTGCCGGACAAAACCTTTTTAAGTGTAATTTGGGTCCTAGGTATCTTCATACATAAGACCTTAGATTTCGGGTATATGTAAATATATTTTCAACTGTTTTCTACTTTTTTTCTGTTATATAAATAATTAAAGTGTCTTAATAATAAAACTGCATAAATTTGTTTCCTCTATATTCAAAAATATCTGAGCTATTGGATTAAGAAATATATCATCGGCCGCCATCTTGAAACTAATAGGCTGATTATATTTTCTTTATGACTTGTACTTTCGTCCTACCAGAGAATCCATATATGTATAAAAATATGATTTCATTGGGCATAGTATTAAGGCTATTATGAACATTAGGCTACTGTTCTTCGGGACCCAGATTCGAACTCCAGCTGAGGCAGAATTATTTATTCTGTTTTATCAGCTGTAAAGTAACCCCTGGGATATGGAGACCCTTGTGAGGCACAACCAGTCCCTATAAAGTGGGTTATATATAAAGGCTGATAAAGTGATTAATAAAGTGGGTATCCGATATTTGGCCTAGAAACAGTACGAATAGAGACTGACCTCAGGACTTATATGGGTTGTAGGGTTTCTTATTATGTTTTTTCAAGCTAAGTCCTTAATCTGTATACGAGTTAAATTATGCAGAAATATATTGGGTTGATGCAAAATTAATGCAGGTTTTTAGTAGGTATTGTAAATACGCCATATCTTTACTTTAACCATATATATTTAATCAAAATAATTTCCATCTGAATCAATGCACTTTTGCCAACGTTCAACAAGCTTTCTTATTCCACCAGAAAAAAAATCCGAATCCCTGGACTCAATGAAATCACGAAAAGAATTTTCAATGTCGTCCTGGTTTTGAAAATTTTTCTCCCTCAAAAAGTTGTCCAGATGCCTGAAAAAGTGGAAGTCTGTAGGAGAGAGGTGAGGTGAATAAGGCGGATGTTGGAGAACTTCGTAGCCCAACTCGTGCAGTCGTCGAAGCGTTGGTTGTGCAACGTGTGGTCTGGCGTTATCGTGGAGCAGGATCGGCCCTTTCCGATTCATCAATGCTGGGCAAAGACGTTGCAATTTTTGGGTTCCGAGTTCCGCCGCCATTTCTCGTGTGGTTTTGGTTGGGTCTTCTTCCACTTTTGACCTCAGCTGGTCGTTGTCCAGAGCAAGATGACGGCCCCGACCTTCCTTGTCTTCGAGGTCGAAATCTCCTTTGCGAAACTTCTGGAACCAACGCTGCACTGTGCACTCATTAATAGCCCCCTGACCCCACACTTCATTAATATTACGAGCCGTTTGCGCAGCGCTGCGCCCTAATTTAAATTCGTAAAAATAAATTTGACGAAAATCGCACATTGACATTTTCGATTCAAGACCTTTGAACACACTGAACAAAACGATTTTACTAAACAAATTCATGGTGAAAGAGAGGGTATTAGATAAGGTTTGTTTTGGTATAATAATGATCAATGTTAGGATTAGCTTTGTTTACACAATTGGAATTAAGATATTGCAATAGAGGAAACCTGCATTAATTTTGCATCAACCCAATATACAGGGGTTGATCTTAATAAAGAGTATGGGTATTTATATCACTGAAAATATAGGTTGCATTGCACAGTCGCATCTCCATTATCCATTCTTTATCGAATTCAGGGCATGCTCTTATCTTCCATAGAAAACATGCCGTAACTGGATTGACCCATAGGAAGATTCTGTTCTTAATCTCTTCCGAGACATTGAATAATCCCTATAAAGCAGTTGAGACAGAAAAATATCCTCAAATCGCTAGAACATTTACTTTCTCCTGTGAGAGAGAAGACACAGTACCGCGTCCTAGCACTAAGCACCGTAACCAATGCGGGACTTAGAGGAGATGAAGTAGTGTTTACTTTGTAAAGTGGAGTGGGGTGGGGAGGGTGCATATCCAATGGGCTTCGGCTAAGGGAATCGATTTTCCAAGTCGATTGCTGGCGTGTTTTAGACGTCATCGATACCATCTTATCTCCATGCGGCTGGAAGATGGATCTTGTTCTGGGCGCTATTTATAAAAGGGAGTTGCAGTTTTCGTGTTATGTCCCCTTTATAAAAGAACGCTAAGGACAAAGAAAGAGCCATGTCCTTACTTTTTGTTTTTTAATGAATCAAGAAGAACTTGTACCTTCTTCAAGGTTTTTTAAATTATGTAAAACTTTAAGATAAAAGGACATTTATAATGTTTTTCAACATTCTTAAGCCATTAGAGAATGCATTGTTTCATCATGTTCTTAGGAATATTAAAAAAAAATCTGCTTAACTGAGTTATTTTTTTTTTCTATTGCGAAGTCAACGGGAAATCGTTTACAATCTTTTAAACATTGACATTAAAAAACTTTTTTTTCCAATTTTCCAGTTGAAATTTTTTCAACAGTTACAAAGCTTCTGATGCATAGAGTGCTTAAATCTCTTTTAATCGGTAGCCATTTAAAAAAACAAAAAAACAGTTGATATCAACGTCTAGGTGTTAAGATCATCGATGAATGCCATAGTGTTGATTGGCGAATTTTAAAAACATTGGTCTAATAGTTTCGGAGAAATGCCACGAACGGCGGACAACCGGATTTTTTTGTAGTCGGCATTCGGGTGCTACTTATCCTGAAACATAAGCATTTAAATTTTGACGGGGAGGGGAATTTTTAGGTTCATTTTTGAAAATAGTACACCAAAAGGTAATTCAAATTAAAAAACAAATATTAATATTTTATAATGATCTTTTTATGCAATACGCTTTCCTGCCTAGAATTAAGGATACTCCGCTCAGAAGCTGACAAGACAAACAAAGACCCGCCAGAACGGGAACAGACAAGGACCAATTCCCATCAAGCAGGTTGTCCATTTGCTGAGAGGTCCCGGGTGACTTACACAATACTATCCCACTACCAGCACCTTCATTCCGAATATGAACTCTCCATTATAAGGTCACAATGCCACTTTTTACTGTTAGAAAGTTCTTTTTAGTCGAACCTAGGCTATCTAGCTAATTAAAAATGGTTTAGTCATTTAACATTAGATAAGAGTTTCATAATTATTTAGTTGTATTATATTATATTATATTTAGTTGTATTGTTTGTTTGTTTTATTTAACGTCTCTTCATGCTGCTGTAGCTAATCGGACGATACTACAGTGGGAGTCCTAAATTTTGCCTATCCAGATTTGATTAGGATGGAAATCTTTAATGAGTACCTGACATTGCACAGGCTCGGGACCACTTTTTAACGTCCCATCCGAAGGACTGGATACTAAGGATTTTATACTCCTATTAAAAAATCCTTAAATATTCTCGTCAATACTAACTAGGCGAATCACGGAATACGCTGAGGAAATTATCGGAGACTACCAATGTGGTTTTGAGCGGAATCGCTCGACTATTGATCAAATATTTTCCTTACGTAAAATATAAGAGAAGAAGATGGAATACAACGGTGTATTCCATCAACTTTATATAGATTTTAAAAAGGCTTATGATTCCATAGACCGTCAGAAGCTATATAACATCATGATTGAACAGGGGATACCTAAAAAAGTTAGTAAACCTAGTAGAGATGTGTTTGTCGGAAACATTTCATAAAGTTAGAATCGGTCATAATTACTCCGAGAGATTTGAGGTGCGATCGGGTTTGAAACAGGGTTCCCTTTCACCTGTTTTGTTTAATATAGCCTTAGAATATGTTATAGAAAAGGTGATGTGTACCGAGAAAGGCTTAAATATGGGTGACAAGATTCCGGTTTTGGGGTATGCCAATGATTTGGTACTACTAGGTGAAGACACGGAAACCATACAACTAAATACAAGTGTGTTAATAAAAACCGGTAAACAAATAGGTCTCGAATTGAATACCAAATAAGACGAAATATATGATTAGTAGCAGAAACGGTGGCGATCTTGATGATATTAATATTTCAGGTCATACTTTTGAACACGTAGAGAAATTCATGTATTTAGGTTCAATGATAACAAGAAAAAATGAAATCCAGAAAGAAATAAAGTCCCGGTTAAAGATGAGAAATGCGTGTTATTATTCAGTTGCTAAATTACTTAGCTCGCGGCTTCTGTCTAAAAACTTAAAGGTTAGAATTTATAAAACTACTTTTCTTCTAACGGTTCTTTACGGATGCGAAACGTGGCCGCTTACTTTGAAGGATGAACAACGGCTTAAGGTTTTCGAGAATAAGGTACTGCGTAAAATATTTGGTCCAAAGAGAGATGAGGCCACTGGGGAGTTTAGAAGGTTGCACAACGCGGAATTGCGGAGTTTGTACCCTGTGAATATAATTGAGTTGATAGCATCGCGGAGACTCAAATGAGCGCGTAAAGTTGTTGGGCTCGGTGAGGAACGGATTCCGAGAAAGTTGGTAATCGCTGAACCGACTGGTAGGTGTCCGAATGGTGGACGAATCGCCGATGGGAGGATTGCATTAAGGCTGATCTCGGGGGCTTGGGCTTGACCGGTGAACATTGGACAAGTCTGTGCAGGCGAAGTTTGGTGGTATCGGCATCGAACCTTCGGGTTCGGTAAGCCTATTATTATTAAAAAATCCTAGAGCTACCTAGAGTTTGAACCCGGTACGTTGGGAATAGAAAGCGCTTATGCTAGCCACTATGCTACATGTAACCCATATTTGGTTGTAAAATAAGTTTGTACCGTTTTTCAATATTTCAATTTAATCCTCTCTGTGTTTATTAAATCATGATTGCTTGATCAATAATGTTCACATTTTCTAAAGAAGGATTATTTAAAGAGCTTTAATGCATCAGTTTCTACCTTGACTCCATATCTTTAAGTGGTATTTTGCTTGCTAAAAATGACAGAAAAAAAAATCATTTAGGTCATTAAATGATTTAAGGAAAATTCGATGCACAGACAGTTGACAAAATTTGCAGTGAATAAGGCGATGATGCTTTTGGAGGAAGTACCGTCCGTAATTGTTTTGCTCGGTTCAGAACCTGAAAGTTTGACTTGGAAGACGCAAAGCGCTCCGAGCGTCCTTCAACTGTTCTGGGAGGACGGAATTAAAAAAATACCTGAAAGATGACAACATGCAATATATCAAAATGAGTTTACATATAATTGGTTAAAATAAAACTATTTACAATCTAAAATTACTGAAATACTAAAATGAAATCTGAAATTATGAAATTTTTTTAAGTTTTAATAGACCAGCCGATTAAAGACGTATTAATTCAATAACTACTGAATTATTGTATGTAGAAAGGATCAAGGGGTCACCTGTGGTGTGTTGTGCCTAGTATAACAGCGTTCTATGCAAAATATCGCGGGTTCAAACCTGCTGGTAGCCCTAGGATGTTTTAATAGGAGTGAAGAATTCTTAGTTATGCCCGTCCCCTGCCGAAGGGGACATAAAAGGTGGAACCTCGCCTGCAAGATGTAAGCTACTACAGATCATTATCCTAATTAAACTTGTATAGGCTAAATGTAGGACTCGCACTGTAGCATCAAATAAATAAATAAGAAAAAAAATTGATCAGGAGTAACAAGTGTGAAAATATTCTAAATTTTCCGACGTTTCGGCTCAAACATCCTCAACACTGAATTATCAGATTATAACTTTTTCATTGCTTGGACTGGTTAAAGTTGTTTTTGAATATAAAAAAAAAAATGTACATAGTTTTAGAATCAGTACACCACGATTAATCATAACAAAAGAAAAAAAATGAAATTTTACCCCTATATACGTGACTATAACTCAATTATTTTTTAGGCATAGATAATGATTGAAATCGGTTAAGAAAAGTGGAGATATATAGTTTTTAAGCGTTTTTCTTAAATATAAATTTACATTATTTCGTCTAGTTCGTATTTCTAAAGCTCTTTTTCTTGCTATTATTATAAGTTAAATAAATTTTAATACCATTATACAATTATTTGAGAATGATAAACCATCATATGTACACTTAAAGCTCTATTTCGTCACTGTATTCCTCCATTTTTAATAAATTAAGCCGCAGAGCGTTATCGCGTTAAGTTTCGGTACTCCCAAGTCATGAATACAGAATACGAGAGTACACGACTGCGGATCCCAGGAAAAAGAGAGGCGTCGAAAAACTACGTTGATACGCTCATGTATAGAGATAAGCGATGAATAACCTCGAAATGGAAGTGGCTCGTATCAGATTGAAGGGTCTTTATGCCATTGTGGACTCCTGCCAGTCCCGAAAGTTGTATTGTCTCTCAGGATCAGTCCCTCAGTCCTCAGTCCTGAGTATTTGGAGAATATACTAAGGCCGAACTCAATCAGGCGCTTCAATTCTTTCATAGTACGTTTCAGGTACAATTTCGCTCACGTATACACATTCACACTTTTTTCCCATTGTTGATATTTACGACTCTTAATTTTCTATTCATATAGAATTTCGACCTTATAATTAGAACAATTATCTGTTTCAGGAGATTAATCCATAGATGACAGATTAATATGTCAGTAAATCTGTTGCATGATTCATTATTAAAAACTAAGAAGTGTAATTATTTAATTCCCAAAGAGATGTGGAGTTCTAAGTTTAATCAGTGATAGAGATGACTAGCAACTTGAGACCTTATTTCCCACCACGGTCACTCTTTCATATCTCCCAACTTTTAAAGTATCAACTTTGGAGTAACTTAACAAACTTAGCCTCGCCATTTCCTTCTTAAAATAATGCCCAAGGAGAAATTTCTACAGAGGTAGAATTATGCTTTTGCGAGAATTACACTTAGGTCTGTGTCGCTAACTTGGCCGAGGGGCATTTTCGTTTTATATGGCTTCCCGGTGTAATTGGCAGAAAACTTATGTACATCTCAGTAAATGCGATAAAGTTGCTCCATTAAACTGTTACATCTTCTAAGGTATCCAATTGGATTCAATGATTTTACACCTTCAGTCTTCTTGATCATTCCATAAAACTGATGTTTCACGACTTTAAATTCAATAGACATTGTATTTATATATCTTATTATTTAATACATTTATTTACTTAATAATAATAATAATAATAATAATAGGCTTACCGAACCCGAAGGTTCGATGCCGATACCACCAAACTTCGCCTGCATAGACTCGTCCAATGTTCACCGGTCAAGCCCAAGCCCCCGAGATCAGCCTTAATGCAATCCTCCCATCGACGCTTCGGCCTACCTTTCGGACGCCTACCAGTCGGTTCAGCGAATACCAACTTTCTCGGAATCCGTTCCTCACTAAGCCCAACAACTTTACGCGCCCATTTGAGTCTCCGCGATGCTATCAACTCAATTATATTCACAGGGTACAAACTCCGCAATTCCGCGTTATGCAACCTTCTAAACTCCCCAGTGGCCTCATCTCTCTTTGGACCAAATATTTTACGCAATACCTTATTTTCGAAAACCTTAAGCCGCTGTTCATCCTTTAAAGTAAGCGGCCACGTTTCGCATCCGTAAAGAACCGTTGGAAGAATACATTTATTTACTTAGTCTTAGTAATTTGTCTGTCTTTATTCTGTAAACATATTTTTTGAATGTGATCAAATCTTAAAGAATTATTACTTTCACTTACTTGGAATGAAAAACAGATAAATATATAAATTTAATGAATACGATGCCTAACTAAAGAAAAAACTGAAAAAATATTTTTTCAATGCAATTTTTTGTTTTTGAACATAAGAACAGTAATATACATATATTATATACCGTAAAAATTATCTTATACACAAGCTTTTAAAAGTTAATAGAAAGTGATGAAAAGCCTATAAAACTAACTGATTGTTTTAGATAATAATATAATAGATTTTTACTTTCACTTACTATATGTAATAAGGGAAAGTATTGCATTCGTGAAAATTTTCGAATACCAGTTTTCAACGGAAATACACGTTTTAGGGTCCCCTGAGTCCAAATAACTAAGTCCCGCAAAAAGGTCCGTGTGTGTGTGTGCGCGTGTGTGTGTGGTAACTCCCGGGCGGAAACGGTAAGTCCTATGAAACTGAAATTTCATATTTAAGACAACCATACATGCCCGAGACGTGACGAAACTTATTTCATAAAAATTAGCTTACCAGAAAAGGCACTTTATACCTTGCATTTTGCACCTTTTTTCGATTTTCTCAAAAACGGTATGGTAAAATATAATGGGCTTTAATATCATGTAGGTTTCATTTTGACTAAAATGGTTTGACAGGGCTTAAATGCCGATATTTTAAATTAATGCAATTTTTTGTTTTTGAACAAAAGAACAGTAATATACATGTATGATTTACCTTCGGAAAGAGAAAGATATTAGAAAAAAAACATACACAAGCTTTTAAAAGTTAATAGAGAGTGATGAAATGAACATAAAACTAAATTATTATTTTAGATAATAATATAATAGATCTTTTAATAAAACACATGTTTCACTTTAAATTCAATTTAATTAATTCATTAATAGTTTCACGTATTACTTTCACTTACTATATATAGTAAGGGGAAGTATTGCGATCGTGAAAATTTTCGAATTCCAGTTTTCAACGGAAATACACGTTTTAGGGTCCCCTGATTCCAAATAACCAAGTCCCAAAAAAAGGTCTGTGTGTGTGTGTGTGTGTGTGTGTGTGTGTGTGTGTGTGTGTGTGGTAACTCCCGAGCGGAAACGGTAAGTCCTATGAAACTGAAATTTCATATTTAAGACATGTATACGCCCGAGACGTGACAAAACCTTTTTCATCAAAATGAGCTTACCAGAAGAGGCACTTTATACAATGCATTTTGCACCTTTTTTCGATTTTCTCAAAAACGGTTCCGACGATTTTGATTAAACTCGCTATATTGATGTAAAATTCAATGGGCTTTAATATCATGTAGGTTTTATTTAGATAAAAATGGTCTGACAGGGCTTAAATGCCGATATTTTAAATTTTCTTCCTCTAAAGTACCTTTAATTTTGTAGATTCAATAAAAATAACTATACTATCTTCTTAACGCCGATGAACAACAGGTAAATATATAAATTGAATAAATTCGATACGCAACTAAAGGAGAAAACAGAAAAAATATTTTTTTAATACAATTTTTCGTTTTTGAACATAAGAACAGTAATATACATGTATGATATACCGTTGGAAAGAGAAAGATTTCAGAAAAAATATTATCTCATACACAAGCTTTTAAAAGTTAATAGAGAGTGATGAAATGAACAAAAAACTAAATGATTAGTTTGTCTTTGTTTTACACGTTCTAACTTTATTTAAATGTTGAAGATGGTTGAGGTGCGATCATTAGTGAGGAACACATTAAAACATAGTGCTTATTTTAATTATGTGCCGACATTTCGGCCTACATTGTGGGCCTTCATCAGGGCTAAAAGAAACAAGATAACAACCAATAAAAATTATAGACTTATTAATACGTAAGGTATATAATAATAATAATATGGGGACAGATTTTCTCTTTCCAGTCATATCTTTTTTCGCTTTCTGTTACCTATACTTTTTAATTAATTCTGCAGTTTTTTAATCTCATTCCGCACTAAGTATTTCGGAAATATTTCATGATCACGATACTGTTTTTCCTTAATATATCTTTCATATATGGGTTACTGAAAGTAAAAATAAAAATTAAGAAAAATAAAATAAAAAGTGTGTCTTTGTTCTACACGTTCTCCTATACCTAGGGTTATATTGATAAAATTGACATATATAAAATATATGTATATATAAAATATATACATATATAAAATATATGTATATATAAAATATATACATATATAAAATATATGTATATATAAAATATATACATATATAAAATATAAAATTGACATATACATATATTGACGATACGGTCTTTTATCTAGATTACTTGACAGACGCTCTAAATTATCATTAACCAACAAACTAACTCTTTACAAAGTTTTTCTAAAACCAATCTGGACATACGGGATAGAACTGTGGGGCTCTGCTAAACCAACAAGTATCAAAAGAATACAGTCTTTTCAGTCGAAAGTGCTGCGCAAAATAGTGGACGCACCGTTCTACGTAACAAATGACGTTATACATAACGACTTAAACATTCCGACTATTTCAGCCACTGTTACAGAACAATACAATAACTTCCACCAAAGACTAACATACAACACCAACCCTCTTGCAGAAACATTAAAATGCTCTACGAATCCTTACAGCCCACCCCGACGACTACACAGGTGGTGGCCAAGAGATATGCTGATCACTTAACGAACTCTGCTTAACGATCGCAATTGCTTTCACTTACTATATATTTCATATATATAGCCAGTGAAAGTAATATGTAAATATGAAGGGTAAAGAAAAGTCATGAAAATGTCTTGAGAAAGAACTGCCCAGTGGTAGATCAAAAAGACTAAATGTACTAGTTGAACAAATTTTATTTTCAATTAAACTAGAATATAGCAAATATAGGTATTTTTAAGGCATTTTGTAGGTAATTTTGTTTTCAAAACACAAAAATTTTATTATAGATATATAATGTACTGTTGGGCAGTTAAATATTTCAGAAATTGTGGTTATGTTATAAAAAGTCGTGGAAGGTAATGTAAAGTTGTTGGGCTCGGTGAGGATCGGATTCCGAGAAAGTTGGTATTCGCTGAACCGACTTGTAGACGTCCGAATGGTAGGCCGAAGCGTCTATGGGAGGATTGCGTTAAGGCTGATCTCGAGGGCTTAAGCTTGACCGGCGAAGATTGGACTAGTCTGTGCAGGCGAAGTTTGGTGGTATCGGCATCGAACCTTCGGGTTCGGTAAGCCTATTATTATTATTATTATACTATTATATTATAAACACATAATCCTTAACTAAAGAAATATTATTATAATGGAGAGTAATTAACTTTGTATTTACACATAAATAAAGACTATCATTATTATTATTATTATAGAAATATAATCGAAACTAAATGTAATAATTAATGTTTTTTTATCTCTAACATTATTTAAATGAGGAAGATGGTTGGGGGTGCGATCATTAGAGAGAAACACACAATAAAAAAGTGTTTATTTAAATTGTGTGCCGACGTTTCGGCCTGCATTTTGGGCATTCATCAGAGCTAAAGGAAACAAGATAACAACCAATGGAATTATAGACTTAATAATACGTTAGGTCTGTAATAGTAATATTGTGACAGTAATATAATATAGGGACAAACATGAAATTAAATGTAAAATGATAATAAGATGACCGTTTTAAAGTATGGAAGTAAACAAAATTAAAATGATAATATTTCAAAAAGATTAGTGACGAGGAACAGATTATAAGATGTTAGGTAATAACGAATGACGATAAGGAGCTGAAGAAATTCGTCATTCGTTATTACCTAACTTCTTATAATATGTATTGGGTTAATGCAAAATTAATGCAGGTTTCCTCTATTGCAATATCTTAATTCCAATTGTGTAAACAAAGCTAATCCTAACATTGATCATTATTATACCAAAACAAACCTTATCTAATACCCTCTCTTTCACCATGAATTTGTTTAGTAAAATCGTTTTGTTCAGTGTGTTCAAAGGTCTTGAATCGAAAATGTCAAAGTGCGATTTTCGTCAAATTTATTTTTACGAATTTAAATTAGGGCGCAGCGCTGCGCAAACGGCTCGTAATATTAATGAAGTATGGGGTCAGGGGGCTATTAATGAGTGCACGGTGCAGCGTTGGTTCCAGAAGTTTCGCAGAGGAGATTTCGACCTCGAAGACAAGGAAGGTCGGGGCCGTCATCTTGCTCTGGACAACGACCAGCTGAGGTCAAAAGTGGAAGAAGACCCAACCAAAACCACACGAGAAATGGCGGCGGAACTCGGAACTCAAAAATTGCAACGTCTTTGCCCAGCATTGATGAATCGGAAGGGGCCGATCCTGCTCCACGATAACGCCAGACCACACGTTGCACAACCAACGCTTCGACGACTGCACGAGTTGGGCTACGATGTTCTCCAACATCCGCCTTATTCACCTGACCTCTCTCCTACAGACTTCCACTTTTTCAGACATCTGGACAACTTTTTGAGGGAGAAAAATTTTCAAAACCAGGACGACATTGAAAATTCTTTTCGTGATTTCATTAGTTAACAAATAACACTTTTATATAAACTTTTGTTTATTTAAACACTATGGAAACAGAAACATAAACTTCTTAATGATATAATATATTACACCTTTACAGTAATAACATTTTGACCGGAGTGCTCTGGCCCTAGGATTTGGGGGGCACATATATGAAGGAATAGTGGAGGGGATGGAGGAAAGGCGGCAGAGGTCAAATGGAGGGACATATGGATCACTTAGCACCTATAATGTCAAAGTACTTCTTGTAGGGGTTCAGGTATGTGTTTTGGGCTAAAGACCCTTCGGAGGTAGAAGGCGGCATCCTTTGTAATAGGAGGCAATATAAATATTACTAATAACAATTAAAATAATATCTTTATAATTATAATTACTATTGTAATAGCAATTACAATAGATGAGTAAATCTCATTCCATAACTATTGAGTCCAGGGATTCGGATTTTTTTTCTGGTGGAACGTTGGCAAAAGTGCATTGATTCAGATGGAAATTATTTTGATTAAATATATATGGTTAAAGTAAAGATATGGCGTATTTACAATACCTACTTAAAACCTGCATTAATTTTGCATCAACCCTATACTTTGTCACTATTACTTACATCTTTCTCTTTCCAGTCATACTTATATCTTTTTTCGCTTTCTGTTACCTAAACTTTTTAATTAATTCTGCAGTTTTTTTTTTTTTTAATTTCAGTCCATACATTTTTTTGATACCATTAATATATATTAAAAAACATTAACTAATCCTTTAGTTTTTTATTCAATTCAACAGTCGAATCAGTAAACATAACAAAGCTTCCCTGGAAAAGCTTCAACGTACTTTCTAGTTCCCATATTTCCCGTACCACGCAAAGAGCGTTTTTAACAACAAATAATATCACTTATTTAGACACCGTCAGTATGAATTTTCTTTCTTTCTTACTGATTATGATCTCCTTCTACCGCTTATTACTTTATAATACATTATTGTAATAATTTAATTTCACTTTTATCTTTCACATTCTTTACTTATTACTTACTACGAACATTTTCGAATTCCAGTTTTCAACAGAAATACACGTTTTGGGTTCCCAGAGGCCAAATGACCACCTCGAACGATAATAAAATTTCATATTTAAGACAACTCCTCCTTAGTCTAGCGCAAAAACGAAAAGTCGTACGAAACTGTAACTTCATATTTAAGAAAACAATTAACCCGAGATGTTACAACTACTTTTTCATCAAAGTCAGCTTACCAGAAGGGCCACTTTATACCATACCTTTTGCACCTTTTTATGGTTCTCTCAAAAACAGCTCTAACGGTTTTGATTAAACTCGCTATATTGGTGCAAAATATAATGAACTGATTGAAATAGTCTGACAGGGCTTAAATGCCGATATTTTAATTTTCTATAATTTTTTTTCCTCTGAACTGCCTTCAATTTTGCACATTCCAAAAGATTAACCACATCATCTTAACGACACTGATGAAGGACGGCTAAATATACAAGTTGGACGAATTTGATGTCGAACTAAAGGATAAAAGAGCCAAACTGTTTTTAAAAGTAATTTTCTGTATTTTGATATTAAGAACAGTAATATAGACCTATAATATACCGTTGGAAAGAGAAAGGTTTTAGAAAAAATATTATCTGATACATAAAGATGTAAAAGGAAATATAAGTGACGAATAGCGGATAAACTTATTACTGATAACAATTTATTGTAGTTATTTTATTTGATCTAAATCATATGTTTCAAACGAAAATAAATAAACGTTTTATAAAAATTAAAGTATGTGGAGAGCTGCCAATGGAGTATCCTACATGTAATTCTTGTATCACATTACTAGATGTATATTATAATACAGTTGTTAATATCAATAAATATATATATATATATTATATATATATATATACTTTTTTAAATTAGAGTATAGTTAATACATTTTAAATTAATTTTAACAATCGTGGTAATAGCAATTCGTGTGTTGCCCGCATTACGTTTTTTTTTTATGCTTGAGATACATGAAAATACAATGAATTATATATTTTTTGTGTTTATTTATATATGAATGTACACATACTCGGTATTGTTCACGTTTGACATATTTATATGTCCCGCTTGGTTAACAAGTTATTTAATGGAGATTATGAACCACGTTGTTTAGGAAGTTAATCACATTCAAACTTCTTTCGTGGATAGTTTTCTTGACGAAATGAGCTGCCCCAGAGAAGAGAACGAAAATGCAGCGAAGCAGAGACAAATGTAAGGCAGCAGCCGACAACAAAAGAAATGGCGACAAAGCCCGCAGTTTCTTTGACACCCTTGAAGAAGCACTTCCCCATTTCCCACGCTAATTAGAACCGGAGTATTATTCTTTTGATGATAACTTCACGGAAAGTGTCTCTCGTTAGGAAGTATTAAATGAACCATTTAAAGATGCGATGTGATGAAGTAATTCGAAAAGTTTGGTAGAATTGTTCACTATGAGTAAAACAATCTATGAGTAATAGATAATAATAATAATAATCGATGCCGATACCACCAAATTCCGTCAACAAAGACTCGTCCAGTGTTCACCGTTCAAGCCCTTAACGCAATCCTCCCATCGACGATTCGGCCTACCTTTTGGAACCCTACCAGCGACTACCAACTTTCTCGGAATCAGTTCCTCCCCGAACCCAATAACTTTACTCACACATTTTATTCTCCTCAATGCTATCAACTAAATTATATTCACAGGGTACAAGCTCCGCAATTCCGCGTTGTGCAACCTTCTAAACTCCCTAGCGGCCTCATATCTCTTCGGACCAAATATTTTACGCAGTACCTTATTTTCGAAAACCTTAAGCCGTTGTTCATCCTTCAAAGTAAGCGGTCACGTTTCACATCCGTAAAGAACCGTTAGAAGAAAAATAGTTTTATAAATTCTAACTTTTAAGTATTAAGAGAGAAGCCGCAAGCTAAATAATTTAGCAACTGAATAATAACACGCATTTCCCACCTTTTACCGGGACTTTATTTCCTTCTGGATTTAATTTTTTCTCGTTATCATTGAACCTAAATACTTGAATTTCTTACGTGTTCAAAAGTATGCTCTGGTACATCAATATCACCAAGATCGCCACTGTTTCTGCTACTAATCATATATTTCGTCTTGTCGGTATTTAATTCGAGTCCATTTCTTTACCGTGTTTTATTAACACGCTTTTATTTAGTTGTATGGTTTCCGTGTCTTCACCTAGCAGTACCAAATCATCGGCACACCCCAAAACCGGAATCTTATTACCCATATTTAAACCTTTCTCGGTACACGTCTCCTTTTCTATGACATTTCTAAAGCTATATTAAATAAAACAGGTGAAAGGGAGTCACCCTGTTTCAAACCCGATCGCACCTCAAATCTCTCGGAGTAATTATGACCGATTCTAACTTTATGGAATGTTTCCGACAAAGACATCTCTACTTGGTTTACTAACTTTCTAGGTATTCCTGTTCAATCTGAGTGATAATTGATCTCTATATCAGATAATTCCTTATAAGTATTGATTGTTACAAAACAAATTAAAAGTACATTTTCTTTTTCAAGCATCTGAATGATTAATTGCCTAACGAACCATTGAAAACTCAATAATGGTCCAATCAAGACAGTCTTTCGCCCGATTAGTTTGCATAAACCGATTTTAAATTGAAAAGAAAAAATAAATTAGGTAAAAAATCTAATTTTTGAAGTTAAAATTTTTTTAAATGTATTACTTGATGGCTATTATAAATGCCTTAATAAGGACAGATTGTAATATTCAATTAAAAAAATATTCTGAAAAAAAAATTTAAAACTACATGTTGCTTTTCAAGAAATAATGTTTTAAACAGTTTAAGTTATATAGATTAATCCATACGTGAGTAAAGCTTTTGACTTCAAAAATCTGGTGCGGGCCAACAAACGATTTTCATTACCACAACTATTAAAATTAATTTAAAAACTATTTACCATACCTCAATTCAAACAATATTTTAAGTTGATTTTAATAAAACGGGATTTCATTTTTGCACTTCATATTAAATTTTACAACCTTTTGTATCAGATAATATTTTTTCTAAAATCTTTCTCTTTCCAACGGTATATTATACCTACGTCTATATTACTGTTCTTATTATAAAAAAAAACAAAAATTACATTAAAAAAATTGTTTTGCCCTCTTATCCTGTCATCAAATTCGTCCAACTTGTATATTTCGCCGTCCTTCATCAATGTCATTAAGAAGATAAGGTTAATCTTTTGGAATGTACAAAATTAAAGGTAGTTTAGAATAAGAAAATTAAAAAATCGGCATTTAACCCTTTAAAACTATTTTAATCAAAATGAAACCTACATGATATTAAAGCTTATTGAACTTTACATCCAAATATTGAGTTTATCCAAATATTATCTCTGTATGGACGGTATCGGATAGTTCTATCAGTAAAAAGCAACTAAACCGAAAAATCTGTTTATATTTTGAGTATTCTGCTAAACCTATATTGCGAAATTTGATGGACAGACGTTAGATTGATGGTGGATACACGAAATGGGTTCGACAACCTCCTAAAACGTTCGCGATGATGAATAATATGATTTCAGATCAATCCTTCATCTCTGACAGATATTTGATACACCATCAAGATTCAAAAGCAGTTTTAAAATCTCTAGACTTGATTTACCGTAAATAAAGTGTATATAGTTTATCACTAAATTTTAAAGCTTATGTTTTTATTTAATTTTTATCATTTTTTTTAAATGTTATACAACGCGCTCAATCATGGCCATGAATATTAATGACCCTGAGATCACATTCTCGTATGTGCAAAATGTAAAAAAAAAAAATTTTTTTTTTTTTTTTTTAACATCATTTATTGAAATTTACAACTGTACTTCAAGGTATAACAAGTAAATGTGACAAAAGTAAAATGGCGTGAAACAAACTTGAAGAAGAACTACCCAATGGCAGCACTCCTGTAACTTTTCTACACTAGAAGGTCTCGAGGCCATCTTCTTTTCAGGCGCCTCGGAGGATTATCAGGAATTGAAGAGGAAGAAAGTATTGAAACAAGAGGATTAGGGTGGGAATGGAGTTTGTCATGAAAGGAATGGTGTCTAGATCGGGCAAATCAGCAACATACGGAACGTTGAGGTCTTTATGGATAAGTTTGTTCGTGACAAAATAAGGAGCATTGAGGATTTTACGAAGGATTTTGGATTGTAGGGATTGGATATGGGAAGAATTCGATGGTTTAGTAGAGCCCCAAAGCTCCACTCCGTAAGTCCATATCGGCCTTATGATAGTCATGTAGATGAGTCTTTTGTAGTTAAGTGGAAGATTAGAACGTTTGTCTAGTAAGTGTTGAAGAAGTCGAAAACGTCGTGCAGTTTCTTGTCGTTTCAGACTTGTGTGAGGGTTCCAAGTAAGGCGTTTGTCAAGGTGCAGTCCTAGATATCGAATCTGTTCAACCGGGACAAGAGGAGTATTATTGAAGGAGACAGTAGGGTTTACGACGAAGGGTAAAGGTAATTTGGTCGGATTTTGTTGGCATTAATTTTAATTCTCCAGTTCTGACACCATACCTCAAGGTCTCTGAGGTGGGATTGGAGAGTTTGAGAGGCAATAGTTTGATCAGTATTGACTGATAACACACAAGTGTCATCAGCATAGGTAGAAAGGAAAGTGTTAGGATGGGAAGGGATATCAGCTGTATAAACTGTGTAAAGAATGGGTCCTAGGATACTGCATTGAGGAACATCAGCAAACTGACTAAAAATGGATGAATAGGAATTATTATGATTGACTTTGAAGGATCTGTCAGAGGTAAAAAATAAAAAAATATAAATGTAAATTAAGAGGTAGAAAAAAATAAAAAGTATTCACCAGAATAAACTAGCTAGCTACACAAATTAAATTGATTTAGATTCATATATAAATACTTTTCTTTACGTTCACTTACCTATATATGAAATATATAGTAAGGGAAAGTATTGCGATAGTGAAAATTTTAAAACTCCAGTTTTCATCGAAAATACACCTTTTAGGGTCTCTCGAGTCCAAATAACCAATCCCCTCAAAACGGTCTGTGTGTCCGTGTGATTGTGGAAAGTGTAGCACAAAAACGAACAGGTGTACGAAAATGGAATTTTATATTTAAGACAACTATACGCCCGAGATGTTACAAAAACTTTTTCATCAAAATCTGATAAACAGAAGGGCCACTTTATACCATGCATTTTGCACTTTTTTACGATTTTCTCAAAAATTAAACTCAATATTTCGATGTAAAGTTCAATAAGCTTTAATATCATGTAGATTTAATTTTGATTAAAATAATTTTTAAGGGCTTAAATGCCGATTTTTTAAATTTTATTCCTCTAAACTAAACAAGGTAAGCGAAAATTTTTTTTCAATTGTTTAATTAACAAAATGTTCTTGAAAGAAATATTGGTAACAATACCAAAAATAGTACAAAGCGGTATGTTCACAAACGGATAAACATATATTACTGTAAGATACATTTGATGTAATTCTTTTATTTTATTTTTTCTTCAAATTTTGGAAGTTTTCATATTTCTTTCATTTATTAATGCGTCTATATCCTATTTTTATGTTATGTGATTACTTATGAAACGGGTGTACTTTGGTACAGTATTATTTAATTTTTGTG
The DNA here is from genome assembly GCA_023052935.1 of Piezodorus guildinii. Classification (NCBI taxonomy): domain Eukaryota; kingdom Metazoa; phylum Arthropoda; class Insecta; order Hemiptera; family Pentatomidae; genus Piezodorus; species Piezodorus guildinii. Next base: position 111,164,468 of record CM041298.1, on the reverse strand, counting down.
TATTTTATTGTAAATTGCAATAAAGATTATATAATAATAATAATAGGCTTACCGAACCCGAAGGTTCGATCTCAATACCACCAAATACCGCTTACGCAATTAAAGATTATATGATAAGAAAAAAAAAATACAATTTTCGCCACTAAGTCGAGATTTAATAAAGAGATACCAAATATGTGTTATTACATAAAGCAAAAAGTTATTCGATAGACAATACAATTGCCTACAAAACAATAAAAGACTCATTGAAATCGGTTAAAAAAAAGCTTTTCATATTTGTTGATTTCCTATAATTAGCTAACTAAAAATACCTTAAAATTGTAGTCTTTACCAGACACTAGTCTAACTACTAAGTTCTGTTGAAAAAACAAACAAAAAGGAAATGGTCCAAAAAAAATATTCCCCATAAATAAAATTTCAATAGCGAAAAAATAAAGTGCCATTTTACTTTTTTTTTTTTGTAATTGTTTCTTTTAAGTTTTCAAATTAAAGCAAACAATAGAAATAATTAGACATACCTTGCAATTGCAGTTTTCTAACAGTACTAAACGTAACGAATGATACGAACCTCCAGGTTAAACTCAGTATGACAAAATACATTTTAAACTCATTTTTCAATACATTTTAAACTTATTTTTCATTCAACTTAATTTTCCGTGTGTTATATCTTCAATATTTACAATATAACTAAACGGTTTTATGATTTTTGGAATTTCAAAAGATCAATAGATAACGTTTCATAGCAACAGACTCGTAGTTCTATTGAAAACAAAAAAAAAAAAAGAACGAAATGGCCCAAAAATTATTTTCCATAAATAAAATTTCAATAGCGTAAAAAAATTTCAATAGCGTGTGTTTTTTCTTTTAAGTTTTCAGTTAAAGCAAACAATAGAAATAAATAGACATACCTTGCAATTGCAGTCTTCTAACGGTACTAAACGTAACGAGTGATATGTGACTCCGCGTTAAACTCATTACGAAAAAAATACATTTAAACTCATTTTTCATTCAACGTGTGTTATATCTTCAAAGTTTTCAATATAACTAAATGGGTTCATGATTTTTGGAATTTCAAAAGATCAATAGATAACGTTTCATAGCAACAGACTCGTAGTTGTATTGTAAAACAAAAAAAAAGAAGAACGATAAAGTAAAAAAAAAATATTTTCCTTAGAAACATTTTTAATTTGTAGAAAAAAAAATAAAATTATGGCAAACGTGTAATACTTGATCCTGTTTTCATTCAATATGCCAAAATTTTAGTCCATTTTTCATAAAACTAAATATTCCGTGTGTTCTATTTTCAAAGTCTTCCAAATAGATAAACGGTTTCATGATTTTTGTAATTTAAAAAGATCGAAAAAAATAACGTTTCATTGGAACAGACTAATAGTTCTATCTTGAAAAAAATTATCGTACGGTCCAAAAATAAATTTTCGTTGAAACATTTTTCATTGGACTAAAGAAAAAAATATTATTTTACTAGCTATTGCTAAACAATATTTCATTTTTATAAAAATTTTCCCACTAATTTTTCCTTGTGTTATTTCATGTAGGTTTTCAATTTTGGAAAACATTAAAAATGAGAATCGCGTTGAAGAAAACAAGGAGGCTAAAAATATAAATGTCTTTTCCTAATAACTATCTAGATGCATCCTAATATTCTTTAACCAACGCGGTTGGTTTTTCCCTATACTTAATACTGTTTTAATTTTTTTTTTGTCGGTCTTTTCTTTCTACTAATAGTTTTTTTTTGGGGGGGGATAGCTGGATTCCCTAACCTACCCTGTGTACCTTCACATTTACTATACAAACAGTTATTTCTTAATATAGTAAACTTAACGATATAATAAAAAATATGAATATATTAAAATATTTTTTTCAGCACCTTTTTGGAAATGAGCATCCCACTCTCTCGTATCGACAGATTTAATGGAGTTAGTTTGACAGTTGGAACTAAATGAATTATCCTATCCAATTGGAGTGGATTAATCGGACGTGAAAATGTTAAACAACGATTAGGCGAAGGGCCGTTTGGGAAGATAATTTTATTGCCGTGGACGGAATTGAAGACCCACCCCTAGCACTATCGCCCCGCCAGAACTGGGACACACCACATTATCGGTACACCCCATTTCCATGTTACATCCTCCCTCGATGTTCTAGCACGGGGAGAACTCGGCTCCATAATTCAAATGGATCATTCCAGAGGATTAAATTAAATTTAAAAAATCTGGTGAGCGTAGCATGCGACTTTAGTTACATCCATGTTGTTATACACCGATATTAATGTTCTAATTAAAAAAAAAAAAAAAAAATCTTTCAGTTTAAAATTCTTTCAACATGTCTATTTAGCCGATTTTTATCAATGCTAATGAAATGATTTGTTTTTTTTATCCGTATTACTTGAGGAAGATTTACTTATTTATTCATATTAAAATAGCATATTTTTTTCTTCCAAATCTTTTTTATTTTCATTAATACACAAAATTGTCATAAGAGTGAGCCAATAGCCAACCATACAGTCTGACGCAGCGGTGTGCCATAGAATATTAGTATGTACAGATAAAAAAAGTCTTGAAAATGGGGAAAAGACCCCGAAACGTTGACTACGACTTATGACAATTTTGTGTATCAATGAAAATAAAAAAGATTTTAAAGAAAAAATGTGCTATTTTAATTGGAAATGATTTGGTTACTTTTTTAGAATGTACAAAACTGAAGGTACTTTAGAGGAAAAAGTTTAAAAAATGATGTTTGAGTAAAAAATAAAACGCTGCAAGTTATTTCACAATAATTTATTATTCCCAAATAACTATATTAGGGTATAATTGTATATATATATATATATATATATATATATATATATATATATATATATATATAGCTGTTAATAGGCACTTAACTAAAATGAAAAACAGTAAATAATCGAAAGGAAAATGGTATATCATAACTGTTAATTTCAAAACGCTATATCTCAGCTAGTTCTGAACCAATTTCAATTTTGTTTTTATTCATTTTGTAGGAAATTTAGTTATTTATTAATAGTTGGTTATTTATCAATATGTACGTCGGACTAACGGATTTCATTTTATTCTTTATTCGAGTTCGGAAAATCTAAAATTAATGTATTTATTGATATAAGCATCGTGGTCCGGTTCAGTTTTTCTATTGGATTATAGGCATAAACTTTTTTATTTATTTTTTTTAAATTTTGACTGTGCATTTTTTAATTATAATTGTGGATAGAATGGTTTGATGAGGATTTCAATTTTTTAAAATTTAATATTTACGAAAAATAAATCAAAAAAACTTTATACAGATGTCCTAAAACATATAAAAAAGCTCTGGTGCGGGCAACACACGACTTTCTCTTACCTCCGTTTTAAAAATCGATTAAAGAATTTTCAAATAAATTTATGGACAAAAATTATTAAAACTATCAAAGAATTAATTAAATTGAATTTCTATAGAAACATATGTTTTATTAAAAAATCAATTATATTATCATCTAAAATAATCAGTTATTTTTATCGGCTTTTCATCACTCATTAATAACTTTTACAAGCTTGTGCATTAGATAATATTTTTTCTAAAATCTTTAGTTTTCCAACGGTATATTATACATGTATATTATAATAAAGTTAAAAGTTCTAAAGTTAAAAAACAAGAAATTGCATTAAAAAAATATGTTTTCAGTTTTTTCCTTTAGTTGAGTATCATACTCATTAAATTTATATATTTACCTGTTTTTCATCAGTGGTAACAGGATAATATAGTTATTTTTATAGAATCGACAAAATTAAAGGTACTTTAGGAGAGGCAAATTTAAAATATCGACATTTAAGCCCTGTCAGAATATTTTAATCAAAATGTAACTTACATGAAATTAAATCCTATTAAACAATACAGCCAATTTAACAAATATCGATAGAGCCGATTTTTACAAAAACGTAAAAAAGTGCGAAATACAAAGTGGCTCTTCATGTTATTCGGTCTTTACAATTGTTTTTAAATTACCAAATTATAGAAGTTCTAATTCAATTTTTGTATCGGATTAAGGATCGCCCCTCGACGGTTTATTGTTCCTGTTAATGTATTTATTGATACAAGCATCGTGGTAAGGTTCATTTTTTCTTTCGGATTATGAGCATAAACTTTTTTATTTATGTTTTTGTATTGACTGTGCTATAATTGTGGATAGAATGGTTTGATGAAGATTTTAATTTTTTTAAATTTAATATTTACGAAAAATAAATTAAAAAACTTTATAAAGGATAAAGAACCAAAGTCCCAAAAATCTAAGAAAAAATCTGGTGCGGGCAACACACGACTTTTACTTACCTCCGTTTTAAAAATCGATTAAAGAACTTTGAAATATATTTAGAGATAAAATTTATTGAAACTATTAAAGAATTAATTAAATTGAATTTCTATAGAAACATATGTTTTATTAAAAAATCAATTATATTATCATCTAAAATAATTAGTTAGTTTTATCGGCTTTTCATCACTCTTTATTAACTTTTACAAGCTTGTGCATTAGATAATATTTTTTCTAAAATCTTTAGTTTTCCAACTGTATATTACTGTTCTTATGTTCAAAAACGAAAAATTGCATTAAAAAAATATTTTTTCTGTTTTCTCCTTTAGTTAGGTATCGAATTCATTCAATTTATATATTTACCTGTTTTTCATCAGGGGTTTAATAAGATGGCAAATTTAAAATATCGGCATTTAAGCCCTGTCAGACCATTTTAATTAGAATGGAACTTACATGACGTTTAAGCCTATTAAATTTTACTTCGATATAGTGAGTTTAATCAAAACCGTCGGAACCGTTTTCGAGAAAATAAAAAAAAGGTGCGAAATGCATCGTATATAATGGCTCTTCTGTTAAGCTGATTTTGATGAAAAAGGTTTTGTAACGTCTCGGGCGTATATTTGTCTTAAATATGAAATTTCAGTTGCATAGGACTTACCGTTTTCGGAAAGTAATTATATAAAACAGCTGAAAATAAAATATTTTATGCTCCATGATTCGATTTCTAAGAATCCAGAACACAAACCAATCAATAGGATGGTTATTCTTCTCTCTTTTTATCTGTGTAGATAAAAACAAATACGTGACATAGAACTGTAAAAACCGCAGCGGAACTGTTAAGAGGAACGAACTGAATAGTATCACGCAGGGCAAAGTCAAATATCGCCTTGTCAGGCTTGCCCGTGTCAGTAGGTTATTTTTTGCTGTATCAAAATATCCACTCCGCCTGAAAGTAGATAGTAGTAAATAAACATGGATGTATGTGATATTTGTTTATTTTTTAAAATTCTTGTACCTGACTTATTGAATGTTAAATAAATAAATGTAGTTTCAAAGGATTTTTTTTCCAATTTAACAAAAAAAGGATCTTTACACACCAGGGACGCCCACAAATGAAATAACCGAGTCAATTTTTTAGAATAAGATTTTAAATTTTCAATATTACTTTCACTTACTATATATAGTAATATTATCATACGCTAAATCGATGTAAAATTTAATGGGCTTTAATATCGTGTCGGTTTTATTCTGATTCATAGTCTGACAGGGCTTAAATGCCGATATTTTAAATTTTCTTTCTCTAAAGTACCTTTAATTTGGTAGATTCAATAAATATAACTATATTATCTTGTTACCACTGATAAAAAAACAGCTTAATATGCAAGTTGAGCGAATTTGAAAAGCAAGGAGAAAACTGAAAAAATATGTTTTTAATGCAATTTTTTGTTTTTGAACAGAACAGTAATATACATGTATGATATACCATTGGAAAGCTAAAGATTTTAGAAAAAAATATTATCTCATACTCAAGCTTTTAAAAGTTAATAGAGAGTGATGAAAAGAAGATAAAACTAATTGATTATTTTAGATAATAATATAATAGATTTTTTAATAAAACACATGTTTCTATATAAATTCAATTGAATTAATGCTTTAATAGTTTCACGTATTTTTATCTCTAACTGTATTTGAAAAGTGGCCCCATGCCTCATACTTTATACATGTTGTAATAGCACCAATTACATGTTACTCTTACGTGATATTTACAGTGGGGGTTAATGGTAATTGTAGCCTATGTTACATTTAGAACAGTAGGAAAAATCTGAAAACAAAAACCTACACAATAAAAAAAAATTATTTAAGTAAAAACAAAATAATTAAAGTAAAAAAGACAAAAAAACAATTGAAGTTAGAACAAAACATATTGTTGTCAAAAACAAATCTAAGTGGAAACAACAGGCCTTTGACTGAGTGTGGCACCCGGGATTGCTTTACAAACTCCGTGAATTCCTTCCACTTACATACTTCCTCATTATCCAGTCCTATCTCTCAGACAGGTCCTTCAAAGTAAATCATAATAGTTCCTATTCATCCTTTTTTAATTAGTATGCTAGTGTTCCTTTAAGGCAGCATTTTAGGGCCCATCCTTTACACAGTTTATTCAGCTGATATCCCATCCCATCCTAGCACTTTCCTTTCTACCTATGCTGATGACACCAACGTTTTATCAGTAGATGATGATCCAGATATAGCCTCTCACACTCTTCAATCCCACATCAGAGACCTTGAAGTATGGTGTCTGAATCGGAGAATGAAAATAAATTCCAATAAATCCCACTAAATAACCTTAACCCTTCGTCGTGAACCTATGATATCCTGCCCAACAGTACCCTTCAATAACTCTCCTCTTGTCCCGGTTGAACAGATCCAGTACCTAGGACTGCACCTGGACAAACGTCTTACTTGGAACCCTCATACAAGACTGAAAAGACAAGAAACTGCCCGATGTTTTCGAATACTTACTGGACAAACGCACAAACCTTCCACTTAATTACAAAAGACTCATTTACATGACCATCATAAGACCGATATGGACATACGGAGTAGAGCTGTGGGGTTATACTAAACCATAAAACTCTTCCCGTCTACAATCCTTACAATCCAAAATCCTTCGAAAAATCCTCACTCCTCCTTTTTTTGTCACAAATAAATTCATCCATTAAGACCTTAACGTTTCCTATGTTGCTGACTTGGCGCGAACCAGGTACCACTCCTTTCATGACAAACTCCATTCCAACTCCAACCCACTAGTTTCAATCCTTGCTACCTCTACAATCCCTGATAATCTTCCGAGGCGTCTGAAAAGAAGATGGCCCCGAGACCTTCTAGTTCAACATAGTTTTTGGAGAGCTGCCAATGGGTAGTATCTCAACATGTGAATCATGACATTTGTATCTTGTATCTCATTTACTAGATGTTCATCATTACACAGGTGTAAATAGCAATAAATATATTTTTATTTAAAAAGTGGAAACAAAACAATACAAAATAACAATATTTTAGTTATAAGCTAATATATCAAACTAACAATTTTTCTTTTTTACATTTCAAAGTTGATGCAGTAGTATGTCTTTTGTACGGTCAAGTATGTAACGTTTTAGTGTGTTCATGTAGTAATCACCTATTTTTTGAACGAGTGGGTTGTCACTAGTAGGAGTAAGGAGAAAAAATATTTTATGTGAGCGAGCACGTATAGTTTTTTAATCGACGGGAACTGTAAATCCGATAACATGGTTGTAATTCGCGTGTAACGAGGATAATTATTTACGATTCGCATGCATGTGTTCTGCACCACCTCCAATTTCCGAAAATTTGAATGGCATGTGTAACTCCAGACTGGGGCAGCGTAGGTCAATATGGGACGATTTTTTGTTTTTTGGTGATAGTTTTGAGTACCCGTTGAAGTATGGGGTCATTTTGTTGATAATATTTTTGGCTCATGTATGTGTTTTGTGAAAGTTAATGATTTGTCCATTTCTAATCCAAAGTAATTTATAGACTGGGCCCAGGAGAGTTTGGTCCCGTTCATAATAATGTTTTTTGTAACGGGCGGCCTTCTTTTTGTGAAAATCATCACTTGAGTTTTCTGGACATTAATTTTAATCTTCCATTTTGAAAAATAGCGGATATGTTTTTTGAGGAGAGCCTGTAACCTATTAATTATTGTAGCGATACTAAATGTTCACGCTATATGTTATGGTCTGATAAGGTTTTTCATGACTGATTCATTGAAAATAAAAAAAACTGTATAATTTATAAAAAATGTATCATCATCATGGATCATTTTTTGTATTGATATTTATTTTTTATTTGGCTTAAAAATAGTCATTTTAAAATATAATTAAAAGTTTTGCGACGAAAGTGAAGAATAATAGAAGAGAAAGACAATGAAAGACGATCGTACTTAAATTGTTTTAAGACCGCCTCGTGGCGAGTCGAGTCTTAATGCAGCGTCTGAACGGTGAAGATGAGCCTTATATAGACCCAAGTCTCCTCTCAAGAAATTTTGAACGTTTGCAAACATATTTCTTCATCTTCTCATCGTTCCCCTCGGAACATGGAAGAGCCGCCCTGCGGTAGTTTTCTTCAACACTCAACTGAACATCTTTACGTGAAGTATAGCCTATCTATATCCATTATTGGAACATTTAATTTCCTAATTTTCATTTTTAAAACTGTTTAATTTTAATTCCTCTATTCTTTACATGTTTTAGTATTTGATTAAGTGAAGTTTGTTTCTCATATGTTCTTCAATATTTAAATTAGGTTTATTTTGTTTCCTCTATTTTCTTACAGCTGTTTAAATATATATATATATATATATATATATATATATAATATATATATATATAATATATATATATATATATATAATAGGCTTACCGAACCCGAAGGTTCGATGCCGATACCACCAAACTTCGCCTGCACAGACTCGTCCAATGTTCACCGGTCAAGCCCAACCCCCGAGATCAGCCTTAATGCAATCCTCCCATCGACGCTTCGGCCTACCTTTCGGACGCCTACCAGTCGGTTCAGCGAATACCAACTTTCTCGGAATCCGTTCCTCACTAAGCACAACAACTTTACGCGCCCATTTAAGTCTCCGCGATGCTATTAACTCAATTATATTCACAGGGTACAAACTCCGTAATTCCGCGTTGTGCAACCTTCTAAACTCCCCAGTGGCCTCATCTCTCTTCGGACCAAATATTTTACGCATTACCTTATTCTCGAAAACCTTAAGCCATTGTTCATCCTTCAAAGTAAGCGGCCACGTAACGTTTAAATATATAATTAGGTTAATTTTGTTTCTTATCTTTCTCATATCAATTTTATTAGGTTAGTTTTGTTTCTTATTTTGTTTGTGTGTATTTAAGTCTATTAAATGTATTCGTCGTTTGCTTTCATTATTTTTATTTTTTAAATCTATACAGTCCACTTTTTTTTTTTTAATAGAACCACCCTCAATTTTGAGTTATCACTTGGAAGTACTGTTCTTCCACGGATAGCTCAGGGTATACACTATACGAAAATGCGGAGTCAACGAAATTTGGCTTGAACATACCCTGGTTATTCAAACAAATTTACAATAGGGTACTCGTAGGAGTAGACATACCGTTAATTAAATCAAATGGTTTTGGAATGGTCTGTAAGGTCAGGCGGGGTTACCTGGGGTAAGAGAGATGTCAAAGGAGTACTTCTTTTTTTTTTTTTTTTTTTTCAATGGAGTACAAAATCCTTAGTTACGGGGTCCTTGGATGCGTAAAATGGTGTTTCCGAACCTGTCCGATGTAAGGTACTGGTTCAACATGCCTATTGTGATTAAAATTTAGTAAACCTACTATATCATCGTCCGATTAGCCTCAGTATCATTAAGTGCCATTAAATGAACAAACATATATAATGAGTAATGATTATCTATTTAAATTTAAACGAAATAAGGAAAAGTCAATAAGGCTAAGACTAAAAAAGCAAACATGTTTTTCCAGATTAAATGAAGCGAAATAGATCAAATTACTGTTTGATGAACCATTATTAGTTAATTATCACGTTCAATTTGATTAAGTCAACACTCCACAATTACCAATAGACATTCAGGGACATTATGTGAACTAAAGGTACAATTGACAGAGGAGAAACTAGTTCCTTCAATTTAAGTTCAATAATACTGTTCAAATAAGCACAATACTGTAAATTGTTGCCAAAATTGTTATGTTAAAAATACTATTAACAGTTAAGTTAAGGGTAACTTTCTGATCTTACATTTCAAAAAAAAAATATAAACATTGAAGTTATATGGTTATATAAAGTTATATTCTACACGAAAAAATCTTACATGTATGTCTTGAATATATATATATAATAATAATAATAATAAATCTTTATTTATTCTGGGACTAGTCCCTTTAGAATAACATAACAGGAAAATCAAAATAAAAACTTTAAGGTCTTAGAGTATACAAAAAGAATACAAAGAAACAATAGAAATTACAAACAATGGATTAAAAAGCAGTCTTAAATAATAATATTGAAAATTAAACTAGATAATAAACCTAATAAGAAATATGCACTTATATACAATTTTCATTAAAAAAGCATTTCAGTGTTTTTGTTTTTTTTAACAATATACTAATAATATAATAAGTTCAAAACACCAGATAACATAAAATATAATAGGTATATAAACGCTTCTATCTGTTTTGTTATTAATTTTAATTGAAATTAGAAAATTAATTAGGATTCTTCGGAAATTGGAGGGACAGGAGATGATTGAACAGGCGAGATTTGAATGTAGGAAGAGTGTTGGAGTCTCGGATATAAGAAGGAATAGAGTTCCATATGGATGAAGATCGAATTAGGAAAGATCTGTCGAAAGCTGCAGTTCGATGGGGATTTGAAAAGAAACATATCTGTTATGTAAGACGGACGGCGGGATTGGAGAACTTGAAAGAGAAAGGAAGCCAGGAAGTACTTACAACGATAGGAAGGGTAAAGCCACTTCAACTCTTCGTAGAATCGGGTGACAGAGGTGTCCCTGGATATCCCAAAGATGAAGCGGATAAAGCAGTTGAATAATCGTTTTAGTTTTGCTTCGAGATCTCCAGAGACACCCCCATACACCGCACAGCAGTAGTCAAAGTGGGGGAATATTAAGGAACTAACCAAATGCCTACGGGTTTCAAAAGGAAGAAGATGACGAAGGTAATTTAGTGATTTAAGGTGGAAAATGTGCGACGAGATATTTCAAAGATATGGTTTTTCCAGGATAAGGTTTGATCGAGGGTGAGTCCTAGGTTTTTAACGGTTTGATGAAACTTTATTGGATTGTCATTAAGAAACAGTGTTGGGATTGGTGGAAGGTTTTTGAGGAGAGGATGGGATCCTATCACGATAGCTTTAGTTTTCTCTACATATAGTTTTAGCTTGTTGTCGGCTTCCCAAGAACTAATTCGGTTGAGATCGCCTTGCAGCTTTTCGATTGCTAGTGATAGGTCCGAAGGAGCGAAGGATTGGTAAATTTGGAAGTCATCAGCATAGATATGATATTGAGAGTGATGAATATGGAGAGGAAGGTCATTAATGTAAATAGAAAATAAAGTGGGAGACAGTGATGAACCTTGAGGAACACCACAGGATGAAGGTAAAGTTCTGGAAGGAGGTTGGCCTGGAACTACCACATACTGCGACCGATCTGAGAGGAAGGATTGAAACCAGCACAGAGCATTATTGGATAAAGGGAGATTTCGTAGTTTGGCAAGGAGGATATTATGGTCAACTGTGTCAAAGGCTTTAGAAAAATCTAGAAGGATGAGGATAATCAGTTTTTTGTTTTCAATGGCGGATTGGAAGTCGTGGATTTTTTTAGGAGAGCGGAATTGTGTGGAATAACCAGGTCGGAAGCCGGATTGGAGAGGATTGATTAGGGCGCGTTCTTCCAGGACATTTGATAGTTGGTTTTGTGCAAGGCGTTCCAAGGGTTTTGAAAGATTAGAAAGTAAAGAAATAGGACGAAATTCAGACGGTGAGGAAGGATTTGGAGTTTGTTTAATGGACGAACTAAGGCAGTTTTCCAGGAAGTAGGAAATATGGAGTTTTGAAAGGAAAAATTATATATATTGATAGAATATATGGTAGACAGGATTTAATGAGTTTTACTGGTATGTTATCGGGTCCATAATCATTGGTGTGGGATTTAAGAGCAGTTGTTATTAATTCGTCATATGGAATATGGGAGAAGAAGAAACTTTCTGGATTAAAAGTATTATGTCCAATATCGGTAGTGGAAGATGAGGAAGGTGATAAGGATACGAAATAATTGTTAAATTCGTCTGGTGGGATAGAAATGGAATTGCAGTTATAAGATTCTGGAAGGGATAGTTTGCGGAGGATTTTCCATTTGGATTGAGAATTTGAAGCACTGGAGAGGGCATTATGGATGAAGAGGGATTTCGCACGTCGCACTGCGTCCTGGGTTTCATTTCGAAGCTGCTTATAATTTGCGTAATCATCTGGAAAGCGAGTGCGACGGAATTTACGTCTGGCTGCTTCCCTTCTTCTCATCATTTCCTTTATTTCAGAAGTCAGCCAAGGAGCAGTGGGACGGCGGAAGGTTCGGGTTTTAATAGGCGCATGTATGTCTAGTATGGTTTTCAGATTTAAGGTGAGACAGGAAATCATAGGATCGATAGAGTTACAGGAGTATATGGTATCCCAATTTAGTGATTCCAGGTCAGATCGAAGTGATTCGTAGGATAGAGATCCAAATTACGATAGGATATCACTTTGGGAGTAAAGGATTTTACTGGTAGGTCATATGAAATCTGGATAAGGTCGTGTGATGAAAGAAACGGAACCGGGTGCTGGGAGGATGAAAGGATTTTTAGAGATGAATCTGTTATGTGAAGGTCCAGCCAGGTGTCGGAGAATTGCGTATGATGGGTGGGAAAATAAGGAACAAGATAAAGATTTAGGGAAAACAAGAGGTTTACTAGGAAAGATTTATCATATGATTCAGACATCATATTAACGTTGAAATCGCCGGAAATGATGATATTTGAGTAACTTGAAACCAATTGGACTAGGGAGGACTCAAGAAGGTTATCGAAAGGAACATGAGGCGGTCGATAGACAATGGCATACAGGAGAGGAGATGAAACAGTGGAGATTTCGACAAACATGTATTCGATATGAGGATGGTCGAGAGAAGGTGATTGGAGAAGGATTTTGGCCTTGAGAGAGTCATGTATATACAGACCCACACCACCACCCCTGCGATCAGATATATATATATATATTTTTTTTTTTTTTCGCGCGAAAAGGCCTTAAAGACCACGCGAATATCATGTCTTTGTCCTCAACTTCCTTCTTTTCCATACCTTCTGTTCGGGCCAAGTCAGCAACATACGGAATATTAAGGTCTTTATGAATAAGTTTATTCGTGACAAAGTAAGGAGCATTGAAGATTTTCCGAAGGGTTTTGGATTGTAAAGATTGGATATAACAAGATGGTTTAGTAGAACCCCACAGCTCTACTTCGTATGCCCATATCGGTCTTATGATGGTCATATAAATGAGTCTTTGGTATTTTTTTTTTATTTTTTTTTTTTTTATTGAGATATATTACAATTTGTTACAAAATGAACAATAATAATATTGATAAGAGACCACATTCATACTATATATACAGAAAATAATAATAATGGTCAAATTTCATAAAATATAACATAAATTCAAATATATACAATAAAATAATAATAATAAATAAAAAACAAAACAAATCGAAACATAAACCTATTATTGAGATAAATAAAAAGTTGGCAAATAAATAAACATCTTACACACAATCATAACTATATACAATATATACAATTGCTAAAGGGACCCCAGCAAGCGCTTTTCCCTCCACTTGTGGAGGAAAAAGCGGAATCCAAGAGATCCCAGCACCTCTATCTCAGCCGCATCACTGGTCTGAGCCAGTGGAGGCTGAGTTAGGGCGCTGTAGCCACAAACATACTGTACATGAGTGGAGGATCTGACCATTGTCAGAACTCCAGTTTAAATGTTTACAATAGGTCTCGTGGCCACTGCCGTTTCAATCTTCGAGGAGGATTGTAGGGATGGGTGGTGCTGGATAGGGATTGTGCTAGAGGGTTAGGATGATGACTAAGGTTCTGATGAAATTTGGAAAATTTGGATGGTACCAGGTCTAAAACAAACGGAATATTAAGGTCATGGTGTAGGGTACAGTTGGTAACGTAATAAGGAGCATTAACTATTGTTCGGAGGACTTTGGATTGGAAGGATTGGATGCGTTTAATGTTAGAATGTTTAGCTGTCCCCCACAGTTCAAGTCCGTAGGTCCATATAGGTTTCAGTACTGTCTTGTATATTAGTAATTTGTTGGCAACTGTAAGATGAGATTTTCTGTTTAGTAGTCTGTATAACTGGCCGAATCTGCGGTTGAGTTCTTTTCTTTTTAGTCTTGTATGTGGGTTCCACGTCAGTCTTTTGTCTAGTAAAAAGCCGAGATACCGGACTGTGTCTGAGGAAGGAAGCGGTATAGAATTGAAATTAACCGTTGGACAGGATTTGCGTCGAAGGGTGAATGTGACGTGAGTGCATTTGCTTTCGTTAACCTTAATGCGCCAAGCATTGCACCAGTCTTCGACAAGGGAAAGGTGCTTTTGGAGATTTAGCGATGCTGCTTCAGGATCGGAATTGGATGATAAAATGGCTGTGTCATCAGCAAATGTTGCCAGAAAGGTATTGGGGTCGGTAGGGATATCGGCGGTGAAGAGGATGTAAAGGACGGGTCCTAAGACGCTGCCTTGAGGAACACCGGCCTCAACAGTATATTGTTCAGAAAATTCGGAACCACAGCGAACTCGGAAGGAGCGGTTGGATAAATAGGATCGGAGGATTAGGTATAAGGATTGAGGTAAATGGGTTTTGAGCTTAAAGAGCAGTCCCGGGTGCCACACCCGGTCAAAAGCTTGAGCTATGTCCAGAAAGGCACCCGAACAATACTCCTTGCACTCAAGGGCGGAGGAAATGTGGTCTACAACTCGGAGTCCTTGCTGAACCGTGGAATGTTGAGGACGAAATCCGAACTGATGTGAAGGAAAATTTTGAAATTTGGCTAGGATTCGTTTTAGTAGGAGCTTTTCGAAAATTTTTGAGAGGATCGGAAGTAGGCTGATAGGTCTGTAAGATGACGTGTTGTTAGAAGGTTTGCCTGGTTTTAGGAAAAGGATCATAGTTGAATGTTTCCATAAGAGAGGAAAATAGGTAGTGCGTAGGATACAGTTATAGAGATATGTAAGGAATGTAATGGCTTTAGGTGGAAGTTGTCTTAAGATTTGGGGAGTAAGGAGATCGTATCCAGGAGATTTGCAGAGAGGAAGCTTTTTAAGAAGATATCTGACCTCAGAGGGATTAACTGCTTTAGGTGGTAAGGATAGTGGTATTGATGACGTGAGGAACTCTTCAACTGCTGCAGTATGGGTTGGATTAAGATCTGGATGAGGAGTAAAAACTTTGGAAAGGTGCTGTGCGAATTCCTCGGCCTTATGCTTGTCAGAAGCAGCCCAGGAACCATCACAGCGCCGGAGAGGATGGGAAATGGTGTGGGATTTTAGGATTCTCTTCGTGACATTCCACAGGGAATTGTCACGAGTCGAGAGAGAGGAGAGGTAGGTATTGTAGGATTGGGAACGGAAGATCGCCAACTCCCGCTTTAATTTTCTACAAAAAAAATTATAGGAGCGGCGATCTTCTGGGTGGCGGGTGCGTTGCCATAATGTTCTAGCTCGACGTTTGCTGTTGATGAGGTCTGTCAGGTGTTGTGGTAAATGGCTTTTGTAAGGAATTATTTGGGATTGTTTGGGAGAGGAGGCAGTCCAGGCGGCTTGTTGAATAGCGGTTGTAAAGGAATATACGGCGTCGTCAAGGTCATTTGGGGTTTTGAGAATCACTCTGAGGTCAATATCATTAGTGAGAATTTCGCGGAAGAGGTTCCAGTTGACAGGGCCCCTAATGAATGACGGTGGGATAGGTTTAGGAATAGGTGTTATGGATACATTTAGAATCAATGGACTATGATCAGAGGATAGTTCATCAAGGCGAGCTATGGAAAAATTCAGAGAGCCTAATCCGCTGTGGATGAAGAAGTCGAGGATGTCAGGATTACGGTTAGGATCTGTTGGCCAGTAGGTAGGAGAATCGGGAGGTAGGAGATGAAAGCGTCGGGAGTTGAGTGCAGACTGCAATGTCCGTCCACGAGAATTGGTGGTTCTAGAACCCCACTGTTGGTTCTTAGCGTTTAAGTCTGCACCCAAAATGAAGTGATTACCCAAGGAGTTGAGGAAGGATCCAAATTGGGCAGAGGAAATGGGATGTTTAGGAGGGCAGTATGCTGATGCGATGATAAGCGGAAAGGAAAAGGTTTTGATAACGATGGAAGTTGCTTGTAGGTAATCGTGGGCGGAAATTGGGTGTAAGTGATGGGTGAGGGATCGGCGGACTATGACAGCAGTACCGGCATGGGCTTTGCCGTCTGGATGGTCTGTCCGGTATGTCGTGTATCCTGGTATTTTAAAGTACTGTTTAGTGGTTAGTCTAGTTTCAGTAATGAGTGCAACATCAATGTTTTTGTCCTGCAGTACGGCTGTAAGTTCGTCAGTGTGAGTTCTAACACCATTCGCATTCCAAAGGAGAATGGATAAGGAATTAGGTGAGGTCATTTATGGTTTTTTTAAGGCAGGAATAAGATTTGTTACGAGATTCGTAAGGAGTGATATTAGGGGCATAACAAGGGATTTAATTTCGGAAATAAAGGATGTCATCAAACTGGTAAGGTCTGTGGCGTTTGAAGGAGGAGGAATATGAGAGATTTGTGGTGGATTAGGATTCTTAGGATTGGTTACATTTTGAGAAAGAGGTATATGTGGAATGGATTGAGGTACATTTTGTAGTTCCGGCAGGGCCACGGCTTCAGTACTTTGATTCCCACCTCCAAGTAAGTGGGCAAATGATAAATTGGCATCAATAAGTTTTGAGGGTTCTCTTCTGTTTCTTGCTTGTCTTGCTGTTTCATCCAGTACTTGAGGTTTTTGAAACCTGGTCCTCAGCTCCTTATAGATTTGGCATCCTTTATAGTTGGCCGGGTGGTCCTTCAGGCAATGAGCACATACAGCTGGTGTTGATTTTGGTTTTGTACACTCCACAGACTTGTGCTGTTCACCGCATTTCACGCATCGAGGTATGTGATGACAATAACTTTTAGTATGACCATATGCTTGACAATTATGGCACTGAATTATCTCTCTCTTTGTGTAAGGTTTTTCAACTCTTACACTGGAATAGTACAATCTATTGAGGTCATAGATTTTTTCAACTCCTTCAGCTGGTTCCAAATCCACAAAAAAGAGAGGTAGAGGAATTTTATCCTTTTGGACGTTAGTGACTTGCCGCACTTTATAGCCCATCTCCGTAAGTTCTTCTTTAATAGCTTCAACTGGTGTCGAGGGGTGTAAGTTTCTGATTACAACCCTTAAAGCTCTCTCTTGGCGTAGCTGATAGGTATGGAAATCTGCTTTGGTTTCAGTTAGGTATTTCACTATTTTTCTATATGTCTCGGCAGTAGTAGGAGATATTTTGGTATCATTGATTCTACTCATACAGTAGTAGCTGGTAGATTCGGTAATTTTGTTCAATTGCGCACACAACAACTGGAAATTTCTAATATTTTTGACAAATATTGGAGGAGGCCGTGGTTCACTAGGTATAGGAGTAGATTCCATGTTTTCTTTTTCATTATGTAAAATCTGAAAAGGATTTGGGGTGAAAAACGGCGATTCGTCAGTCATCCCTTGTGACGATGTGCCAGGTTGTGGTTCAGATTCTGAATTAGTACCGGAAGGGGTTGCTTGTAGATTTAATCTTTTATTAGTATCACGGCGGGGTCTTTGTTTTGTAGGTGACGGGATTGAACCACTAGATCTAGATCTTTTAGTTGAAGCTTTGGAGGACATTACTTGATGATAATATCGCATTTCATGTATAGAAAGTAATTAAATAATAACCAGATGTGGGAAAAAAAACAATAACTTAAAAAAGTTAAGCAAGACCAGCCTTGCCGGGCTATTGGCAATCAGCTGATATGAAGAGGTGACTCAGCATTCACTTTACACTGTAAATTATATCACAACTTACCGCTGTTTGCTCCAATAATAACTGTTGTTGTTATCCTGAAGTCTGATGATGTTTTCAAGACTGTGCTGAAGTGAAATCCAACTGTAAAAGCAAGAAATCCGAGAGCCGACTTGAAATATGACTGCTATACTCACGCGCATGCATCCGATGACTAGGCTCTCGGTCGAGATCCGCTTCTGGGCTCCTCGAATCACCGCGGCTGTTTCAAAATTGGTAGTTAAACGGCAGTTTTGAACGTTTGTCCAGTAAGTGTTGAAGTAGTTTTAGTCTTGTATGAGGATTCCAAGTTAGACGTTTGTCGTGATGGAGTCCTAGGTATCGGATATGTTCAATAGGGACTAGAGGAGTGTTATTAAATGATACCGAAGGGCAGGAAGTCATAGGTTTACGACGGAGGGTGAAGGTAATTTGTTAGAATTAATTTTTATTCTCCAATTCCGACACCATATTTCAAGGTCTCGGAGGTGGGATTGAAGAGTGTGAGAGGCAATAACTGGATCAATATCTACTGATAAAATTTGGTGTCATTAGCATAGGTTGAAAGAAAAGTGTTAGGATGGGTTGGGATATCAGCTGTATAGACTGTGTAGAGGGTGGGTACTAGGATGCTGCCTTGAGGAACACCAGCAGACTGAGAAAAAATGGAAGAATAGGAACCATGATGATTTACTTTAAAGGATCTATCAGTGAGGTAGGACTGGATAATGAGGAAATATGTAGGACGGAGAAATTGTCGGAGCTTGCAAAGCAGCAAATTCGGTCAAAGACCATACCGTCGAATTCCTCCTTTATCCGATCCCTTCAGTCTAAAATGCTTTTAAAATCGTTTAATATTTGTATTGAAATCACCAGTAAAAAAACGCTACGAACTAATTTACATTCAATACAAGAGACTAATTAGGAATGGGACGGGCAGGGAATTACAATACAATTATGTAGGTATTAATCAAAGTAATTAACCATTATCTTAATAATTAAATTAATTAGTAACAGTGCCTTATACTAAATAATAGAATATGCTATATTAATTTACGTCTATATTGAAAAAAATCTGGTACGGACTTTCACCTACATCGAATGTTAAAATCAATTTAAAAACTATTTTATTTACTTCGATTTGAAAAATATAACAATGAATTGATTTTAATAAAACCTGTATCGGTCAATCCATTTGAAAACGTCCAATTTTCATTAATTTTGTCGCTCGATATTTTTGATTTTCGTAATTTTTTGACCAGTTATTCTCTACCCTTTCCTGAATATAAAACCACAAAGCAAAATTTTTCGGGCCAATACTTCTAATATTGTAACCGTTTTAAAACAGCACCGCGGCCAAAAACATGTGATGGGGACATCTTTCTAAATCCTGTAATTTTTTAGATATCAAATCAAAACCAAAATTAACAATAAGATAAGGACATGCTTTGCATATTTGTTCCCACAACTCATTATCTAAATAGTGAAGAAAGTTGTTTACAAAATTCTCGAAAACTGTTTAACGAGATAAAAGTATATAAAGGAAAAGAGACTCATATTTAATTATTTTTTCTTTTATAGCTTAGTCATAGTCCTACTGGCTTTAAAAATATAGTCCTTTTTCGTATATAAATTTTCAAAATTGGCAAAAATTCATTTTTCGCGATGTTTGGACGGAAATATCTCAAAAGGAACTTAGTGAAAAAGTATGAACAAATACAGATTACATATCTATAAGATTTGTTTAAACGATATAAATTTGGTCTTTAAGACTAAGCTGGTTCCGAAGTTATAAAATTCTCTTATCTGTTAAAATAACGTTTTTCTTAAAAAATATTAACTCCGGTAATTTTGCATATTTAAGAACTAAAAAAAAACTAAAATTATAATGAGTTTGTTTGTTGTTATTTTTAGTTGAATTATATTTTTGTGGCGAATTTCAAAAAAATTGGTCCAGTAGTTTCAGAAAAAAGCCGCGGATGGCGGACAAACGGAAATGAAAGCTCTCAAAATTTGAGAGGAGTGGTTATTTTTATTATTATTATTATTATTTTTTTTTTTTTGGTCGATTACAAAGGTTTATTATTGAAAATAATAAACAAAAAAAAAAAAAAAAAAAAAAAACAGTGACCAATTTTATTTTATGACGTTTTTTGAAAAACAAAAGGAGAAATGATTTTAATAATTTTAGACCTATATTAATGTTTAAATACGGAAGGTAAATTTAAAAATAAAAAAAAAGAATTTCAATGTGTGAAGGGACACAGACGTAAATTGTAGTATAGTCGTTTCTAAATTATTGTAATCTTGATTTCAATATACATTATTGTTTTTAGTTAGTTTCACATTTTTGAAAATGAAGCATATGTATTTGAGACGTTAAATTGGCATGAATATGTTACTGGGCGAATAGATAAAAAAAATTGTAGAAGAGAAATATTCTAATTTTTGTTATATAGAAGAACTCAACCGACGATTCGGACAGTTAAACCAACTGCTCAACAGAAAATTTGAGCTTTAAGTTGACAATATATTATTAATCTACAATACTAAGCCCTATTGACCAACGGACTTGAAGTGTGGGGAACAGCTAAACTTTCTAACATCAATCTAAAGTCCTCCGAACAGTAGTAAATGTTCCATATTATGTCACCAATCATACCTTACACGACCTTGATGTTCCATTTATTTTAAACCTGATTCCATCAAAATTTTCAAAATTCCATCAGAACCTTATCCATCACCCCAATTCTTTAGTTCAATCCCTTTCCAGCTCCACACACCCTTACCATCTCCTTAGAAGGCTGAAACGGCAGTGGCCTCGCGACCTCTAGTAAATATGTATATATTGGAGTTCTAGCACTGGCTAGATTCTCCACTCAATGTGATGCATGTAAGACGTGTATATAGGTTCGAGTGATTTTTAGACTTTGTATAGATTTTATTGATTCATAATGGTATATATATTTTATTGCTGTGTAAATATTGCATGAATGTAGTATGCATGTTATCTTTCACCACTATTATTAATATCCAAATTTGGACAGATTGTAATATTATTCAATAAAAAATCGTTGTTAAAAAAAAACTTATATAGATGATGAAATTTATGGAAAGTATTTTTAGTCCAAAAATTTTTCTGTCATCAGAACATGTATATGTTAAGCTATTCAACAAAAACGGATCTTTCATTTAAAAAAAAACGCAATATTGCCCCTCTAATTGAACTGCAATATATACAAAAGGCAATTTAAAATACACTTGAATTAAACAAATACAATGTGATTATTTTACACAATTCTAACACTCTCTCCAAAGTGGTTCCGACGATTTTAATTAAACTACCTAGAGAGATGTTTAATTACAGGTTTAATTATCAGGCAGGATTTAATTAATATGACGGGTTTAAATACCAGATTATCGAAATTTCTACCACTGTAGTAACTCCAAATTTGCTTATTTGGAACGGTCAAATATATTTTATTACCAGCCGTACTATGAAATGTTTAACTATCAACCAGTTAGCCAGTATCAGAGGCTTGGCAAAAGTTATACCAAGATATTTTACAGGTTTTGATAAAGGAAATTTTTCTGAGTTCAGTGTGATACAATTATTGATGTATTGCAAATATTATAGCTTTTGGGTTCTAGGATTTATTTGTAATTTACAGTTTTGGCATTTAACTCTAATTGGTTAAGAGTCGAATAAAATAATCTATAGTAATAGTTAATATAATCAAAGAATAGATATTTTTTAAATGGTCTTAAAGAGAACCAGTAAGAAAAACAAATACTAAGCGCACAACACGCATCACTAACCTTCCTATATAAAATAACAAAATCTATAATATAGTGAAACTTAAAAAAAAAATAAGCGCACGGGTCCTAACCCGGTAGATGGTTGTTGATCCTTAAAATGGAGTAAAATCATACGTAAATGGTGATTCCGTGCCTGTGGAATGTCAGGTACCCGTTTAAGATCCCTATCCTAATCAAACTAAATATGCAAAAAATAACATTATTCGATTAATAACACTAGCATTAAGTAATCTTAGTTAAATAAAACACACAAGCAACCATTTAGATATAAACCATTACCCAAAAAAAAAATTGCTTATATTTTGTCACTGTCTATTGCCTTAAAAAACTTTGAATGTTGAAAAGCATTCTTTAATCTTCCAACAGTATATTACACATCTATATTACTATTCTTATGTGAAGAAGTAAAGAAACGACCTAAAAAATTATTTTGATTATTTTCTTCTCCCGTCTGTTAAAATATCCTCAAATTTCAAACCCACATGATATTGAAGCAAATTTAATTTTACTTCGTTATAGAGAGTTATATTGAAATAATAAGAACCGAATCTAAGATAAATCTAAAAAAAAAAAAAAAAAAAAAAAAAAAAAAAAAAAAAAAAAAAAAAAAAAAACAGTACAAGGCGGCTTTCTCTAAAGTACCTTTAACTTTGTATACTTCAAACAATTTGAAACATCATCTTATTAGCATAAATGAATAACAGATAAATATGCAATTGAGCGATTTGATGAACAACTAAAGGAGAAAAGTGTGGGGATCACTTGTAGCTGGTAGTTAGCATAACAGCCTCCTATGCTAAAGGTCACGGGTTCAAACCCGCAGGTGTTCCTAGGATTTTTTAATGGGAGTAAAAATTCTTCGGAGGGGACGTTAAAAGGTAGTCCCGAGCCTGTGCGATGTCAGGTATTTGTTAAAGGTCTCTATCCTAATAGAACCTGGACAGGCAAAATTTACGTTCCCCGCTGTATCATCGTCTAATTAGCCGTAGTAGTATAAAGTGACGTTAAATAAATAGAGAAACAAACTAAAGGAGAAAAGTGCGAACATATTTTTTAATGTTATTTTTAAACACAAGAATAGTAATATAGATGTATTATATACCGTTGAGTAGCTAAAGATTTTAGGAAAAACATTATCTAATACACGGAATTTTAAAGGTTTATGGGGAGTGATGAAAAGCCGATAAAACGATCCAACTGTTGTAGATAAAAAAATATTAGATTATTTTATAAAACACATGTTTCTATTGAAATTCAAAATAATTAATTCTTTAACAATTTATTTGTATCTTTAAATGTATTTCAAAATTCTTAAAATGATTTTCAACAACAGAGGTAAGTGAAAGTCGTGAGTTGCGCGCACAGATTTTTTTAGCTAGAATCACAACACAAACACCTGGACAAAAGGGATTTAAAAACTTATATTTGCGTCAAAACTGGAATATACAATTTTTTCACGATTGCAATACATTCTCTTACCACATGTCCCATATATAGATCAGTCAAATAAATATTTACCCAAGTATTAAGGTATATATTTGTAAATTACTGCTGTTAGAAGCAAATATGTCATGTAGGATAAATTACGGGTTTATTGTAAAGCTATTAAAACTTTATAATGACAAAGGAAGTATAAATAAACTAGGAACATGGATCGTTAAACGTAGCAAAGTTGACATTGCCTGCATCTTTTACCCACTCACGTTCAGGAGAGAGATATCTGGATTTATTTCTCAAAAGAAAGGAAAAATGATGGCTTCTGTGAGCTGATAATATGCTTCAGAATTAGCTATAAAATAAATTTATTGTTCACGCCATATGTTATTGCCTCATAAGGTTTTCACGGCTGTTTAATCGAAAATAGATAACTTCTTAATTTTTAGGATATTTATCATAAGATCATTTTTTTGTATTTATTTTAATTTTATATTTGTCTTTTAAAATAGTTATTGTAAAATATAATTAAAAATTGTTGCCACGAAAGTGAATAACAGTAGTAGAGAAAGACAGCAGAAGTACTTCAATTATTTTTATTACTACCTCGTGGCGAGTCGAGTACTATGGTAGCTTTTGGACGGTGCCGTCTCCTCTCAACGTGCTCCGAACGTTTGCAAACGTATTTCTTCACCTTGTCATCTAGTCTAAGATTCGAACTTGAAACGATCTGCACCGAGCTGATAATAGAATAAAACATATTTTATAACAAATTTAGTATATTAGAAAATATGTTAAGAATGGTTGCCTAAAAAAATCCTGGACAGACTAATTTTATTTATTTAAAAAAAATTATTTTTAATTAAATGTTTCAACATCATGATAATAAGACAAGTTTTACCCTGACTTAAAGTATCAAAGGTATCGAATGTACAGCCGTTGGGTTGCCTAATCTTTTCCTGGACAAACTATAGGTTGTGAGGTGAAAGCGGGTATGTCGATATCAGTTATCTGCACCGGCTTGGTAATAGAAAAAAATTATATCAATATAAGCGTTGTTTTATTGCAAACACATTGATATAGGGTTGCCTACAAAAAACTTGGTCCTAATCTGGGTTGTCGAATTTTAAAGATTAAATTTTAACGCGAGTGGAAATGTGTGACAGAGAGATCCAAGGAGCCTGGTGTTATTTTATGAGCGTGAAAAACGATTCTTGTGTCTGCCTCTTCATTTCGATTTCATCAAAAACTTCTACAATAATTTTGATTAAAATTGCTACATCCATGTAAAACATAATGGGATTATTCTCATGTAGTCATGTAGGTTTTATTCTGATAAGAATAGTCTGGCAGGGCTAAAATTTCGATATTTAATTTTTTTTTTTTCCTCTGTAGTACTTAATATTGTAAATTAGAAACATTTAACCATTACATGTTGTAAACCTTGATAAAAAACGTACAAATATACATTTTTAATGAACTTGATAAACAAATGTAACAGAAAAGAGCAGAAATATTTTTTTAATTAATGTTTTTATAATAATATTAATATAGATGTAAACTGCAGGAAATCTAAAGATTTAAAAAAAATATATCTTATAAACTAAGTTTTATGAGGTAATACTGACAGCAATTTGTAATTAAATTTTACTTTATTGAGAAATAATACAATCTGCCATTATCTAGGGCAATAAGTATTAGGGCTAAAAGAAGTCATTCATACCATATGTACAGAGTAAAAAAATAAATAAATAAATAAAATCAGTAAACTTAAATAACAAATAGAAAGAAAAATATAATAAAAAATATAATAAAAAATAAAATTAACTAAATAAAATCTTGGTCACATACCTAAATACAATATTTACATACTGCCCCTGGGAACTCCGAATACAACCATCATCATCCAGAAATGAATGCTGAGTCACAATGACAGAAATAGTAAAAGCTTCAGTTATTGTTGTAGATAATAAATTTTCCATCGAAACAATCTATTTTTTTTCAATTTTAAGTTTAGTACCGATTCCTGACAATCCTCCGAGACGTCTGAAAAGAAGATGGCCTCGAGACCTTCTAGTTTAGACTACCTAGTGTAGTGTTGCCAATGGGCATATTCTCTTCATGTTTTTTTTCGTGTATTTTATCATTACCAGCATATTTACTTGTAGTATTACAAAATGCAGTTGTAAATTTCAATAAAAATAATTTAAAAAAAAAAGTTTAGTACAAATTTGATTTCAAGAAGCAAAAGTCGTGTGTTGCGCCGAACATATTTATATAAATATATCTTACTTTTTTATAAGCTTTTATTATTAAATTAAGTGTATTATCTAGATGAGATTTTAACAATAAATATAATGAAACATATCTTTCTATGGGGTGCGAAAATCTAAACTTAGATTTAGAGGGGTGCATTTATTTATAGCTCAAAGGGTTAGAGCACGTCTGAATCTTCGAAATAATTTTAACTCTTGAGATATTACTCAGGAAAATAATTACGATTTGCAAGACAATTTAATAAATGCACTCCATATAATTATGATGTAAGCAAAATTATTAATCCTTTTAAATTTAAAAAATATATATAAAATAAACATAAATCTCCATATATTTTTCGCAAAAATTATTCAAACAAATGGGAAAAAATAAGATAACTTTTCTTAGACTTCTAGCGAGTTAAAAGTATACAAAGGAAAAGATTCACCTTTAATGATTTTTCCATATATAGCTTGGTCATAGTGGGGAAAATCTTTTCAGCATGACGTGAATCTTTGCTTGCAGTAACGCTCAACTATTCGGTCGGCCTCAGAATTAATTAACTCTTCCATCGACTCTAACTAACTTACAAGATCATCTTAATCACGGCGAAGGTATAACATCGATTTTACTACGAATGCGTATCACGCAATTTCAACATACGAAACTGAATAAATTTCCTAGAGAACTTTCTTAAGGTAAATAAAAAAAAAAAAAAATAAAAAAAAAAAAAAAATATATATATATATATATATATATATATATATATATATACACACATATATATGTACTGATTATATAATTTCAGAGAGAAATGTAGCTTCAAGTTTCTTCTGGAGACTCCAGGGGACCTGCTTGTCAAAGAGTTGTGATTTATTCGCTCCCTAAATAAAATAATAACTTTCAAAACTTTTTTTTTTAACTTCTGACCATAATTTTATATTTGTACTGTAATGAGTTTTTTCCTTCATGATTTCCGTAGCTATGAAAAATTCTTCATTTGAAAAAATTCAAAATTGTTGTCGTTTTTAAATTTATCAAAAAAAAAAAAAAAAATCAATGAAAAAAGTACTTCTACAATGCAAGAAGGTCTTGGGTTAAATACATCTTTAAAAAATCTATTTACGAAATCGAAGAACCTCTTATGATTTTCTCGAAACTCACTAAATTTAATTAAACAACATTATATTCTCATTGAAATTATTAGTCTGACAAAGGATAATGCTTTTTTTTTTTTTTTTTTTTTTTTTTACGGCAAGAAAAAAAATAATTGGCTGAAATACTTCATTTATTGGATTATTTCGCATGAAATGTCCGTGACTCTCAGCACAACTAAACGCAAGTGTATCTACCGTTTCCAGACATTTAAAGTGTATGGGAAAGTAAAAAAGCTCAATACATGGGTACCTCATGATCTCACTGAGCGGCAGCAAGACCCCATGTTTCAAAACATACCGTGCAAAAATTGAAAGAAACTACTAAGATTACCACCTGTTCAGGTATTTAGACAACTTCGTCAATGGAAAACTTTTTGGTAATGATGATCAAGTGAAAAGTGCGTTTTCAGATTTTGTTTCAGATTAAACAAGGTAGAGTTTAAGATTAGTCTAAGTCTGGAAGTGTCAAGATTGAAGTGATCCCCATCACCAAGAGGAATAGCAAATCAGTGATAGCAATTTAATAACATAATATATTATAAATTGGTGTTATGAAAAAAAATAAAAAACAGGCAAGAAAATTCGTGATATATATGTATAACATTAGGAAGCTAAAAAAAATTAAGACAAAATATTTTTTAAAACGCGAAGTTGTAGAAGAGTGGAAGTTAACTGGGATAGAAGATGGAATGTAAGGAAGTAAAATATTCTAGGTTATGCTGTCCTTCGGAGAGCACGTACAATGGTGGTCCCGAGCCGGTGATACTTATATACATATGGAATCTAACCAAATATATCTAGTCCCCTTACATATGATATATTTTCTAACAAAATAGCATCTTATATTACTTTTTGTTTCCTTATTTTAGTTCCTTTATTACTTTCACTTACCTATATATGAAATATATTTTAAGGAAAAGTATTGCGATCGTGAAAATTTTCGAATTCCAGTTTTCAACGGAAATACAGGGATTTGAGGGTCCCTTGACCTTGTCCCGCAAAAAGGTCTGTGTGTGTGTGTGTGTGTGTAAGCGAAAAGTCCTTTGAAACTGAAATTTAACATTTAAGACAACTATACGCCGAGATGTTTCAAAAACTTATTCATCAAATCAGTTTACCCTTTAAACTATGATGAATTTGATTAAACTCCCTATGTCGGTTTAAAATTGAATGGGCTTTAATATCATGTAGGTTTCATTCTGATTGAAATAGTCAGATAAGGTTTGAATGCCGATATTTCAAAATGTAGATTCTATAAAAATAACCATACTATCTTGTTACCATTGATAAAAACCGGTAAATATATAACTTGAACGAATTATATATCCAACTAAAAGAGAAATCCGAAAAAAATATTTTTTAAAATGTAATTTTGGGTTTTTGAACATAAGAACAGTGATACTTATTTTTATCTATGACTGAAATTGAAAATTCTTTAATCTATTTTAACAACGGTGGTAAGTGAAAGTCTTGTGTTGCCCGCACCAGATTTATTGTACTGCCAACATATTATTATTTTGTTCTTTTACTTTTATTAATCTTATCTTGTTTTTTATTATCAGAGATGAAGGCCTAAAATTCAGGCCGAAACATCGGCACTTAAATATAACACGTTTTCTTCATTCGTAATTTGTATCTGGATTACTGCAGCCCCAACCAATTTCTGTTTTCGTGTAATTAAGTATTTTTACTTTTTTAGGAATAAAATTATTAGCACGATATTTAATTTATTTTATTCAATGCATAAATACGATAAAAATAAATCATTTTATTCTAAAAGTCCCGTAAATACAAACGTAGGGAAAGCTTTTAGTTACACAATAGACGATATCTTCAAAGCCGTGGTCTTATAGTAGTGCATGTCCGCATTTGAAAGTTAGATTAAAGGAAAACCGTTCCCTCTGGCCCTATATTTCTACCACACGCCAATTTATTTCACAACCCTTATACGATAAAATACAACTGTCTGGATTCATTTAAAAAGATATACACCTACACATTTATTTTTAATATAATTACCGAAGTAAAAAGTGATAAATAGGACATATTTTTTTATTTAATTTAAGAAATGGTGCTATTCCACAAGTAACATAAAAAATAAAACATTTTATTCAAGAAATATATTTTCTTTCCCTCTCTGAAATCGTAAGGAAACGAGCTAATATAAGCACGAGATGTGTTTTAAGAATTAATTAGCAAAACAATTAAACCATTTAGTGTAATGTTAGTTCATATATATTTTTATATAATTATTAAGGTAGATTTGAATAAATTATTCCATAAATACTCAATTTTTTTATTTCATCAGCATGACGTTTCGGGATATTCTCTCATCTTCAGAAGTCTACAAAGTAAATTAAGAGATTGCCATTACTTTAAAAATACTTAACTGAAGTGAATGGTTTAATTTTTTTTTATAAATTAGGTGTCTATTGATAACAAAATTTAAATATATTAAACAACAAATTTAAAATCAGAAGGTGGCATTAAAAACAAAAAATTAACAATGTTACATAGTACTTAGTTAAATAAATATAAAGTCAATATTTAAAAACATCAGATCTGAGCAAGAGTATAGCTCAGATCTTTGTCCTCAACTGGATGCTGATGAAATAAAAAATTGAGTATTTATGGAAAAAATTATTCAGCCCGAAATCGACCTTAATAATTATATGAGATCTTCCGTGGTTTAGAATATATTGATATAATATATTTTTTCTGAAATTTAAATTTCCAATTTTTTAAAAAGTTTATTATCATTATTCATTTTTTTTATTTTATTTAGTTATCTAACTATTTGAATCCTTAACTATTCTCCGTGACCCGGAATTTGAAACCATCTGAGATGGAATAATTATTTAATTTGTTTTTCAGCCATGGGATGACAGGATAGATAGATCCTGCCTCTATAAAGTAGGTACCCAAAATAAAAAACTAAGTGCTGCCTCAGCCTAATCATATATTAAAAGGTACCAATCGTATATCAAAGGTCATGTGTGCTGTAATGGCCAGCATAACAGCGTTTTATGTTCCAAAGTTTTGGGGGAGTAAAAAATCCTTAAATATGCCGTCCTTTTAAGGGAACGTAAAAGGGTTGCCTCGACTCTGTGGGATGTCAGGTACTTGTTAAAGGTGCCTATCTTTATTTAAACTGGATAGGGAAAAATTAGGATTCCCACTGTAGCATCGTCCGTTTATCCGCAGCAGCAAAAGTAACGTTGAATTAATAGACAAACAACCAACAGGAATAAAGTAAAAACTGGAACCCATATTGGAGACTTAAAAGACAAGAACTCAACCGACGATTCGGAAAGTTATACCGAATACTCAACAGAGTTCAATTAATCTCCAAGACAATACTGAAGTCTCTCTGGACCTACGAACTTGAACCGTGAGGGACCGCTAAATATTCCATTTATTTTAGACATTATTCCATCAAAATTGTCCAAATTCCATTCCAAACCCAACATCACCTGTATAAGCTGGGCTATCCGTGAAAGAATAGTACTTCCAAGTGACAACTCAAAATTTAGGGTGGTTCTATTGAAATAAATAAGTGGACTGTATAGATTTAAAATAATGAAAGCAAACGACGAATCACAATACATTTAATACACTGAAATACATATAAGGATGATAAGAAACAAATTAACCTAATAAATTTATATAAGAAAAATTAACCTAATTATAATTAAACAGCTGTAAGAAAATGTAGGAAACAAAATAACCCTAATTAAAATATTGTAAAAATAGAAGAAACAAACTTAACTTAATTAATGCTCAAAGATGTAAAAAAAAATAGTTATCAAATTAAACAGTTTCTTGAATAAGAATTAAGAAATTAAATGTTCCATTAATGGATAAAGATAGGTTATATTCACGTAAAGATTTTCTTCAACACGTCCAGTTGAGTGTTGAAGAAAACGACCACAGGGCGGCTTGAACGAAGTCGTCTTGAGTATTGAAGAAAATTACCGCAGGGCGGCTTGGACGAAGTTCTCTTGGGTGTTGAAAATGACCGCAAGGCGGCTCTTCCAAGTTCCAAGGGGAACGATGAGAAGATGAAGAAATTCGTTTCCAAACGTTCAAACGTTGAGAGG
Organism: Piezodorus guildinii; assembly: GCA_023052935.1. Taxonomy (NCBI): domain Eukaryota; kingdom Metazoa; phylum Arthropoda; class Insecta; order Hemiptera; family Pentatomidae; genus Piezodorus; species Piezodorus guildinii. The sequence goes on along the minus strand of CM041298.1, from coordinate 111,133,629 downwards.
AATCTTGGGTCTATATACGGCACATCTTCACCGCTCAGATGCTAGCTTAAGACTCGACTTGCCACGAGGCAATAAAAAAACAATTGAAGTACGATCGTCTTCTGTCTTTCTCTTCTACTGCTATCGTTTAAAAACTTTTAATTATATTTAAAATAACTATTTTAAAAAGAAATTAAAAAATAAAGATTTAAACAAAAAAAATGATCTTATTATAAATATCATAAAAATTATGAACTTATCATTTTTCGATTGAAAAACTATAAAAACCTTATCAGGCCGTAACATATGGCGTGAACATCACCCCAATCCCCTAGCTCGATTCCTATCCAGCTCCACACATCCTTACCATCCCTCTAGAATATTGAAACGGCAGTGGCCCCGGGACCTCTAGTAAACATGTATATTGGAGTTCTAGCACTGGCTAGATTCTCCACTCAATGTGCTGTATGTATGGCTTTTATATACGTATGAGTGATTTCTAGACTTTTTGTACATATTATTGATTCACCACTATAATTAATGTCTAAATTAGGGCAGATTGTAATATTACTCAATAAAAAAATGTTGTCAATATACTGTAAATTAAAATTAATTTTCAGTCTGTAATGCATTGAGTTTTATTTCACCCTAAAAACCGAAAGGACTTATTTGCTAGCCCAATATATAATGAGAATAACCTCAATTAAATATTTCTTTCTAGGCATTGTCACTTGCGAGATACTGCCATCACTGAGTAAGTGAATGATTGGTAAGGTAATAGCTCTTATAAATACAGAAAAAAGATAGGATAATATAATGACATACATTCCAGTCGATTAAGAATGAAACTAAAAATAAAGAATGATTTCTTATATATGTATGAATGAATATGATTAGGACAGCATAGCATCATAAATTTACTCAAAATCATTCCGGTATTGTCACGTTAAAGTCCATTTACCTGAGTCGATTTTTCATTAAGAAAATAACTTCTCTAGAACAGCTATAATTGGATTTTACTTTTATGATTTTTCGTTTATTTTCCAATATTTATTTATTTGAAAATTTTATATATATATATATATATATATATATATATATATATATATATATATATATCTAAAATCATCTATAAATAATGAGAAAAAGTAATTATCCCTTTTCCAAGGAAATGATTTGTACATCCCACTTCCAATTACTTTTTCCATTTCATTTCTAAGAATCATTTTTCTAATTAAAAAGAAAAACAAAGAAGTTATTAACACAGATATCAACTGATTCAGATAACATTGATAACTTATAAAACATCGCAGTGAGACCAATTTGAGTTCACGTGAAATATGAATGGTGAATTTGAAAATAACCTCATGAGTGGATTTTCAAAAAATAAACAATATAATTTTAAAATATTAAAAATTTATGATGTAAAAATCTAGGACTTGTTATATATTTAACCAATTCGAGAGATAGCTGTTCAAGAGATATTTCACACACACATAAAAGAAAAACTTATTTTTTAGAGTTTGTCCAATTAAAATATATATGTAACAAATTCAAAAATTATACCAGGTGATCCAGAAAATAAAGATGATATGTAAAATTTACACTTTTTTCAAAATATAAAACACTGAAAATGTATGAGGATAAACCAATAAAAGATTGTATATATATATATATATATATATATATATATATATATATATATATATATATATATATATATATATATAAATTCAAAATTACAACCTGACAACATTCTTCAATTACAATTTAAAAAAAAAAAAAAATTAAATGTAAACAGAAAATCTCAGAGATGATTTAACAATTAAAATTATGTATAACGAATCAGTTACTGAGTATAATTTTATTAAGCACACACTTAAAATAATTTAAATGTTAATAAAACCATAACCATACTAACTGAGAAAACTATTTTTCATTTACTGAAGGAATTAGTCCGGGTGGCGGTCATTAAATGAAACAACTGAATAGTTTCAACTATTTTATTGTTTGCCAACGTTTCGACCCCCATTGTGGGTCATCATCAGGGCTAAAAAGATACAAAAAGGATACATTTAAAATAAGATTACAAATACTATTTAAAAAAAAAAAAATTAACAATTTCACTAGAGAATGTCAATATTATAACATAAAAGAAAATAGATGTGTAAAGAAATCAATTAATTAAATTACAATGATAAAGGTATACTAATGAGAGCTATACAGACCAGATAATGACTAAAGATAATGTACAAATATATAAGAAAAAATTACATGAAATAAAAACCATTAACAAAATGGAGTACAGTGGAGATACGTACCGTCTGGTAGGTGAGTGGAAACTAGGTTCAATTTGGTTATAAGGAATATAGGCAGGTAGATAGGAAAGTACGTACAAAAGGTTGGGTAAAATGGAAAATACGTACCATATTTCTAGACGGGATCTGACAACAATGAGTAAAATTGTAATATTAACATAAAAGGAAGTGTTGAGATTAAACCTACAATATTAATAACATCATAACGGTATTAGAAGATGTTTTAACAAGATTGTTGAAGTAAAAACAATATAATACAATAGTAAGAATAATAATGTATAAACTATATATAGTAAAAACTGACTTTTTTTTTTTAAATAGTATTTGTAATCTTATTTTAAATGTATCCTTTTTGTATCTTTTTAGCCTTGATGATGACCCACAATGGGGGTCGAAACGTTGGCAAACAATAAAATAGTTGAAACTATTCAGTTGTTTCATTTAATGACCGCCACCCGGACTAATTCCTTCAGTAATTCTCAACGGTCAACTAATTATATCCACTATTTTTCATTTAATTATTAAATTATTAGTTGATTTTATATGAATTAAATAGAAATATAATAATTAGTTAAAACCCTAATAATGACATTTTAGAATGTTGATCAAATGTATTACAATAAAAAAATCAATGCTAAATCATATAGGTAAGAGATTTAAAGAAATAATAAAAGAACCTTTTTGATGAGCAATAATTCACGTAAGTAAGTAAACAATTTCACAACACAGCATTTAATTATTAAATTGAAAAGTAAAATTGTGATGTAAATAGAATGCTTATTTTCAATAAAAATGTTTCGGCTTAGTCAATTTATAGATCAAACATTTCAAAAAATAAAACATTTTTTCGGTTAAATCTTGGAAAATGTGTTTTTGGAATTTTATATAATTTTTTACACATCGTGAAAATAAATTAGGCTTGATAACGAATTGTAAATATTTTCAAAGCGTTAAGAACCATTTATTTTATGTTTACTTACAATTAACGTAATGGAACTCATAATTAGCATCATGTAATTAACTATATTATTTTTAATCAGGTAAAAGCATCTTAAACAAGACCGTAAAAAGAATTAATAATCACAATTAGAGAGGTAATTCAAAATAAATTGTATTTTGAGGAAGGTAATTTAAAAATCGTAAAATTAATTGCTGCTAAGAAAATCATTAAGTTCTATATTTCAGCTGTTAATTTATATTAACTATCAATTAATATTATATATTACTGATTTATATTTGTATTATGATTTTATAAACCATTGAAATGTTAAATGTAAACTGTTTTATAGAATTTTATGAAGGTAATTTAAATTAGCATCCATTGCAGTTAATTTTGATGTGTTTATTGTCAATGGTTAACGTTTAAGTATACAAATCTTAGATACGAAATCACTGTTCATTTTAACAAACAAATTACAATAAAATATTATTAATTTTTAGAATCGTAAGTTGAGTAATCATTTTAGCAATAAATAAGTATTTGCGTATCAAAAATAATGTAATTTCGGTACAAAATTTAAGTGTTATCATAATATATTAACCAGATATATTTAGACGATTTAACATAAAGTTTATACTGCTTTTTTGCATATATTTTTTTTAACACTTTAAAGTAATTATTTATTTTTAGCTATTTCTTACAATTTTTTTTTACAAAATTATACTTTGATATATTTGTATTATACTGATCTTGTTTTATTAAAATTCATGTAATTAAATATTTACTTACGTGTTGAGTAATATAGTGATAAAAAAAATAGTTTTGAGATGACTGTAAGCTTACGAATTCCAAAAATGGATATAATACTTTTGTTTTTAAATTATTGTCTCAATTTGTTTATTTCCTTGATATTTATGACTCATTTTGACTTTATCCTGTTTTTTTTACGTCAAGTTTTATGGATGTCATCTGAAAGCATTTATTATTATTGTCCATATTAAGACTTATAAGAAAAAATGTAACATATCTGAATGAAAATTGTTTATAGAAAAAAAAAATTGGTTTATTAGTTCCAAATAACTATATTAAGGTATAACTGTTTATAAATATATCTATAAGCAGTTAACCAATATGAAAAGCAATAAATAATTCAAAGGAAAATGGCCTGTAATTGAGACGTTGCTTTCCAAAAGGTACTATATCCATTCTAGGAAATTTTACAGGAAGCGCCAAAATCTCTCGTTATCATATTATTAAACCCGCTGATTTGAGTCTTTTCGCATTCAAATATAGAATTGTTTTTTTTTACTAAAATTATAAAACCATATTAAAGTTATGAAATGAAATGTTTTAGTATGATTTAGGACGAAACTAAATGTGTAATTAGTACCTTAAGAAATTAATAGCATTTCCAAATCGCGTTATTAAAGTACTTGAGTGTTCATTAGAAACAATCAAATTTAAGATTCAGATAAAACTAAATGAGGAGAATATAAATATGTCAAAATATCAATTTCGTAAAAAATGTCCTTTAGTACCTTTTGGAAATCAACGCCTCAATTGTCAATCGCCACTGCTGACTTCAAAACGCTTTTGCTATTTCTGAACCAATTTAAATGATTATTTTTTCCATATTAAAACAAGCATAATTTTCTCCCAGTATATCTTTATTATTATAATTAAATATATAATTCGTCAATATTAGTCGAGGTTTCGGGGCTTTGTCCCCATTATCAAGACTAAGATGTTTAAAATATTTTGATTTTAGTTACATTTAATAATTTTTTTCTATGACTATATATATATATATATATATATTAGTTTTTATAAAGGCATTCATTAAAAAAAAATTATATTATATAATTAAATATAATTTAACTTTTTTTAAAATTATTTATTGATATAAACTATTCGTTGCTAACAGCTACATACACTTCTAAAAGTCGACTATTAGTTCACTGTTCTGTTTTGTTTTTAATATTGCATACTTTGTACTTCAATCTAATCCCTGTGGTCTATATTTAATTTTATTATAATGTTATTATTTACTTTGTTGTTCACTTTTTTATTGTTATATTTTTTAATTAAAATTTTATATTATTTATATCGGCGTAATGTGTATCTAGATTTTTGGTATCTGTTTTATAATTAACTTTTTTATATATGGATAAATAAGAAGAACTTCCTCAAGTCCTACTTATCAAAAAAAGATTATTTTTTTGTTTTTTAGGGAATTTCGTTCTCAATCGAAAAACAAAATATTTATTGAAAACAAATTTAAAATTTTTTATAGATATATAATTGTTTTTTGTATTTATTTATCAATTTTGTGATTCTTTAGCAATATTATTATTTTCCATTGGGATAAATTGTAGTAATACATACGAATAAATAAATATTAGTTTCAACAACTTAAAACAAAAATAAATAAATAATTTATTAATTCGGCCTAACGGTTTCTTTTTATTGGTTTTTCGGGTTCTACGTATCTTGAAACTTTTCGGAGTGTATTATTTATTTTTTTTTTTTTGTCCTTTACAAAGGTTTGTTATTGAAAATAAAAATCTTAGGTAGGAGATTCAATCATAACACACTATTTACAACCAAAAACTAATGATTATTTTTATTTTATATAATATTTCTTTTTGGATTTTTTTGTTCGTTTTTTTTTTTTTTACTTTTTCACAGTTGTAAATTAATTATTTACTCTGAGAACATCCGATACTCTAACAGAAACTTTCTAAAAAAACCCACAAATCTTGATGCCAACTATAAACTTCGCCTAGTAGCAATAACGTAGGAGAAACACGTTCCACACTACGTATCACACGCTAAAATACGACCTTTTCAAGACTGCAAGAAAATTATTTGAGAACCGTTTCTCCTAAAACACCATGAAGCGTGCTGGGTGCAAGGAACCTCACAGTTTGTCGTATAGGTCAGTGGACAAGAACCGATCAAAGGATATCAAGTTTTCATTATCAATAGAATGATTATCAGGTTGTAAATATTTATATACAAAGTGCTGTATATATTTTTATTAATTAAAAATAAAATAAAAAGCTTAATTGAGAATAACCAAACAATAAAAAAAGTCGTACTTATAGTATTAAAAAAATATGTAAATATATACTTACAGATTGTAACATCTGACTTTATATTTTTTTCTTTACACAAGTAAAAAACTTTAAATTTGTTTTCTTGAATATCCTCACACATTCTCAGAGTACATTTCTAAGTAACCTGGTATATGATCCCTTTTTTTAAATTTATTTATTATTATTTTTGTTCATTACTCATGAATATGCGTATATAAATAATAAAAGTAAATAATTATTATATGTATATACGACATATAAACTAATAAATAAGCCGGAGACTTACAGTGAGGCCTGACCGGGTGAACGCTGAACGTAGACTGAACTGCTCTGGCGGGATTTCGTCGGTTGCGCGCGCCACTCTTCCGTTAGTTTTGTTTCGTATGTATGTAAATTAGACTATCATATACTTAAAAATTAAATATTTAGAAAAAAAATTCAGGTTCTCACAACATACGACTTTCACATACCATCCTAGTAAAAATCGATAGTGAAAAAATAATTATGTTAAGTTTCAATGGAAGCATTTATTTAAGATTAAGTAGTAAAACGCTAGGAATAATCACGCACAACTATCACATAGTTCTATCTTTTTTTCGCTACTCTCCATCACCTTATATTATATATAACAATTTTTATAAAATCTTTAGCTTTTTAACTGTATATTACACATTTATATTACTTTTCCGTTCCGGAAAAAAAAAATATAATAAATTAGCTAAACCTAAATATTTGATAATATTTCTTTTATTTAGATATAAAATTCGATCAACTTGTATATTTCGCCGTTTTTCATCAATTCTAACCATATGATAAGTTATTTTTTTTCGAATCTACGTAATTAAAAGAACTATAGAGAAAAATATTTAACATATAGTTAATTAAGTCTATTGAGGCTATTTCATTCAGAATGAAACCTGTATATATTATAGCCCACAACATTTTACATTGATTCAGTGAGTTTAGTCAAAATCGCTGGATCGGTTTTTGAGAAAAAAATGTAAAAAGATGCGAAATGTATGGTATAAAGTGGCTCTTCTGTTTTACCAATTTGCAGAAAAATTTGGTTTAATAACTCACGCATAGACGTTCTTAAAATATGAATTTTCGAATTTATACAGCTTTTTGTTTCGAACTGTACTGACCCCATACATATTGAGTTTAATCGAAATGAATTTTACAATTGAGACGTTGATTTCCAAAAGGTACTATATCCATTCTAGAAAATTTTACAGGAAGCGCGAAAATCTCACATTACAATATTATTAAACTAGCTAATTTGGGTCTTTTTGCCTTAAAATTTAGAATTATTTTTTTACTATAATAATAACATCATATTAAAGTTATGAAATGATTTTTTTAAGAATAAATGCGTAATTAGTATTTTTAGAAAATGACAGCATTTCTAAAGCGCGTTTTTTAAGGACTTGAGAATTCATTAGATAACATCAAATAGAATATTTAGATAAAACTAAGTGATGAGAATACAAAATATGTGAAAAAATCGATTTCGTAAAAAATGTCCTTTAGTACCTTTTGGAAATCAACGTCTCAATTCTTATTTAACAAAAAAACAATCAATCTTGAAAAATTATCCTGCAGTTATCTCCATTAGTTGATTATCATTTTTTTTCATATTTCATATTTACTTATATTTTATTATTAATATTTTTTTTTTTTTCCGGGGTTCTGCACTGATGTCACATCCCGGTCCTCAGTTCTCCGTCTCTCCAATAATCTCGATCATTCCAGTCGTCCTCAGTCAGACCTCTGGCTGCCATATCCTCCATTACCTCTTCTACCCCATCTTTTCCAGGTCTTCCCGTTTTCTCCTTTTGGGTGGGCAGTATTCAATCAATCGAAGAGGCCAACGTGCTTCATCCATTCTCATAACGTGCCCATACCACATCAGCCTTCTTCTACTAATTTCTTCGAGAATGGTGAGCTCGGCCCCACTCTTTCCTTATTTGATTATTGGGATTTTTTCTAACCGAGACACGGCACAACTTCTCCAAAAATCTCCAGGGATAATAATTTTTTTTATTATTTAGTTGATAAATAAAACTGTGATTGTTTAATCTTTTCAAAAACAAAATAAATTACAGCTACTTTAGATGGAGAAATTTAAAAATAAATCGGCATGTAAGCATTGTCGCACTGTTCTAATCTGAACGAAATCTGTCTATTTAATTTTAGATCGACATAACGATTTTATTTGAAATCGTAGCAGCTGTTTTTGAGGATTTTGTAAAAAGATGTAAAATAGCAAAGTAGCTCTTCTGGTTAGTCAACTTCAGTGAAACATTTTAATAGAATAATGAAAATAATTTAATAGTAACCTCATACAATAAGGGTTATTATATATATATATATATATATATATATATATATATATATTTTTTTTTTTTTTTTTTTTTTTTTTTTTTTTTTTTTTTTTATTAATAACTTTACATCTTTATTCACACCTGTCAATAGTTCAATAAACAATCAGTGAATTTGCTATAATATAATACATATGACATGATAGGCATGAGGAAGAGCAGTGCCCAGCGGCACCCACTCCTGGCATGATTCAGCGAGAATTATTAAAGGAGAAGGTCTCTCATCCACCTCCTCTTTAGTCTCCTGTGGGAATGTTTAAGGTTATCTTAAACATAAAATTTCAGTTCCGTGCGACTACTCAGATTTTTAATGCCTTCAACGGCTCTAAATATAAGATATTTTTTATTTTCTGTATACAAAATGTAAGTTTTTACTTTCACAAACTTATATAAATATATAAGGAGAAAGAATTGCTATTGTAAACATTTTGGAATTCCAATTTTCAACGGAAATACACGTTTTAGGGTCTCCTGTGTCCAAATGACCAAGTTCTGTATGACACACACTCAAGGTAACTCCAGCATGTAAACGAAATGTCCTATGAAATTTCATATATAAGACAACTTTATTTCATACACGTTTTTGGAACTCCAGTTTTCAACGGAAATACGCGTTTTATGGTCTCCTGAGTCCAAATAACCAATGCTCGAAAAAAATTCTGTCTAGGTCCGTATTTGGTAAGACTAGCGCAAAAAGGGAAAGTCGGAGGAGACTTGAATTCCATTTTAAGACAACTATACGCCCGAAAGGTTGAAGCAATTTTATCATCAAAATCAGGTAACCAGAAGAGCCACTTTATACCATGCATTTTGCACTTTTTTACGATTTTCTAAAAAAGAGCTCTGACTTTTATTAATTTTAATTATTAAACTCGCTACATTGATGTAAAATTCAATAGGGTTTAATATCATGTAGATTTAATTCTGATTAAAACAGTCTGACGGGGCTTAAATGCCGATATTTTAATTTCCTCTGAAGTATCTGTAGTTTTGTACATTCAAAAATACGAGGCATGTTTTTTAAGTAAGTACCGTTTTGGAATTAAAAAAAGACGTGCAAAGATATCGCAATAATTTTATTTTTACATGTAAGCCTGTACCTTAATCTACTTTTCTACATAAATTCCATGCACTTGTCATAACGCCGCACCAGTTTTTGAATATCCTCCTCAAAAAATTCTGCCGCCTGACTTGTTAAACGACGTTGACGTTGAAACATGGATGGCCTACGTCACACCAGAATCAAAACAACAATCCATGGAATGGCGACATTCATCATCACCCAAAAGAGTGAAGTTTAAGCAAACAATTTCTGCCCGGAAAATCATGTGCACAGTTCTTTGGGAAAGAATAGGAGTATTGCTAGTGGAGTTTCTGCCTCGTAATGAGACAATCTATGCAGCGTCTTATTGTGAGACATTCAAAATTCTGCATCATGCAATCCAGAACAAAAGACGTGGCAAGTTGAATAAGAGTATCGTTTTGCTGCATGACAATGCCCGTCCACATGTGGCTAATCGGACCAACGATCTTATCAAATCATTTAAATGGGAAACTCTAGATCATCCTCCATACAGCTCTGATCTGGCGCCCAGCGACTACCGTCGGTGTCTTCAAGACGATAACGAATTCAAAACATTTGTGATGCAATCGTTAACAAGTCAGGCGGCAGAATTTTTTGAGGAGGGTAATCAAAAACTGGTGCCGCGTTATGACAAGTGCCTCAAAATTCATGGAAATTATGTAGAAAAGTAGCTTAAGGTACAGGCTTTCATGTAAAAATAAAATTATTGCGATATCTTTGCACGTCATTTTTTAATTCCAAAACGGTACTTACTTAAAAAACATGCCTCGTATTAACCATTTCAACTTAATGACATTCATTAAGGGCGGCTAAATATACAAGTTTGATTAATTTGATGACAAACTAAAGGATAAAAGAGCAGAACTATTTCTTAATGTTTTTTTAGTTTTTTTTTTTATAATAAGAACAGTAATATGGACGTATAATAATAAACCGTTGGAAAGAGGTGTCGAAATTAATAAATTATCTGAAAGTTTGACACATGTGATAGATCAAAATGTTCATATATAATTTATTAAAATATTTACAAGAATCCGGAGTTTTTATTGAAATCTCCAGTTAAAAGTACTACGAAGTTACTTTACAACCCAATATATGCTCTATAGTAAAAAGAGTTTTCAAGTTTGAAAGTTCTACAGTAAGTAGAGAAAAAACTTCAGAAGACAAAAAAATTCTCTTTATCTCTATGAAGCTACTAAATTCTATAAAGTTTTAAAAAGCTAGATGTCTTGTTTTTGCAATATGTACTTGAATTGTTTATTCTACTCACTTTACCCATTTCTCAAGTCATTTTTTTTTGTGTATTTTCGGTATTTAAAGGTGTATTATGACATTTAGTCTTACTTCCATCACATTTTTACTTTCACTTACAATATATAGTAAGGGGAAGTATTGTGATCGTGAAAATTTTCGAATTCCAGTTTTCAACGGAAATACACATTTCAGGGTCCCCTAAAGTCCAAATAACCAAGTCTCGCAAAAAAATCTGTGTGTGTGTGTGTGTGTGTGGTAACTCCCGGGTGGAAACGGTAAGACCTATGAAACTGAAATTTCATATTTAAGACAAATATACGCCCGAGATGTTACAAAACCTTTATAATCAAAATGGGCTTACCAGAAGAGCCACTTTATAACAGGCATTTTGCACCTTTTTTCAATTTTCTCAAAAACGGTTCCGACGATTTTGATTAAACTCGCTATATCGATGTAAAATTTAATGGGTTTTAATATAAATTAGGTTTTATTTGGATTAAAATGGTATGAAAGGGCTTAAATGCCGATATTTTAAATTTTTTTTCTCTAAAGTACCTTTAATTTTGTTGATTCTATAAAAATAACTATATTAGCTTGTTACCACTGATAAAAAACAGGTAAATATATAAATTGAATGAATTCGATACCCAACTAAAGGAGAAAACAGAAAAAATATTTTTTAATGTAATTTTTTGTTTTTGAACATGAGAGCAGTTATATACATGTATGATATACCGTTAAAAAGCCAAGGATTTTAGAAAAAATATTATCTTATACTCGAGCTTTTAAAATTTAATAGAGAGTGATGAAATGAAGATAAAACTAACTGATTATTTTAGATAATAATATAATAGATTTTTTTATAAAACACATGTTTCTATATAAATTCGATTTAATTAATTCTTTAATATTTATGTGTTATATGTCTATTAAGTGTATTTGAAAATTCTTTTATTGATTTTAAAAAAGGAGGTAAGTGAAAGTCGTGTGTTGCCCGCACCAGATTTTGTTTCTCATATATGGGTTAATAAAGGTGAAAAAAAAATGGTAAAATAAAATAAAAAGTTTGTCTTTGTTTACACGTTCTAACTTTATTTAAATGTTGAAGATGGTTGGGTGCGATCATTAGAGAGGAACACATTAAAACATAGTGCTTATTTTGATTATGTGCCGATTTTTTTTTAATAAAGAAAATAAATATTACAAAATGGTTAATTTTTTTTGAGCAATTATATTATGCCGTTTCGCCACATAAATACTATGGCATGCAACGTTGATCCTAAAACCTATACGTTGATATCGGCTGGTTATTTTAAAAATGAAAGCCGATTAAAAGTGATTTAATTCAATAACTCAGTTATTTTTAAACATAGAGAAAAAGTGTATAGAGTTTTAGAATCACTAAAGTACGATAAACAAAACCTAAAAAGGCAAAACGAGAACAATTAAAATCTTTCCTACATATACGCTTCTAACTCCGTTGTTTTCGAAAATAGAAAAAAAATATTTATAGAGTTGTAAAATCACTAAATCACGATAAACAAAAAATAAATAGTACATCTGTATATTCCTACAAAATGAAAAAAAGGATAATTGAAATTGGTTTAGAATTAGCTAAGAAATAGCGTTTTGAAATTAGCAGCGTTGATATCCCATTTTTCTTTAAATTATTTATTGCTTTTCATATTACTTAATTGTCTACAAAGAGCTATATAAACAGTTATACCCTAATATATTTATATGGAAATCATAAACCATTGTGTAATAGTTTGCAGTCGTTTTTTTTTTAATACTATAGATTTTGAAAACGATTATTTTAAACAATATTGAGTATAGTACTCGTTTTACTTTTTATGAGAGTATTTGCCCATCTCCAATATTGGGGAGCCCGTGGATAGCGCGCTAGTCTCTCACGCTAAAGGTTGTGAGTTCGAATCCCAGTCCCAGAGGGACTTTATCAATCATTTAATAAATGGGGATTCACTCACAGTCTCTCCCACGGTGTTTTGACACCCGTTAGCCAAATAGTGCCCGCTCACAAAATTAGGCGTAGGAAGTGATGACTCTGCCCTATAAAATACATCGAGAACCGACAGTGTAATGTCCCAGGAGGTTACACCGCGTGAGGCCAAGGGTCTACACCGCCTGTCGCGCCCCTTAAATAAGAAGATGAAGAAGATTTGCCCATCTCCGCTTAAAACGAGAGGCCAGAAATTTGGAGGAGGGAGAGAGTATTTTATTATTTTTTCTTGATCAATCATAAAGGTACTTCATTACAATAATAAACCAAAAGTTCTTGTTCCATTAATTAAAATAAATAAGATCTGTTAGTAAAAAAAAATTGTATTTTACCAATGTATTTTTAACTGTTCTTTACAAAAGCAAATCTTTTTCGTTCAAGTTAAAGGAAGAACAGCAAAAAAACACTGAAAAGTTTTAAGGAATTCAATTTAGCATAAAATATTAAGAAAGGAAAATTTGAATAAAAAATTATAACGAGTTCAATGCCTTATTTTAGGATTCTTTACCCTGTAAATATATTTAAAATGCCTTTTATGCCAGGGTCACCTGTAGTGAAGTAACAACATAAAAGGCCCGAGGTCACAGATTCAAACCCGACAGATTGCCCTAGAAAATATGCCGTATATATGTATATATATATATATATATATATATATATATATATATATATATATATATATATATATATATATATAAACATCTAATTATCTCAATCAATATATATTTTAAGAAATATATTAGTTTAAAATTACGATATTGTATTGTTTAAAAAAAAACAGGAGGATAACCTGAAAGTAAGTTTAATTCTTTATAATAATTTACAAACATGTGGGCATACTCCCATTTAATTTGGTTGTATTGTGGTTAGAAGTGGTCTTAAGCCGTAAACAACAAAGCTAACGTTGTTAATGTGAAATAGAGATTCCTTTGAACGAATATGCCCTCTGGGTTATATTAATTAACTTTATTAATGCCTTTAATTAAACAAATTATTGAAGAAATAATACAAATAATGTATATAGAGAATACAATATAATAAAATAAAACTCTTTTCCTTAAGCATAACAATATGTCAAAAAATAAAATAAAATTCATTATACGAATAAATTATAATAATCTGTCAATTTCAAATAAATAC